>JADLZK010011205.1:600000-888646 GCA_015847255.1 Hyparrhenia diplandra
ACCAAGGCCGAGGTTGGACCTCGCTGAAGCCACCGCTAAGCGCCATGGAACAGAAACCGACCGACATCATGCCGGCCAGCCACCGTTAGTGCACCACCCCTTGGACGTCACCAACCGCCAGAGCGAAGCCTCCAACAAGGGGACCTTGCCGAACCGGAATCGGGCGCTACTCCCGCTCAAAGGTCCCCGGATCCGGTCATGAGACGGAGAACAGTACCCCGGGCTCGCGACCCGCCTCCGCCATGGCCGACGTATTCACGATGCCCTTCGTCCCGGGACCGCCAGATCTGCCCGCTTGGGTTCTCCCAATGCCCGAGCCATGAACGCCCGTCGCTGCGCCACCACGAGAGGAGGAAGGCCCGCCGGAGGAGACGGAAGCCCGCCACCATCGAACCACCCTTCACCTGCCCGAAGCAAAAGGCGCCGCGCGCCGCCGGTCACGGGACGGGCGACCTCGCCAAGCCCCACGCTTCGGCCGACCGCCCCACCGGCCCGCGTCGACCAACAACGCATCGTCACCGAAACTTGAGAAGGGCCCGCTGTAAGGTCCTAAATGGCTAGAGGGGGGTGAATAGCCATCTAAAATTTCTACAAAATCACTAGACAAACTTGTTAGAATAACAAATGGCGATAAATGCGTTTGCTATAGCTCTACTTGTCGGCAAGCCTCCTATTGACAATTCTAGTTGCTATAGTCTCTAATTCACACAAGAAGCTAGGTCACTACTTTACAACTAGGGAAACAAGCTAATTACTCTAGCAAACTAAGCAACTAAGCAAGTCTACTCAAACTACTCTAGCACAAGGTATAACAAAGTAATGCAAGAGTGTAGAGAGATATACCACAATGTCGTGGCTAGTCAATCCAAACTCCAAGATGATATCACAAGATAGACAATATGATGCCAATCACCAAGAGACAATCAATCACAAGAGATGACACAAGATTTGTTCCCCAGAGTTCACTTAGTCACCATCAAGCTACTCTCCGGTTGTGTCGACCTTCTCACGTGTGGGGCAAGGTGGAGCTCACTCCTAGCCAAGTGTCTTTAGGCTACTTGCACCCAAAGCAAATGAGAGGTACTCACCGACACGAGCAATGTATTAACTTGCAATTCATCGTCTCGACGAGGATGCACGGTCCTCTCACAAATCACCGGAGGTGGCCAAGAACAATCACCAACTCTTGCCAACGCCTCCACCAATCACCAAGCCGGCTGGAGTGGTGCTCTCCAAGAGCAACAAGAAAACCACCGGGTCAAACCGCTCCCCAAGTGCCTCTAAATGCAAAGATCAAAGCAAGATGCACTTGAATCACCTCAACTCTCAAGAATGAAGCTCACAAGCAATAGATGGGAGGAGGAGGGAGTTTGCTCAGCTCAAAGTATGTTAGGAATGATCCAAATGTCCAAGAGAGTGAGCAATGGCCGGCCAACCAACTATTTATAAGCCCCATTTGAAAATAGAGCCGTTGGAGTTCACTACGCGCTGAGAAACTTACGCCGGACGCGTCTGTCGACCGCGCCGGACGCGCGTCTGCCGCGTTCAAAACGCCGCTTCGGCAGCCGACCGTTGGGCACCGCCGGACGCGTCTGGCGCACCGATGCCCAAAGATCCGCACCGCATCCGACAAGGCCGCCTCGCGCGGGGCTCTTTGGAATGCGTCGACGCCGGCCGCCCAGCAGCCCGGCGCCGGGCGCCCGAGCCTGCACTTTCCACGCGTCGGACGCCAGGGTTCCATGTGCTGCGTCCGCACCGGGGGTCCGACGACGTCCGACGCCCTTGAAGCTTCACGAATTCCTCCGAGTTGATCATCGCTTGTTCGTCGTTGCTTCAACAAGCTTCCCAACAAGTATACCAACTTGAGCACGAGGGATAGCAAGTTTTCTCCACAAGTTTGCATCCGGCGCAATGGAAAAATATGCATTTCATTTCCAACAAGTATACCCATCTCAATCCTACAAACACTTCCGCCACTTGATTCATGTTGCCAACACGCCGAAGTCCACCTCGAAAGCACGCGTGTTAGCATTTTGAAAACATTTTCTCCAAGTGCGAAGTTAGCTCTCTAGGTTAGAATGCATGCAAATGATTTTGAACCTAGAGGCACATGAGGATCGATATGTACGATAGTTTTCCCTCTTTATAGTACGGCTTATCGATCCTAAGTCACTCACACCCTCTATGGTGTCTTGAGTGCAAAAACAAAATGGCCCTATGGTTATACCTTTGCCTTGAGCCCATTTTGATCCTCTTCCACTCCAAGTTGCGCACTTGATCATCTTTTGGATCACCTCGACCCATCCGCCATGACCACCATGCACCAACCTTGGCTTGACCAATCTCCAACTAAATCAAACACTTAGCATAGAGAGATTAGTCCTAAGGATGTCATCAATTAGCCAAAACCAATCTAGAGATTCTTCACTGCCGCCACCATCCTGGCCGGCCGCACTAGCCTTGCCGGCCGCCTAGCTGCTCTGGCGACGGCGCGACGGGAAGGGAGGGGAGGAGGGAAGACGGCGGCGGCGCAGGCTAGGGTTACCGCCCAAGCCACCTACATGGAGGCGCACGGGGCGGTCTCGGGAATTACAAGCACTAGTCCATCAACCCGTGCTAAGGATTGTTTAGTCTCCTGTTGAGAGCATTTTTTTCAATCTTAAAACAAATTAGATTGCGATGAGTTTTGGAAACTCCTTATGCTCTCAGTATATATAGCTGCTACATGCTAGGTCAATATTATTTCAACAATTTAGTTGCATACATAATGTTACTTCTTTATTCACTTTGTTATCATATATTGTGTGTAACACATAAGTATCCCTTTTATTGTGTTCTATAACATGAATACTTGATCTCTTTACAACTGAAACATTTGTTTATAGTGATTCTTCTTCACATCAGTTCATGGTGAGACGACCTGGCATCGGTGAAGGGCTAGTGAGACTTTGGTTTGTTAGATCTGTTCATCGGTGAAGGGCCAGTGAGAATTTGGTTTGCTAGATCTGTTCTTATTCTTCAGCTCTTGGCATTTGGTGTGCTATTATCAGAGAAAGCAGATGGTTGGCTTCAGTGTGGCGATCTTGACCACTTCTTTTTGGTCTATTCTACGGCAAGGTCCGACATCCTCAACTAGTTCTGACAGTGAATGATTGTAAAAGTCTGCATTCTTGGAGTATTTCTCCAGCCGATGTTCTTTCAGTGGATATATCATTATGAGTGTCGAGTTACTTTTTTCGGTCTTCAAAAAGCCTTATTTGGCAAGGGTGTTTGCATGTGTCTTTTTTCTTTGCTATCTTATAATAACTAGCTCATTATCATTGTCACGAGGATATCACAAAAGTTATACATCTTGTTACAATGCAGATGTAGGTTATAAATACTGACGGAGCATCGGTGAAGGGCTAGTGAGAATTTGGTTTGTTAGATCTGTTCATCGATGAGACGACCTGGCATAAAAGACCAATAGTCAATACAGAGGTAAGTCGTGATAGGTATTTATATAGTGTGACACACACTTGGGCCAACCTCAAGGATAAAGGGAAAATAAAGAATATTCCTAAGTGCAACAGACATGTTCTAATATAGTTGCGCAAAAAACAAGCTAATGATCATAGAAGATATATGACTAGGGTTAGAGCTAAACATGAAATGGACGGGGGAGATCCCAACTTCTATCCCAGCCAGCATAGGACTTTACGAACTGCTATACGTAGGTGACAAAAGCGATGCCACAACATTGATTAGAAGGGGAAAAAGATAAAAAAAAACTTGGGTGTTGTTACCCTGTTTTAAATAGCACGTTATATTGCCAAAATAGCAGCGCTATAACGGCTAGAAACTACTGTCGCGATGGTCAATAGTTCCTCCAAACAACTAAGTTCCATCACGCATTACAATGTAGTGGTATTTTTTTGAGATTACATAGTACAACGCAGACGCTCAACACGTACACACACTCACCCCTATGAACACACGTATGCAAAACCCTACCCCTATGAGCACGTTCGAAGGACTGAGCCGGCAAATCTTGAAGTTCACGAAGTCACCACAGGTGCCTTGCTGTCGACGGCGACGTCGCCTACCCACTTAATGCTTAGCGCCGGAAAATCCTGGAATAAATCCAATATAAAGTGTCGCACCCAAGATTTCAACCCTGGGTGGGAGCCCCCAAACCAATGGCCTTTGTCGGGGGGTGGCTAACGAGCCAGCTCGGCTCGTTAAGAGCTCGGCTCGTTACGGCTCTCGGCTCGCGTTTGGACTCTACCTCCACAACTAAATGTCGACTCAGATGATACACTACTAGCTGGTACAGCTAAGAACTTCTTTGCCATAGTGGACACAACAGGAAATCTGAGAGCATTCACCTTCCAATAATGAAGTAAGTTGAAATTCTTATCATTTAAAGGATGGTTTGCTTCATCTAGGTAGATAAGCAACTCAGATTTTGAAGTTTCTGAAGCACTAGACTCTAGAAATGACTCAAATTCTCTTGAAACAAGACAAGCCATTGAGCTGGTTGTTTGCTTTGATGATGAGGTTGATTGAGTGGTTGATGAGCTGCTACTGCCACCCATTTTCCGGCGTAGGTCCGCCTCATGCTTCTTGTACAGCTCTTCTAACTCATTCTTTATATCAGCAACCTCTTGTTGACACCGTGAGGAGTCATAAAGCATTTTAAAATAGAACTCAATATATCTCATTTTGAATCTAGGGTCAAGGATTGTAGCAATAACCATTACATTGTTCTTCTCTTCCCAATATTTATTAAACTTCTCCAACATTGCAGCACCCATTTTCTTCAAATACGGGTCCTCAGAATTTTTGCATTCAACAATGCAATCTTGACTTTCAAAAGGTAAGGGTAGAAGACATTAGCAGTAGGGTAAACTGAACCTGAAAATGCAGTGGTAGCTCCAGCCATCTCTCCTAGAATTGGTCTAATCTTCTCATACATGTCCCATAGAGAATCTGTAGGTTTCCATACATAGTTCTGGTCCACTTGAGCATAATAACCAAATGCAGACCTATACTCAATGCAAGTGTCAAGCATTTTATATGTTGAGTTCCACCTTGTCTTAACATCAAGAGATAAACATTTTCCAACTTTAATAGCATAATCATTGCAAACCTCAACAAATTTGTACAGACGACTTGGGTATTCCTTAGATCACTTATGAGTGGTTCTACAGGTTCTAGACCATCATTGACAACCAAATTGACTATATGAGCAGCACAACGAACATGAAAATATATGGGATCAAACAGACCATTCTTTCTAGCAAGCAACTTGGCTGCCAAATTTGTAGTAGCAACATCATTGTTTGAAGCATTATCAAGAGTGATTGACATAACCTTATCTTCTATTTTCCATTCCACCAAGCACTCAAAAACAGCATGAGCTATCACCAAACCAGTGTGGGGAGGATCTAACTCAATAAAGTTAAGAACACGGCATTGCAAATTCCATTCACTATCTATGTAATGTGCCACCAAACACATGTACTGAACACTTTGATTAGATGTCCACAAATCAGTAGTCAAACTTATTGATTCAGCCTCTCTAAGACTCTTCTTCAGCTGCTCTTTCTCAAATTCATAAATTTTCATGCACTCATTTTTAATAGTCTTCCTGCCAATACTTTCATAGTTGCAATTCATCCATTTCATCAAGATATTAAACCATTTATGCTCAACCATCCTAAAAGAATACTCATGGACAATTATCATCTTTGCAATCAATTTTCTAGTGTGCTCATGGTCATATTCACTAGGATTAACAGACAACCATCATCTGCAACAAAAATTTATAGTACCTTGAATGGCTTGTCGTTTAGCCTTAGCAAGCTTGTTCTGAAATGGTGAGCACTTAGTCAGATGACGGTTCAGCTGTGAAGTTGCACCCCCTTGTTGGTATACATAACTCTTATGACAAAATCTGCACTTAGCCTTTGTCACCATAACACCAAACTCCTTCTCTGATGGAACCTCTATCTGCTTGAAATACTTCCAACAACCAGCCCTCTTTGCCCTCTTCACCTTGATCTTAGAAGGGGATACATGAACACCAGCCCTCTTTCCTTTCCGCCCTCTAGTTGCCTTCGAAGGATTTGACGGCACGCTTGCAGCATCTCCACCTTCCAACTGACTTGCATCAGCTTCGTCATCTGCTTCATCATCTGTCGGCACACTGACTGAAATTTCAGCATTCATGTCAAACTTCTCTGCATGGTTTTCATCCTCCGCCAAAGGCTCCAAGTGCTACACAGAATGACAGAACAGGGGATGAATTACTCAAAGAGTCCCATCGGCTAAACAAATTAATCCATGATAGAACAGGCCAACAGGGGACGAATTAATCAAAGAGTCCATCTCGGATTCAAGGGAATACATACCGTGTTTGTTGATATGGGGGCCGATGGCGCAGTAGGCTTCACGGTCGCGGCTGCGGATCCTCGACCTTGGCCGCGGCCACCACGAACCCCTGGCGTAGACGGCATCTTCTTGCGGCTGCTCCTCGATTCAAGACTAGGTGCCACCGGCGGAACTGGGACTCCTCTTCATCTGCCATGACCTGCTCGAGATGGACTGGGATATGTCAGATGGGAGACCGGAGAGGAGCAGCGTGCGCGGCGTGCGGCGTGCCTACCTGCGAGGAGGAACGCCGGGCGGCAGGGGGTCAGGGCGGCGGCGGCGGCGGCTCCCGCGAGGATTTTGGGAGGGAGAGGGAGAGGAACCGAGTGCGATGGCCGATGGGGAAAAAGCGGCGTGAGTCGTGACTAGTAGACTTCCTTTTTTTTTTTGAAATTGGAAAGCTTGTTTCCATCAGACACCAACTCTAGGCAGATCCCTAGAGACAAGGCTGGTAACAAATTCGGGGACATGGCTCATGAAGACCACCGAGCCGAGCTAACCATGCTCGCCCCATGTGTTGCAAGGCAATCAGCTACCTTGTTGCAACTCCTTGGACAATGCCGTATGTTGTATTGATCAAAGTAAGCATCAATAAAGACCCTAATCTTCTTGAAAAGGCTCCCATCCAGACTTTGGTCCAGTTCAACTGTTGTAAGACCCTTCACAAGCTGAATTGCATCAGTCTCCAATATAATTCTTGTTATCCCCAACTGAGATGCTCTCTGTAAACTATACAACACAGCCAAAGCTTCAGCTTGAAGTGGACTGGACACCCTCTTTAGATTACCATATCCTCCTTCTAGAAATTGGCCACTACTGTCCCTGATAACAAAACCCCAGCCACCCTTACTCGAAGATTCTTTAAAAGAGCCATCAATATTGATCTTATACATATTTTCTGGAGGAGGCTCCCATTTTACTTCATTAAGCTGTTGTCGCTGGTGTACCGTGGTTTTTGATTTTCCTTTTTTCCAAGCTCGCAACATAATATGACACTAGAGAGCATACTTCTGAAGCTGTAGCCTTTTTTTGTCCTGCATTTGTCTTATTCCTCGCTGACCACCATCTCCATAGAAGGACAATGATTTTGAGTTGGATTGCCCATGGAAAAGACCAAATCATAAGAATCATATCCTTACCAGAATGGCATGCTGCTAGCTTTTGGCGGAACTCCTCCATATTTAAGATTCTCCAACATTCTTTAACACCTTTACACTTGAAGAAAAGATGTCCACAATCTTCATCCATCCTGTAACACATGGGACAAATAGTATCCCCTTTCAATCCTCTTCTTGCTAAATTTCGACGTACAGGCAGGCTGTTATGGACTAGGCGCCACATGAACATTTTGACTTTGTTTGGAACATCCATACTCCATATTTTGTCCCATCCGAAAGACGGGTGTGCATTCATGGCTGACTCGTAAGTCGTAGCATCCCTGCCTCTTTCATTTTCTCTTTTTTTGGATCGCCGGTTTATATGCTGATTTGACCGAAAAATAAGCCTCTTCGATCATAATGCCATGCAGGTCTATCTTCTATGTCCTGATTAACATTTAATTTGAGAATTGCCTCAGCATCAACTTCGGAGAAGATTTCCTTTACTAATTGTTCATCCCAATCTCCCGTACTTGGGTCCAACAAATGCGCTACCTGTGTCAGCAACGTTGTTCCTCTTTGAGTCACAGGACAGCGGATACTCCTATGTGGAATCCATGGATCCGACCAAATATTCATCGACTCACCATTGCCTATCCGCCAAATAATCCCTTCCTTCAATAACTCAACTCCTTTCAAAATACTTCTCCATGTATATGAAATCCCATCATGCGGTACACAACGAAGAATGCTGCCATTGGGGAAATATTTAGCCTTCAAAACTTGGGCACACAAAGTATCGGGATAAATCAAGATTCTCCAAGCTTGTCTTGCTAACATAGCAATGTTAAACAAATATGGATCCCTAAAACCCAAACCACCCTTTTCCTTTGGTAAAGTCAATTTATCCCATGCCAACCAATGAATCTTATTTTCCTTATCATTTTGACTCCACCACCATCTTGCAATCATAGAATTCAGCTCATCACATAAACCTTTGGTCAACTCAAAACAAGACATCGCATATGTTGGTATAGCTTGGGCAACAGCCTTCACTAGAATCTCCTTACCCGCTTTGGACAAGAGCTTCTCCCGCCACCCCCGAATGTGTAACCACACTTTCTTCTTTATATACTCAAATGCCTTCTTTCTTGATTTGCCAATAGACACCGGCAATCCCAGATATCTCTCATTCTTCGCCTCAGACTGAATATTAAGAGATTGTCTCATCTCATACCTATCATCTGGACTTGTATTTGGGCTGAAAAGCACGTAAGATTTGTCCCTGTTTATCATCTGTCCGAAGCACTTTCATAGACTTGCAAAATTCTTCTCAACTCCCGGGCATCCCCCTTAGAAGCCCTCATCAAAATTAACGAGTCGTCTGCAAAGAAAAGGTGATTAATTCTTGGGGCTGCCCTGCACACTTTAATTCCCTCGATTTTACCTTCATCTTGTGCTCTTTGTAACATGGCAGAAAGCGCTTCTGCACATAGAATAAATAAATAAGGGGACAAAGGATCACCTTGGCGAAGACCCCGCTGTGGGTAGATGTGATTAGAATAATCCCCATTCACCTTGATGCAATATCTTACTGTTGATACACATTTCATAACCTTTTGCACCCACAGCTCTGAGAAACCCAACTTCAACATCATCTTCTCCAGAAAGTTCCACTCCACTCTATCGTAAGCCTTACTCATATCAAGTTTTATAGCTGCCAACCCATTTTTACCTTTCTTTCTTTGATTTAAATAGTGTGTCAGCTCATATGCTAGCAGGACATTATCTGTTATCAATCTTCCTGGAACAAAAGCACTCTGGGACAATGAAATAATCTCCGGTAGCTCCAGCTTCAGTCTGTTTGCTAGGACTTTTGAGATGATTTTGTATACCACATTGCACAAACTGATGATGGGCCTCAAATCCTTTAGCCTCTCCGGCGATGCTGTTTTTGGAATAAGGACAATAACTGTATCATTCCAGCCTGCCGGCATAGCTGCCCCATTAAGTACCTTTAACACCTCTTCTTTTACTTTTGTACCAACCAAAGACCAGAATTTCTTATAAAACACAACAGGCATACCATCCGCTCCTGGAGCCTTCAAATCCCCCATATCCTTTAAAGCTTCCCATACTTCTTCTTTTGTAAATTGTTTTAGAAGTTGATCATTTACTTCTCGAGAAACCTTGGGATGAACACAGTCAAGAACATCATCAATATGAGAACCTGCAGAAGACCTGAAAAGTTGCTGGTATTGATTAACAATAAAATATTTCAAGTGTTTCCCGTCACCTCACCGCCTCCATCATCCTTCAATTTTTTAATTGTATTTTTCCTTTTCCTTTCTGAAGCTTGGGCATGGAAGAACTTTGTATTCCGATCACCCTTGGCCAGCCATGTGGAATGAGCCCGCTGTTTCCAATACACATGTTGCTGGTCCAAAAAGACGCTCCAACTTATATCTCAACAGATGTTCTCGGTTAATCTGCTCCTGAGAAATAGCTCCTCTTCTCCATCTCTCCAATTCTCTCTTCGCATTTTTAATACGCTTTTCCAAATCACCAAGCACCTCCCTATCCCACTGCCATAACTCTTCTAGCACATGAGACTGAATTTCCATCAGACTTACATCAACCCCTCTAATTGCATTCTCCCACGCCTCTACCACTCTCTCCTCACACTCCTCTTCCTCCAACCAGCGGGCTTCAAACTTTTTTCATTACCTCCAAAGGTTTTCTCCAATAAGATTTCTCCTTGAGACCTGGTTCAACAATGATTGGACGATGATCCGAATGTCGAGGGTCACCATTAATTACACGAACCAGAGGAAATTAGGCCCTCCAAGCACTATTCGCCACTGCCCTGTCCAACCTCTCTCTAGTGTAACTGGATACATCATGGTGATGATTTCTCCATGTGAAAGCATCCCCAATGAAACCCAAATCATGTAGATCACACTCCTCCAGCACTTCTCTAAACTTCAGCATGCTACTCTCCGACCTAGCTGCTCCACCTTCCTTTTCACAACTAAAGAGAATTTCATTGAAATCACCGCAGCACAGCCAAGGAAGCTTACTCTTATGCTTTAGAAGTCGGAGTAATTCCCAGGTCTTGTCTTTTTCTTCACTTCTTGACTCATCATAAATACCTGTAAATCTCCAAGAAACACCATCCTGCTCCTTAATCTTTGCATCAATGTGATATTTGGATAAGCTCATGATCGTTAGGTCCACCTCCTTCTTCCAAAACAAAGCCAATCCTCCACTTGACCTTTCACTATCCATAACCATCATATTTGTCATATTAAGCTTCCACCAAAATCCTTCCATCCACAACCTATCATGTTTAGTTTCAGAGAGAAACAAAACATCGGGGTCCTCCTTCTTCTGGACGTCCAGAAGACCACGAACTGCCGGGCCATTCCCCAATCCCCGACAGTTCCAAGCGACTAGCCTCATTTTGGCTGGCAGGGCCGACCATGCAGCCCTGCCACCACAGAAAGGTCTTCATCTATCACCTCCATCATTGTTACCTCCATAACTTTTGACTTCTTCAGGACCTCTAACTCCCCACTATCATCTTCAGCCCCACGCTTTTTTGAGACAGCCGATGGGACAATCTGCACCCCTTTTAACTCCTTCGGTTCACATGGACGCCTTTTAAAAGTATTAGTCCTCTTCTTCTTTTCGCATTGCACCCCAAACTTGCCTGTAGCACTAATCCCCTTCTCCTTTACAACCCTATTATTTTCCTTTGGAAGCCGTTTCGGCATCAAACTCGTTGTAATCACCTCATCCACCTCCATACCATTATTTGATTGCATCCCCAGAAACTCCTGCCCTTGTAAATTAACATCATGAGTTTCACTCAACTCCTCTGAACTAACAGCCAACTTCTTTTCTGTACCACAGTCTGCTTGCTCATTTGCCCCCTCCAACGAACCGTCACTCCTCACACCCTCCTGTACAACCAACTCCGCATTGCTCTTTTTTTCAGTCTTTTCACTTTCGCAAAAAACTAGTCTTTTATGAACACCTGCACTAATAATATTACTGGACCTCAACTTAACAGGACTTGACCCATCATCTCGCAACTCATTATCCTCTAAGGAATTATCCTTACTATCCGCTTTTCCTTGCACCATACTTCTCCCAACCTCCTCCCTCCTCCAAGGACCCCCTGATTTTTTATTCAAACTCCCACCTGATCCGCTACCACTCAATCCTCGACTCCGCTGATCACGCCTTTTAGCTGGGGTCGCCCTCAGCCAATCCCCAAATTGTGGGTCAGCATCCCTCCAAAGCTTTTTGTCACATTCCTTCTCCACATGCCCCAGTATCCCACAGGAATAACAAAAGTTTGGCAGGAACTCATATTTAAAATTGCACCAAAAGGGTTGTTTTCCTTGCCCACCCTCCATCATAACTCCTCTAAAAAGTGGCTTCCGAACATCCATCAAGACTTTAACCCGAAGATAATTTCCCACTACCAATCCATCTTCATCCGTATCCACCTCAAGAGCTTTTCCAACTTTATCCCCAATTATGCGACCCGTACGTTCATTCATCAGGCCAAAAAGGTAGGTCAAACACTCGTATCCATACAGGAATGTGACTGAACTCCAAGTCTTTAACCCTTTTAGAATCATCAGGCTCCACCACCACTAGCAAATCACCCCCAAACTCCCAAGGGCCTTCAGTAACAGCACGTCTTTTTCCACCAGGCTGGAGGAAAGTGAATACAAACATATTATCCTCTAGCACCTTACAAGTAATACCTTTCTCCGGACACCAGATTTTACCCAATGTTTGCACCATACCATCAACATACGGGGCTTTTGTTGAAAACAATTTACCCACCGCCTTAGGATGCCCTGACTCCTCAAAATCGGAATGCCAAGCACCCTTAACAACTCCACGCTCCTCCTCTGTTAGCTTCAACCTGCCCAAGAGACCCTCAAGATCCTCCGTCCCTTTCTTCCGGCTCATCTTCAACACCACTCCCTCAACACCTCACCCCACACACACCGCCGCCTCCGCCCCCTGTACACCACCACCACACCACTACACACCACCACCGGAACACCCCACCACCACTGTCACCAACCTTGCCTCCCCAAAATGAAGAACACCTCCACAGAACACACAGGAAGAAAGCACTTGCCACTACTAACACACCACCTCCACAACCCGCGAACAAACAGCTCAACACCCCACCACCGCCACCACTCCCCAATGCTGAAACAGCAGGCCACCAAACACCGATTCCGGGCTGTCACCACCACACCACCAGCACAGTCCACCACCAAACTTTTCCACCGAAAGAAAAACACCACTTCAGAACACACGGGAAGAAAACTCACCACCGCTTATATACACCACCTCAACAACAGATCAACCCCTCTGCGCTTCACAAGCAAACAGCCAAACCACCACCACCGCCACCACTTCCCAGCGCCAGAACAGCAGCTCGCCAGACCCAGCGCCAGGACAGTCTTCGAACCGCTACACTCCCTCTCCCCTTCCAAATCGCAGACCCCAGATGCTTCTCCTTGTTCTCCAGACCTTGAGAGGGAGAGATGAACCTGAATCGCACTCAGATTTGAGGAAATTTTGAAGGAATTTCGTGGGAGGAAACCCGAAACCCGTGGGTTCGGGACTGGACTCTCAGTCGCCCAGGCTCACGAAGGGTCCAGGCGTTACGAGAGACTCGATTGTGACTAGTAGACTTCCTGGGAATTGGGATGTGTGTGCGGTGGTGTATACACATACGCTTAGGGTTTTTTTTTGTTTTGGGCTGGGCCAAGGCAAATGACCACACCACCGATGTATGGGGCTATGGGCCGAGCTATTTTTAGTTTTTGGCTTGTGAATTGCCTGGCTCGTTCCAGCTAACGAGCAGCTCACGAAAGTGGCTCGAAGCTAGCTCGTTAAAAATCGAGCCAAACTTTTTTTAAATCGAGTTGGCATTGTTACTTAAACGAGTCGAGCACGAGTCGAGCCATTAACGAGCGAAGTCGAGCGAGCTAGCGAAGTTTCGTTTTTTCCCTCCAGCCTTAGGCCTTTGCCATTCGCCATGAGCCCTTGACCAATGTAATCTGTATTGATATTTGATATATCAACGCAGATTAAAAAATTGAACACAATTCAGTCTCCATACAATGCAACGACAAAATATCTTCAACGGTTTCACAATCTTATTGTTCAAGCATGTGCCTTGCCCTTCGCAGCTCTTAATTTTTTAGATGAAGCCATTATTACCATCCACTTCACAGGAGCAACCAATTTTATCCACCTGGGGCAGGAGAGCAGCTTCATCATGAAGCACCGAACATCAGTTGGCATGTGTCTGAAATTGGCAGCAGAAAACTGAGAGATCTTATTCGTGAGCAGTTCTTCGTGTGGCTCATCCGGTTCCAACATCTTCATTATCTCGTGGAGGTCACTCTCGCTGAAGCTATGTTGCAATGAGAAACTAGGGCAATCAGCTGGAACCCTTAGAGAGGGAGGAAATTGGCACTGAGAAGGTCCCCTTCCTCTGGACAGCGAACTGAATAATCTGCAAAGGGAACACTGTTTAGTGTACTGCTTTCACTTTTTTCCTTTACTGACAAAATAATTATAGCATGCAATTAACATTTGCTGCACTAGCTGGTTCGAGTATCACTGAACCTGTAATACAATTTGGGTCCCAAGTTTCATGCTGGATTTCATCACCAGAATCCAGCTGCCCGGCAATGCCAAAAGATGCACCCTGTGAAAGTGTGTATCAGTCAGTGATTTCAGATCAGAAATTTAGATCCTAAAAAAACAATGCATACTTCAATAGTGCTTCCTAAAAAACGAAATTAGAATGATTCTAAAGCAGTTGCATTTATAAATGCATTTTAAATATAATTAAAAAACTATCAAACAATTGTTTATTCTGAATTGTGACCTTCAGTCCAGGTATAAGAAACTTTCTATGATTTAATGCAATATAAATTTAAGCCACTGCTAAATAATAGGGATAATCCTTACAGTTTCATTGTTTTCTTCTGCAGAAGGTAACGCCCTTACTCTCCTCACATGACATTGCATTGTAAACTGCTGGCAGCCTACACCAAAAACTCTGTTGACATCTGAAGTGTCTTGCTCATCGGTTCCATGAATACATTGATCTGGATAGACTAAAAGTTTTATGTCAATAATCCTCCATACTTTACAAATGATCAATAAGTCATCTCAGCGCAAATAAAAAAATATATAGAGTTAACAGATCCTGACCAGTAGGTTTAGTTAGTGATGTGATTGATCCATGGAGAATAGTGGAGTTAATTGCTCTTGGTTGTCTGTCATACATTTCATAATCAGGTTGATGATAGTTCATACATTCATATGCATCCTTGCTCCATTCTTTCACTTGGTCCTGAAATGGTATAAGCAAGATATTAAAACATTTCTTTCAGTGTATCCATCATTTTTTCTTCACATATAAATAAAGAAAATTTTCTTATCCCGAACTCGTTTCTTTTGGCAATAGTCTATCCCAAAACATGAGATCCTCTTCTTATCTGCTGATGACATGCTTTGGTGTAAAAGGTAGTTTTATTTTATTTTTCACCGACTCAGTACATGATGTATCATAATTTTTTTTCCACTAGCTAGTCGTACAAATAAAGATAGAAATTAATTTCACTTCAAACTTGAACCAATTTAGTATTTACCAATGTACTTCCTTATTATGTACTGTGCTTTTGTTATACGAACAACAAATGCTTAAGCATGGATAACCCACTGCCCAGTTGCTTCTAGTTAATATAGCTGTCAGCATCAGAAATACCTTCCACATTGAGTCAAGATCATCAAAAGCATGATACTGGTCAGCTATTGTTGCTCCTACAATCTGACCAAAAGAAGTAAAGTACAGCCTAATTTTCTTGTCTTCCATAAAGTGAGAATAAAGGGCAGTGCCAGGATCACCCTCCTTAGCGTAATTAACCATCTTTTTCCAGAATGCATCTGGTGCATTGCCGAGAATCTAAAGGCAAGAAGGTGACAATGATCATCAGGGATTCAAGATCTGATCAAGTAAAAAAGATACAAGCATAATTTTACTCTTACATTGCACAGTTTTTCCTCATCCATATAATACAGCCTCAGTAAGTGCTTCACCTTAGTAATGCCTCTCTGTTCCATTGATTTATAGAAGAGACCCTAACAATAAACTTGTTGTCATTATTTAGATCAATTGTATTCATCATAGAGAATATAATAGCTATGAATCTATATCTATTTTCTAAAAATACTCATTTTTTGCTATTATGAATAACTCTAAATTTATATCTAAACTATCAACCTTTGCCTTTATGATTAGACTGAAAAATATATTTGTAGAACATATGTAACACCCGGCCCAATAAGGATGTGGCCCAGTAGGGGCCTATGAGTGCTGCGCACAAATGTTTAGTACCACCTTGCTAGTTGAGCAAGGGTGGAGCCGACTTATAAGCCTTTGCCTTCCAGCCATATCACCTTCGGGTTAACCCTTTTACACGGCGAGGACCTAAAGTGTAAGTAGGGTGCTATGTGTGCGGCGTCGCGCGCCCTCGGAAGGGCCGTGCGGTGCGGCTTTGGAGGGCGGGGTGTCACAAGTGGTATCGAGCCGACCTTCGCGGCCACGGGGCGCGCAGGGCGAGGCGCGGACATGGAGGTTCATTGCGCGTGTAGGCTGCGGAGTGCACGGCATGGCACATGTGCCGGCCTTGGGCGCACGATCCGCGTGTGCCAAGAGGGGGAGGTCCTGGTTAAGTTGGCGCCGACGAGGACGTCGAGTCCTTTGAGGGGGTGTATGTAACACCCGGCCCAATAAGGATGTGGCCCAAGAGGGGCCTATGAGTGCGGCGTGCACATGTTTAGTACCACCTTGCTAGTTGAGCAAGGGTGGAGTCAACTTATAAGCCTTTGCCTTCCGGCCATATCACCTTCGGGTTAACCCTTTTACACGGCGAGGGACGAAAGTGTAAGCAAGGTGCTATGTGTGCAGCGGCGCGCCCTCGGAAGGGCCGTGCGGTGCGGCTTTGGAGGGCGGGGTGTTACATGACAGCAATCATATCTCCATTTGTTAGGACTCCCTGTTCAAATTGATACATATATCTTAGCTTGTAGTATTTATTTTTTAAAGGGTGGAAAATATGATTTAATTTATAAGTAATAATTACCTTATACACCTTACCGAATGCACCTTTGCCGACTAGCTGGTCATCAGAGAAATTTTGTGTGATGCGTCTTAACTCCCCTAGTGTTAAGACAACGTTACCCAGCCTACTACATCTACTAGTTGGCTTGGGATCTCTCCGAGCCAGCGGTAGGCCTCGCGCCTCTCGTCGGACATGTTTCCCTTTCCCCTTCTTCCATAGAAACATGGCAATAGCCGAAGGAGACTGACGAACTCTCAGTGATGGAGACCGGTGAGGCGTCAACGAAGGAGACTGACGCCATCTAGTCCCCACACCCGCGAGAGGTTCGTCGCGGTGCCGTAGCTATTCTTGAGGTTTCAGCCCCATCATGGCTACCATCCCCCACGCTGCCCGGTGGGTGCCCTTCACCATGGATTGGAAGCAGTGTGTTGACACGAAGTTAGGGCTTCGCACCAAACACACCAGAGGGTCTTGGACGCCCACGAAGGTTGTACACAACCTAGTAGCAGCAAAACTGTAGCGTGATCAGCCACGAACGATCAAGAGACCGTTAGGGCTGATATAGAGCTCGGTAATGGCTGGAAGAACCTCCGAACGTACCTCCGGGAAGACCCGTCGGGAGGACGCACGCGAGGGATGCCTTAGGAGCAGCAGGTGCGCCTAGAACGCCAGCGAACAAGCGCGGAGCTCGTCGTCGAACAGCGAGGGTAAAAGGTTGGAAGAGACAAAATTAGGGTTTGTAAGTTGTAGTATGATGATTTGTGATAGATGGGATCGATCGGCCATGAACCCCTTCATTATATAGGGAGGGTGGTCTTATCCTTTTAGGAAGGCGTCCTAGGACGTTTCAAGCAACAAAATCGACCAACACAATTAGGAAAGAGTTAGGTTCGCGATCGTACGGACAAGCCCGAAATCGGGTGACCGGGACGCCGAACAAGACCACGGACGCGCCGGTGGCTGCGCGTCCGTCGGTAACGAGAAAGGTCCGAAACCGATCCGGGCACGCCGGCTTTGACCGGACACGGGGACCGGACATTTGGACCGCCTTATGAGCCTTGGCCGGACGCGCCGGTGCCCGGCGTCCGGTCACTTCGAGAGCACCGAAGCCCGGCTTGGTGTCTTTGGGCCGACCGTTCTCGGACCGGACGTGCGAAGGGTGACCGGGCGCCGGTGCCGGCGTCCGGTGGTGTCCGGAAAGCCCTTTTTCAAGTCCTCCGAAATTTGGCTAAGTCCCGAAATTGGCGGTGACTTGGACCTCCAAAAATGACTAAGTCCGGAATTTTACCATGTCTTAGACCAAGCCATTTTGGGGTGTCAACATATGCCCCCTGTTTTCGGGTGAGAGATGCACGATCCACGAAAACAATTATTCGCCAAACAACACGAATGCCCATCGTATCGGTTGTCCGGTAACTAAGGGCGATACTATGTATCGGCCATTTTTGTTCTAAGGGCGATGCATGCATCGGCCATTGTTTGGAGAGCACTTAGGCCTCTTGCCAAACACTAGGGAAATATTTTTTCAAGTATCTCCCATTAACCGCATTGCCTTGGCATTTTCCATCATTTGTAGACTCAAGCTCATAGGAGTTTCCGGATGTCACTTTGACCACCTTGAAAGTACCCTTCCAATTTGGTGACCACTTGCTAAACTCATTGCTCTTTGAACCTATCGGTAATATAGTTTGCCAAACTAAGTCACCGATTTGGAACGATTTGCTTTTGACCTTCTGATTGTAGGCTCTTGCAATACGGGCTTTATCCTTCTCAATTTCCTTCAAAGCTTGTAATCTTTTGTCGGTTACCTCATCAATGTTGTCCATCATCAAATCATGATACATAGTAGGAGATAGATCATTCTACTTAGCAAATCTATATGCATCCAAATTCACCTCAACTTGTAACACCGACTCCTGACCATACACCAGCTCATAAGGAGTGACTTTAGTTGCACCATGCCTTGATATGCGGTGAGCCCATAAAGCTTCTGACAAGACCTCATGCCACTTCCTTGGATTCTCTTCTATCTTCTTTTGAATGAGCTTGATCAAAGTCTTATTAGTGGATTCCGCTTGACCATTGGCTTGAGCATAATATGGAGATGATTTGAGCATCTTGATCTTATATGATTCGGCAAACGCCTTCACTTCCTTTGCCATAAATGACATTCCTTGATCCATGGTTAATGTCCGTGGAATGCCGAATTTATGAATGATGTGCTCGATGATGAACTCAATTACCTCCTTATATGTCATGTTCTTCAATGGAACTGCTTCCGACCATTTAGTGAAGTAGTCGGTAGCAACCAAGATGAACTTATGCCCATTCGAGGATCGAAGGATGAATCTATCCGATGAAATCCAATCCCCAACCACGGAAAGGCCACGGTTTGATGATAGGGTGAAGCATAGCAGCCGGCACTAGCTGAATATTTCCAAACCATTGACACTCTTCATAACCTTTGTAGTAGCGAAAGCAACCGGCCATCATAGTAGGCCAATAAAAACCAGCCCTTCTTAGTAACCACTTCATCTTCGGAGCCGATTGATGCGTACCACAAATGCCTTCATGTACTTCTCCCATTGCTACTCTTGCTTGATCAGTCCCTAGACACTTTAGTAACAGATCTTCGACAATCCTCCTATAAAGCTCACCATTATGTAATGTATATTTGAAAGCAAAGCCGAATGTTCTTGTCAACCTTAGTGCTAGGATCCCGCAAGAATGATATGAGAGGAGTTCTCCAATCTTCTAAATCGGTACTACCATTGTCTAAAAACAGAAATAGACCGATTTAAAAGAATTCTACTTTGCTGTCCCAAATCATAAGTGACATCGGTTTGTCCAATTAACTTTGGTTGAACCGAATTTTCACTAGAATCGAAACAAGCAAATTTTCATGCATCGGCAAATCTTCGTAAATGAAAATATTTATCCTTTACCTCAAAGCCGATTGCATTTTGAGCAAGCAAATTTGCTCTTTGCACATGTTTCATGTGCAAACGATCTCCTTCTTTTATATAACGGGACGCTTGTTGAGCCAAAGCAAATTAGCCGTATGATTTTCTTCCCTTGAATATGCCGAATCTTGAATTCAGTAAATTTACCAATTAAATCAAGGCAAGTGTTGAGACGAGCACGTAGTGATCCATCTAAACATTGATATTCACCGGATACTTGCTTTGGACAACAAGTAATGAATCACCAAATGCTTCCACATGATCAACCCCCAAAGCATCTAACATGATCAACCCGAATAAAAGAGCTTCATATTCGGTTTGGTTGTTAGTACATTTAAACTCCAATCAGCTTGACATTGGTATTTCAGCACCAAGATGATTAACAAGAACAATATCAACGCCGGCACCATCTTTGCAAACCGATCCATCAAAATACAAACGCCATGGGGTAGTGGTGATATAATCCACTTCATGATCAAGGTTTATGATATGCTCAACAATAAAATCAGCAAGAACTTGACCTTTTAAAATCTTCAATGGCTCAAAAGTCAAGTCATATTCAATTAAAGCGTATGCCCATTTGCCCACCCTTCCGTAAAGGATTGGCCAAAACAACATATGTTTGATTACATCGGCACGGCATGCTACCACACATGTGCTTGACAAAAGATAATGTCTCATCTTGGAGCAAGCAAAATGGAGTGATAGACACAATTTTTCAATATGGGCATACCTTGTCTCGGGATCAAGAAGACGACGACTAAGATAGGCAACAACATACTCCTTTCCTTCATCTTCTTGAGTAACAACAGCCCCAATCACCTTATCTTCGGCAGCAATATATAATCGAAAGGTATAGGTGCTTGCGAAGAACAGGTGGTGAAGACAAATATTCCTTTAACGTGTCAAATGCAATTTGTTGGCTTACCCCCCAGGTGAAATCAGCTTCATTCTTCAATTTGAGTATGGGGGTGAAAGGAATAATCTTCCGGACAAGTTAGCAATGAATCTTCTCAAGTAGTTCACTTTGCCTAAGAACTTTTGCAAATCCTTTTGCATTGAGGTGCCTGAATCGCCTTGATCTTTTCTATCCTTTTTAGGATCAATCTCTATGCCTTTCTCATGAATGATAAATCGAGAAATTTCCCGGTGACACTCCAAAAGCACACTTGAGCGGATTCATCTTCAAACCATAGAAGCGCATTCTCTCAAAAGCAAGACGCAAATCGGCTAAATAAGGATCATGTGAAGCCGATTTAATCACCACATCATCAATGTATACCTCCATAATTACTCCAATGAGATCATGAAAGATAAGATTCATAGCTCTTTGGTAGGTGGCGCCCGCATTCTTAAGCCCAAAAGTCATGACAATCCACTCAAACAAGCCAACAAATCCGGGACAAATAAAAGCAGTCTTGGAGGTATCTTCTTGACCATAAAGATTTGATTATATCCAAAGATTACCATCAAGAAAGCTAATAACTTTGTGCCCCGATGCATCATTAATCAACATGTCAGCAATAGGCATAGGATATTCATCTTTGGGAGTGGCTCTATTTAAATCTCTGAAGTCAATGCAAACTCTTATCTTCCCGGTGTCTTTCTTCTCAACCGAACAATATTAGAGACCCACTCCGCATACCGCATGGGCGGATAAAATCTACCCTGGAGCAATCGATTAATTTCTTCCTTGATTCGGTCATGGATGGCCGAATTGAAGTTTCTTCTTGCTGTTGCTTAAATGGCCTAAACCCCTTTTTGATGGGAAGCCGATGCTCAACAAGATCTCGGCTTAACCCGGGCATCTCCGTGTAATCCCATGCAAAGCAATCAACATATTCCTTGAGAAGCGATTAATTTAGATTTATAATCGGCATTCAAGTTAGCATTCACATAGGTCGGCCGTGGTACGTAACCATCCCCAATATCAACTTGTTCTAAAGGATCAGTCGACGTGAAACCTTGGCCCAACTTATTGAGCTCATCAAAGTCATCAATAGCTTCACAAGAATCGATCTTTTCAGCCCGATAATGTTCAAGTCTATGTTTTAACCATTGAAGTTTGTCTTCCATTGAGAAACTTATTTATATAATGATATTGAGCCGATTATCCGTCGGCTTCAACGATACAGTACAAATCCACGCTCATCATAGCTGACATATTGATAGCTGGATAAGTCTCTCCCCGAAAGACAAGCGAATCCGGACCCCTCAAGCGCAACATCGGTTGTAGCAATCTCAACCGAATTGTCCGCATGAACGATCTCTACGGCATCTCCCACCCATTGGATGAGGAATTGGTGCAAGCTCGAAGGAACACAAGGATTAGCATGAATCCAATCCCGACCGAGTATGAGGTCATAGCTACCTTCCACATCAGCAATGAAGAATGCGGTAGGCATGGTCTTGCTCCCAACGGTCAGCTCCAAGTTGGCGATCCCTTTAGAAGGAATTGGCGCGGTTCCTCCTACTCCGGTGATGGTCATGTTGGTCTGGATCAGTTCCTCCTCCTTGCCACCAAGCTTATTGTATAGTGAATATGGCATAAGATTGACAACTGCGCCACTATCCACTAGCATGTTGCGGACTCCTCCCGAGATCAATTGGAAAATTTCTTCAAATTAATTTACAAGTTCTGCTGCACCGGCGCCATGCCAATCCCTGCAATCAAGGGAGAAGCTGTGGATCAGAGGTTCTGCACACTCCTCCCGAGAATAGTCGACATTACGAATACAAAAGCTGAGGGGGAAAAAAACAGGCAACACAGATTAATATAAGAAAAAAAGAGTTGAAAGTATTCAAAAAAGATTTATCCTTCAACTGGCATCCAGATTCAAGATAAGATGACACTTGAAGTGCAGAACACCAGAAATCTGAGAACTTAGATCTTACCTATCTTTCATCCCGCCGAGACCCTGCCTGCACCGCTGGTAAGGAGCTTAGAGAGATGAGCAGAGCTGATTGACTGACTCAGGATGTCTAGTCTTAGTGTCACACGGTTCGGTAGGTGCCGGAAAAGATACCCCGCCGTACCCACCCCCATCCATTCCCGCACCACCACCATAATTCTATGCCCGGCCAAGTTGTTGCTGGCCGGTGTGTAAACTGGAGCCATGTCTCACTATCGTTTGAGAGTTGCGAGTTTAGTATACAGAAAACAACTGGCCGGGTTTGGTGAGGAAGCAAGTGGTAAACCTTCTAAAATATTTTGGAAAGTACTAACTCGGTGCTAAAGGTGTTGGTTGTTCTGTGGGACATCTTTTTGGAGCTAGGCAATTATTTTTCTTTGGAGAAAAAACTTTATCAAAAATCAAGTAGTATCATTAAAGAGTAGAGACAAAACAAACTCAGGAAAAGAAGCAAAAAGGACTTCATTACGACCCAACCTAATTGCAAGATGAGCAAGCTCATGCAGTACATTATTCTGACTCTTAATCTTATTATCTTAACAATCTCCAAACGAAACAACTCCTCCATATTTGTCTGCGCTTCTCGAGCAAGGCCCAACGATCCATCCATCGCACTGCTTTATTTTCAGCTTGGTGCAGCCACCACCAAAATGGTACTACCTCCGTTTCCAAATTGCAGTTCAATTTTAGCTTTTCTAGATACATTGATTTTTGCTATGCATCTAGTTATACACTATGTCTAGATACATAGTAAAAGAAATGAATCTAGAAAAGCCAAAGTGAACTACAATCTGAAATGGAGGGAGTAATTTAGATTTGAAGTAATGGGAGGGTGAGGAAATAAGATGAAGGATGTTACTTTTTAGATAATATTTCATAATGGCAGCATGGGTGTGTACTATTGGATGTAGATTTTGAAAGTTACTCCTCTCGTCCCATATTATGTCATTTAGCTTAACCACGGAAATTAAGGAGTGAAAAAGGTATGGAGCATAGAAAATAAGAAGAGAAATAGAGATAGAGATATATTTGGAAAAAGAAACATGCATTCAAAAGTGAGAATGACAAACAATCTAGGAAGGCTACAATTACTCTTACTATGGAAAATTATGGGGTACGGGACTGCCGTACCCCGCCTACCGTACGGCAGCTACATGGATTCTTCTCGTTGGCTCGCGAGTGCCAGGCCGCACGGTCCCCTTCCGTTGTGCGTCGCAATTGGGCCGCGATTGATGCGGAGCCGATTGCAGCAGCCCGAGTACGCGTGATAAGAAGAATTGCCTGGCCGCGCGATGAGAAGAATTGCCACGTGTCGGACATCCACGTCGCCTACATTGTTTTTGTGGAAAAACAGAGAGAGAAAATGAGAGAGTACACCAAATCATTCAAATGACAAACAAAACAGTAAGCAAGAAGAACAAATGAACCCATTGCCTCGGGAATAGCCTGTGTATATATAAGCGCGTTACATTTGAACTTGTCTATCTTTTTCGATCGAATTGAATTTGAACTTGTGAAACTGACAGTGGCAGAGTATTCATCAAAAGATAACTTGCCACTTGCTCTCGGTTGTAGAAAAAAAGGAGGCGACGACCGAGGCCAACGACGACCACTCCAAGAATCAACGGTAGTGACCCATCATAGGACGCGTAGATGTTTAACCTATTCGCCACACAACGCGTTAATCTTTATATAATTCTGATGAAACACGTATGCTCAGATGATAAAGAACTCGTTTAATCCCGTCGGGAAAAACCTGAGAAGTTGTAGCAAGGATGCATGGAAAAGACAGAGACTTCTCGCTGTAGTTTCAGGCCGTTATCCTTGCAGCTTCTCTGAAAAAGACAGGAGGATCGATTATTGCAGGTTGCTTTGCTTGACCTTGGAGTTAGCTCTTGCATTAACCTTTCCACACGCGCACGTAGATTCTCTCTGGTTTATTCCGAATGAATGTCAATACTTTCAATTCGATCTCCAGGTCTGAACTCTACATGAAAAACATCTCAGAAAAAATTCAGCTTAAAGCAGACAAATGCAAGAATGACATCATTCTCGTCTTTATTATATGAGATTTTTTATAATAATTGGGGAAAAATTGGATGACTCACATTGACCGAGAGCGACCGTCCGACGGCTACAAAGGCTGAAGGCAATGGGAGGCAAACACATGAAGGCAAAATTGCCTCCTGTTGTGTCTATGACTTTGGGCCATAGGAGCAAAAATCGCCTCCTATTGCCTCCGCAAAATGGGGGATTAAGGGTGAGCGGTAATGGCAATCTTGTATTTCTTTTATTTTATAAAGGGTAAAATGGTAACTCCATAATTGCCAAAAGATTGTTTTTAGTAGTTGTTTTGTTATCCTCTAGGGTTTGTCCGTGAAAAAGTCAAAAAAAAAAAAAAGGTTTGTCCGTGAACTGTGAAGTCGCCGCCGCCATTTGGGGCGGACCTGTTCCAGCGGCCGGCACCTCGGGCCGCTGCGCCGCCGGCCTCCCCTACCGGCCACGGCTCCGCCCTCCTCCTCCCGCTCTCCACCTCCGCCCCATGCCGCCGGGTCGCGCCCGGGCCAAGCAGCCGGCCGCCGTCCCGGGCCTCGCCTGAGCCCTTCCCGCCGTCGGACTCCGACGAAGAGGACGCCGTCGGCACCTCGCCCGTGCCTCCGGCCGCTCCACCATGTCGGTCATCCTCGCCGCCTCGGCCGCGCGCGGCTGCTCCCCCGCGAGGACCGGCTCGCCGGCCGCCGCCGCCGGACCACCCACCCGAGGGGGTCGGTCTAGGGACTTGTTCCGCGGCGGCAGGGTGTGCTCCCCAACGCCGCGTGGCGAGTTCGACGCCGATGGCGGCGAGGAGGAGCGGGCGCCGGGGACGCCGCTTCCCGTGGGAGCGCCCCCATGCCGCCGAGGCCACGCCGCCGACGTTGATGGTGGAGCCGACGGCTCCCCCGCCGCGGAGGTCGGGGCGGCTCCGCATGCCGGCGCTCAATATGCGCCTCTTCCACGAGATACTTAGGTTTTCATTCTCGATTCTCGCTCCTCCGGCAGAATTGTACCCTTTATCTACCTAGCTTGTATTGGTTATGCTTGAAAGTACTGTATACAGCAACTCGTTCTAATTGTATAGCCATAGGTTTGCATTGATACCTAGGCTGTTTTAGCATTTCTTTGATAATACACATTACACAAGGAGGAGAAGAACGTGTTAATGTGTACAAATCCCGAACTGATTTACTATTATCTGTACATTTTGCAACAAATGCTAAGCAGTGTACTATAATCATGAGCATACTCTACCATTCTAATTGTCTGAACTCCTCTGTGCTATCTGTTAGGAGTACTCTGTTAGCTCCATCAGCCCAAGGCCTAAACTGCTTCCTGTTGAAATCTGGGTTTGTCACTATGCATACAGTTGTACCCAATTGTTCATTATCTACCTACTAGCTCGTAACTTAGTTACTCTCAGCAAGGGACAGGATACAAATGAGTTGCATCTTGTCAGTGCTTGAAAACTTGATGTTTATAATGTTAATTATCAAGTTCTATGATTCCACTTACTGTAGATTTGACTGGAAAATGAGATTTACATTCTGTTGCTATTATTAAGTTGAGTTGAGAAAATATACTTGCAAATAGTATTAAGTCTGGATAATATCATGGAACATTTGGATACAACTACTTCATTATATTTTCTGTTCAATTAGATCTTTGATAAACAATGTGCTTTTCAATCTTGTGCAAGAGTACATGGACGGCACCTGCACTCCTCCGCTCTCGACTAGCACAGTTGAGACCATGATGACGGCGCTAGGCGTGAAGAGCTCCAGCTGGACGCCGACAACAGCAACCTCAAACTAGAAATTGAATGTTCTTGTTACCATTGACATGGCTGTAAATTGTCAGAAATTGTCATGGCTGCAAATTGTCATGCAGTTGTTTTTCAAGGCTGCAAAAATGTAAATTGACATGGCTTATTCAGTTTTCAGCATTCTGTTCATCTTATTCAGTCTTGGCTGGCAGTTTTCTGTATTGATCTTATTCAGTTACCTGTACTGATCTTATTCAGTATTGCTGCGATTTTTTTTTTTTATGAAGCTTGCCCTGATTTTTGAGGTTGAGGAATGCAATGAACTAACATGCAGAAAATGGCAAACTGTACAGATCTCATTAGGCATATGGCGCTTTGCTTGTTACATTCAGTACCTGTCTTTCAACACCCACGGTCTCCGCGCGTAATTATAGGAACGAAGTCGCCACGATCCCGGAAAGGGTCAGGTGCGCGGTGATGAAACGGGCAGGGTTGCCCTTTATAGCACGCGGGCGGAGGAAAGTGCGATCCTATAATTATGCCGGCATGAGATCGTGGTTTCCTCTCCCCTGGTGGAATTAGAGCGTGGTTTGTTGGGCCGTCGTTATGTCTAGTTCAAATAAATTAGCTCTCAATATTTGGCACACATACTTCAACAGCCCAATGGTTACACCATTTAGCGTTGAACACATGCCCTCAGGTTCGAAACCCGATACGCCCATATTTTTTAAGCAAGTGTTTCTAATAAGTTTTTTGTTTTTTCTCTATGTTCTTTAATTTTTGTGGTTTTTTTTTTTTTTTTGGCCTAGACACCCCCATTTTGGCTCCATTAACATAGTAGTAAAGTTTGAGATGATTTGGAGACAGTGGTGATATATATATCTTCACATATTGCGACATCTCCCACATAGTCACATAGGTCGTAGTGAGACATGCATGCCTTTGTGAGGATGTGCACCACCACTTTGTCAGAATCCAATGAAACTTTTCCTCATGACTATACACCAAATTGGTGTGTCCATGCAATTTTTAGATTTTTCTAGGTAGGTTAGGGTATTTTAGCATTTATTCTTTAGTAATTCAGCAAATATTTATAATAATAGGTAAAATTGCTCTGAAAATTTCACAAATGCACACAATATCTTAGTTTGGATCCATGAACACCCTATTAAAGTTTCAGATGATTTGAAGATAGACGACATCTCTAGTCATATTGGTCGTTGTGAGACATGTATGCTTTTTTATAAAGTGCTCCAACACTTTGTCGAATAAATTGAAACTTTGTTCTCATGACTATCCACCATAATGGAGTGTCCATGTAAGTTTTTGGATTTTTCTACCAAGTGTAGGGAATTTTAACATTTATTCTTTAACAAATCACTAAATAATTACAATAATTGATAAACTTGCTTTGGATATGTCGGATTTGTAGTTCCACCTCCACAAAGTCATTACAATATTACTCGCCATGCTCGCACATGAAAAAGTGTATAAAAAAAGGGGAAATGTGTTACAAATAGCAAAAGAAGAAAAAAGAGTAAAAAATAGTGTCACTCATCAGGTTCGAACCTGGGAGCTGTGGGTTTGAAGTTTTGATGTAATACCATTAGGCTAGTAAGGTGCTTTCGATAAGTTGGGAGGTCTAATATATTTAAATGGTAGCTCTATTTTTGGTCAGGGCCACGGCCCACTACGCGTCCCTACGAACTGTTCTCGCTCTATCAATCGGGAAAGGTAGACCTGTATCAACAACCAGCGTCTTCGCAAGTTTTCCCCAAGCTACGGTAGCCACAAGCGATTCCGGCGAATCCGTTTTTCCCGTCGATCCGACGGCTCCCCCCCTCCGGCGGCCCTCGGGCGGCGGAGCGGCGTGGAAGCCCGGCACCCCGCGGATGGGCCCTGTATAGGTGTAGATGTAGGCTTACTATATGGTTCCTCCGGCGACGATGTGCGGGTCGCCGAGCTTCTCCATCGATGGCGGCCGTGGCGGTGGTCTACGGGGGGGACATGGGCCGGGCGACCACGGCGTCGTCTTCGCCGTGCCTCTCCCGAGGTGGCTGTGCCGACGCGAGGTCCCGCCCCCGCGGCGGTCTCCGCGGCGCCGGCGTGGCCGCGGCGGCGGCTGTGCTTCCGCGGCGCGCTGATCTGGTGGTTGCGGCTGGCTCAGGGCGGCGTCGCCGATCCGATGTCGATCTGCTACCCTTGTGTTGCTCCTCTCCGGTGATGGAGCCGACATCCCGGCGGTTCTGAAGGGCGACGACGGAGGCTTCTCCGCCGGTTTCCGCCCGCCCGTGCCGGCATCCTGCGGAGTTTTGGCTCGCCGACGTTTTGGTCGGTGGAGCAACGGTTTCTTTGGGGGATGTCAATCTCGCCGCCTCGTTGTCCCGTGGCGTCGCGTGGCTGAGGCGGCGACGGCCAGAGGAATAAAATCTTCCGCCTCTTCCTCGCCCGGCGACGCTCGCTCTCCGTGTCAACGGAGGGGTAGCGGAGATCTTATTAGAGTGTTGCAGGTACAGAGGGGTGGCTCTTGGCTTGGTGGTTGGCGGAGAGCGGGTCGAGCTCCGTTTGTCGGCGTTCGTCGATGGTGCAGCTCGGTTCGAGTTCGAGGTACCAGGGCAGGTCCTCGGCCGATGTTCGTTAAGAGCTCATGTTGTCTCGATCTTCGGGTCGAGCAAGTCTTGAGGCCCGATAAAGCTTTCAAGTGACGGTGGACCTCCGGATCTGGGTGGCGACGGGCGTTCCCGGCGCCGGCGAGGCAAGATGGTGGCGTCTGACGACGTGTGTCAGGACAGCTGTCTCTGCTCCTGTGTATATGTACCTGTATGTCGTTTTGTACTTGTCTTAACTAAGTAATACAGGTGTGTATTCTCAAAAAAAAAAAAAGTTGACTGAGCTGCTTCGTCCCCTGCGTCTGATCCGCCATAGCCGGCATCGCCACCGAGGCCAACCTTCTCCCTCCCGCGTCGATCGGCCCCTCGGATGCACTTCCCAGATTCCACGGCAGCTGGTTGCCAGGCCCATGCTGCCGCCATCGCGAAGCCCGTCCCCT
The DNA here is from genome assembly GCA_015847255.1 of Hyparrhenia diplandra. Classification (NCBI taxonomy): domain Eukaryota; kingdom Viridiplantae; phylum Streptophyta; class Magnoliopsida; order Poales; family Poaceae; genus Hyparrhenia; species Hyparrhenia diplandra. The sequence goes on from JADLZK010011205.1 coordinate 629,417, forward strand.
CCTCCCGCTATGCTGATGCGCCGCCGCATGCCCCGCGCCTCCGCCTCCGATCCGATCAGCGGGAACCGGCGGGCGCCGCGCGCCGGCCATGGTAGTGGCGGCAACGGCGAGATCCACCGCCGCCATGGCATTGCCCCGACGCGACTCCCTACCTCGGCGTCGGCAGAGGCGCCCCATCTGCCCCCCGAGGTCGATGTTCCGCGGCCTCATCATGGCCCCCAAGGTGCGTGCCCGCCCCACGCAACGTTCCGTGGCCTCCTTCAAATTTGTTTTCACGCAATGTATATTTGTTTGCTTCTATGCAATTTAAGCTATTCAAATTGGAGGAGCTTTATCCTGATCTAGAGAAGTATGACGTTCGAGCAGATTTAAGAAATTTTGGAATTGTAGGCAGCTCTATTAATTACTCTCAATTCATGGATACTTTGAAATTTCATGGACACATATACGAATCGGAGGCTTACTACCTAAATCCTGCTCCTCGGAGTAACCCTTTAACTGACCTTGTAAAGATAGTTGGAGAAGATGATGTGAACCAAATGGTCCGTGCTCATGCTGAACAGGGGACTAAGATTTGTCTTCTATACCTAGTCAGTATATATGGAAACCAAGACCCAGATGTAAGTATTGCTTCCTCTTGACAAATATCTATAAAACACAACCATTGACTAAGCACTACGTACTGATACTAACATCTAATGGACTGTAATGCAGGCTGAGCCAATGGATGAGCCAATGGAGGAGTCCGATGAGGAAGCTGACTGGAACTGATGGATAGCAAATGGGACCTGGAGACAGCCCTCAAGAAAGACTTGAAGGCGAGCGCGACCTTCGTGAACGACAGCACACCACCGCAGCTGGAGAGGAGCAACCTATTTTGTTTTTTTAAATAACTTTTCAGTATTTCTCTATTTCATCTAATTGTGATACGTGGGAGTACTATGAATCTCAAAATAAGAGAGGACCTACCTATTTTGTTTTTTTAAATAAGTTTTTAGTATTTCTCAATTTTTCCATCTAATTGTGTGTATCTCAAAATAATATATCTCTGTATGTGACTCTTCAAATCGCTATTTTCAAGTGCTAGCCACGTCAGCGGTACTCCATATAATCGAATGAAATAAGAAAGTAACGAAACAATATTGTTTCAGAAAAATGATGAAACGTCATCAACAAACCCAAACTGTCGGCTCTAAAAATAAAGCTAAGCTTAAAAAAATGCTAGCAACAGTTCTACAACTGTCGGTTCTTTCCACATCCCTTCGGGAACCCAAACAACTCAACAGTGAGAACAAAGTCAACACAAACAAATGGTTTCACAGATAACAAGGTAGTAGTAGTAGTCTTGTACAACCACATGAACTCCTCAATGGGGAGTTTCTACGTTTCCACACATTCAGAAAATAGCAATAGCAATTCAGGTCGACGTCAGGACTCTGGTTACTTGGACCTTAGGTTGTTTCCATGAAACGATAAACTTGGACCTGAAGTCCTGAACCTTGCAGAGTTGTAGCTTCCACAAACTGTTTATTTATCTTATTTATCTATCTATACCATCCATCCATGCTATAGCGTGTACTCTCTTCAGGAGATTGGGATGACCCTTGATTTGGAGGTCACGCCCATTGGAGCTCCGGTTACCTGCAGAGAACTCAAGGTCAGACAAGGCGGACAGTGCAATATACAACCAGTCAATAATCAGTTCACTTTCACTAGGAAATGAAGAGGAACATTAACCATCAAGTACATCTTTGGCAAATATACCTCGGCAAATTATACAGCCACTCAATATACAGCATCATCTTGACAATATACCTTTGGCAAATTATATATCCGGCACATCTTCAGGGAGCATTGTTTCCTGGAAATGAAGAGGAACATTAACCATCAGTACACATGCCTCACAGACAGCCGGTTTTCAGCTTTCATAAACATTACACTTGGCTTACCTCTACTCTCTTGGAGCATGATCGGCGATTGTGACCCTCACCCTTACACAGGGTACATTTCTTCTTAGACTTATTTGAGACTGACTTCAACTTTTTCTTTGGGGCCCCTCTGCCAGGGACATGTATGGGATCAAAGACATCCGGAGAATCAACATCCGGGGCTTGAGGCAAAGCACAGACCAAACCTCCGGCCTCCATTATCTCCTTCATTTGGATGGATCAACTGAGATTCGTCATGAAGAACGCGCTTCAGCCGCCCATATGCTTCAAGTGATTGAGATGCTACGAAGGATGCCTTTTGACTGATATTGTGAAGCTCATGGTACCTCGTAGGTTATCGAATAGTCATACATGGTGGTCTTCGTTATAGGAGGAAATCCACGCTTGGCCTCCCTCGTCCACCTTTCCAAAACACAAAGCAATTTGGAAGCTTTTGTTCTTCTCGATAGCCCAATACAAAGAAGATGTGCGAGCATGGGGTTCCAAGGGACTCTAATTTTAGACAAGAACAAGAGATTTCCTTCAGCTTGCCTTCATCAACGCATATCTCACATTTCACTCTGTATTGTTTGTTTCCTTTATCAACCCTTCCAACAATATACTCAACAATATTATATCCATCTTCAGTCTCAATCCAATAACACTTGTCCGCTGCTTTTAGGCTGTACTGCACATCAGCAAAATAAACACTTGGTGTGAACGAATTTGCAGCCTCTATCTCAATAATTGAAGCATCTGGTTGTATGCATGGCTTAGACTTTGCACAAAAGTCCAGATACGCTTCATTATTGCGCAGCTTTAAAAGACAGTGGTCAACATGCCGTATCAGCTCTAAAAGTGTCATTTTCCGATCTAGATTAAACTGAATCCTAGAGTGTAGGCTCTCACTACGCTGGTTGCTTCTCAGTCCTAAGTAGCACTTACCAACATGATACGGCACACCAGAGTTCCCTCATCTCATACATCTGATACAGCCACGAGTCCGTATCTGTAACTTCCTCCTTTCTCAAGAATGATATCCATTTCCTCTCAATACATTCTATGGAGCAACGATCATAAAGAAAACCCCGGACCTTATCCTTCAGACCGTCGGTGCTGAGGTTACGCGCAATGCACACCTCAATATGCCATACACATAGTCTATGCGATGCATTCGGCCACACAATACGGATTGCTTTCCGCATAGAACGGTCTCCATCGGTGATCACGGAAACCGGATGCTTCGAACCATGGCATCACCGAAAAGCCCTTAGCAGCCACACATACGACTCAACATCCTCGCGAGAAAGAATTCCACATGCAAAAGAACGCGGCTTTTATGGTGGTTCACCCCAACAAAAGGAACAAGGGTCGTTGTATCGATTTGTTTTGTACGTGCCATCGAACACGACGACATCACCAAACGCTCTATAATCCATCTCGCTGCTGAAAGTCACACCGCAGCATTCCCCGTTAGGTGCCCTCTCTCATCAGTCTTGTATTGAAAAAAAGAAATCAGGATCTCTCTGTTTCTCTTCTGTCATGTAACTCATGATTGTTCGAGCATCACCATCGAAATTGCCTCCGCCTTTGTTGTGATGGCGTAAATTGTAGAGATCCCTTGATGTAAATCCAACCTTATCATACCCACCGTAGCGCCGTATCATAATATCCATAATCCGGTGTTTCGAATCCTTTAAATCTGAAGCCGAAAAAATCGCTCGCTTTCGATCATCGCCGATTCTTCTATGTGAACGCAGAAAAGCAAGCAAGGTCCGGTTCTATCATCGGATGGTTGTGCTTGTCGATGAAATTCTTCACATACCACCGCCCCGTGTTCGGATCCAATGCAATCACAAGTTCAGCCCGACATCCACAACGAGTGATATCTCGCGGCCTCCGCAGCCTTGATCTCCCGCCTCACCTCCTTCTCTCGCGGAAACCTTGACAAATGCAAACAAACTTCCGAAGGGTCCTCACATTGTGGTCGTTGTCCCACTCGCAGTATTCCTTTCTCACACTAAATCCTTTCTCATAAGCGCATTTCGTTATAAAACTCAAATCCTTCATTCTCACCGCCAAACATCTTAAAAATAATTTCACTGTATTCCAAAGAAAGAATCATCATCCGACATTTTCTCCGAAAAAATAAACCTTCCATTAGAACAGTTAAACCGATACTTAGGATAACACATGGCTGCTAGTTACCGTAACACCCATAATAGTTAGTTTCAAATTTTACCAAGAACCTGTAACATCATTGTTTAGTGGTTAGTAGGCTTGGTCTTGCAACTCCAACATTCAGTTTCGGACACTCGGTTTGAGTGTACTACTAGAAGGCTTGACACAAGAAGACTTGAGACAAGAATACGGTGCGAAGGAATAGATCAGTTTTATATACTAGCAGAGACTAGTGATGATGTTTTAATTAAAAAATTCATAATAAATAAAGCAAGTAACAAACCGGATCATTTAAACACCAAATCTTAGTTCTCGCACTCCTACCAAACTGGTTTCGGCTAGACAATGAGAAGCTAGTCATACGAAGTTTACATTCCACAAGCCGAGCATATGGGCAACAAAAACCAATCTTGACACTACTTATCGCATCGACGAGAAGCAAAAGCTTATATTTCTGAACATACCACGTTTTGGTCATACGGAACCAACTAAACTATTGCATTCCCAGTTCTTGGAATATGAGACAAATCAAATTCAGAACAAATGCAGAGGAGTCGAACCTTGGCCTTCTTCGAGGACGGCAGCGGTGGCGGCTTTCGAGGTATAAAGGCGGCGGGTCACCGGCGGGCGGCTGCGAGGGAGAGGGCTAGGTGATGCGGAGCACGGGCGAGGGCTGGGATCCACGCCGACGGCGAGGAAGGGCCCGGTCTTGCGAGGCGAGAGGTGGTGAACCAGCGATGGCGGGCGACGACGGGATCTCGGGTGGAGTCGCGGCGGGTTGGGGAGGGGGTGCGCGGTGCCTGGGGTGTACGGGGGTTAGGGGAGTGGGATTAGATTTCACAATGACCATGTTACCCTTCCACTTGAAAAAAAGAATTAAGGGGAGGTAATGCTAGGCAATGCTAGGCAAAAACAAGTACTGTAAAAGAGCTCATTATATTTTACGGACAACTTGGGACTACCAGCATTACAAGTAGCAAATTTATGGTAAGTTACAGAAATTTCACCATATTGGTACACCACAGTACAAACAACATGTCTTGCTCTCTTTGAGTTTAAACAATGAATACAATAACGAATATTAATACAGACTAAACAATGAATACAATAAAACCACCACACAGAATTTAGACTACTGCAAGAACAAAGTATCAACAACAGTTTCATTTTGTGTAAACTGCTCAGGGACTCCAACTTTCCTGCTCAAACATAAGTCTTGCTCTCTTTGAAGCCCTCATTATAGCCTTCCACTTGACAAGTGCGCTCAATTTAATCCACCTACGACAGGCGGGCAGCTTTGTCACGCTGCTGCCAATATCAGATGGCAGCATGCTCACATTGGGTGTGCAGAGCTGAGATTTGTCGTGTGGGAGGTCTTTCAAAAACTCATCCATGTTAAAACTGCTTTGTGTCGACAAAATAGGATCACCAGCTTGCATAATCAGTGGGAAAGGAGATGCATACTGAGAAGCCATCAGATGCTCTTGCTCTGGATACCAGTGACCAAGTGAAGGATCTACAAGAAAATGCCATTCAGTGTATGTCCTTCAACTTCATTTTAGTTATAGATAGGATAGGAAAAGTTGCATGAAATGTGATGCCAGTAGGTATCATTGTTTGTGAAAGACATCTGATAATCCTCCTCAAGGTTTGCCAATGCTGTTTGATCCAGTGTTACTGATGCTATAATTCCGTTTGAGGCAGTATTTGGACAATGAAGTGTTACAGAACCTGCGGTGTAATTTGCTTCTGAGTTTCATACTCAAATCCAGGACCAGAGCCCATCTGGATATCGATGTCAAAAGATGCATCCTGGGAGAATGCAATGTGCAGTTCAGTTAATTTAATATGAAAAATAGTGCTTCAATGCTTTCTTAAAGTGAAATACTGAAATCCTAAAACAACTGAGGGGGCAGTTTGCAAGCAATCTTTAACCATGGCAGCAGATTTTGGAAAAAAATTGAAGTACTTATTACAAGGAACGTTTCCTTTGTAGCAACAACAAAAATCTCATGTGGCCATTGTTAAAAAAAAAAAAATCTTATGTGTCCCAGATTTAAATTAAATGCATATATAAAAAACTAAAACTAGAATTTTGAACCATATCTGTTACAGCAAAAAGTATAAGAAAGTTGCTGTGATTGAACTGCAGTTTTATTTCAGGCCACTGCTAAATAATAGGCATTACTTACAGTTTCATTGTTTTCTGGTACAGGATATGGTCCTCACTCGCACAGATCCAATCCTTCCAAACATACACTGCTGGGAGCGAGTACTAGAAAATCCATTAACCTTTGCAGTTCCTTGCTCGTCTTCTTCATGAATAGTTTGATCTGGAAACACTAAAGCTTACAAACAATATTGATTGAAACAAGGAAAATAAATACAGTTTAACAAGTCTTCACCATCAGGTTCAGTAGGCTTATGCCCAGGAATGATAGATTCCTGGAGTGTGCTGCAGTTAATTGCTCTTGGCTGACCATTATACATTTCATAATCATGATGATGGTAAGTTATACATTTATATGCATCCTTGCTTAATTCATTTGAGATATTAGGCAATTTCCGATTAATTCCATTATATAAATCATGATGAACAGATCTACTAGATAAAGCATGTGAAGCATACTAGCATAGCACAAAAACATATCACGATTATAGCATGATTCATACTAGCATAGCATATATCACAGATTATAGCATGATTCAACATCAAATAGCATAGCATGATCATAGCAACAGTGTAAGCACAACTAGCACACCGATAGATTGGATAGATTGAACATGAATAACATAAAGATTGGATCTCGAGAATACCGGGCCGACGTTGAGGACAACGTAATGGAGAGGTTCCCAAAAGCGGCCGAGGTCCTCCGTGTGTCGCCGCTGTCGGCCGTCGTCGGCCGGGCTGAAGAAGTCGGTTGTCGATGAAGATGACGCGGGGACGGTCCCGGCGTGTCCCTCCTGGAAGACGAGCCGTGACGAAGATCGGGAGCAGTCGCCAAGAGCGCTTCCCAAAACCTTATTCGCCTTCTCCGCAGACAGATCGCAAAGACGACGGTTCAGGAGACCGCTCGCCCGGCCGGTGCACGCAAGCAATCGGGCCGAGTAGCTACGGCGGCGCAACAACAAGAAGAGGCAAAAACTCTATCTCAATTCTCTAGAGTTGAGAGGTTGTCCATTCAAGGGACACCTCTCTAAACCAAGATGAGATATCCGATCCGATTTTGGCGTGGCCGGTAGGTCGCTTATATATCCCTAACATCGTGTCGCGATCACATCGCTTTAGGACTCTCTACTCGTGAGTCGGTTCAGGACTCGCAACTTGAAGGCCAAGATTACCAAAAATAGAATGGGCCTTTGAGATTTTCTAGGAATTTCCGAATTTGTTATTGGGCCAAGCCCATCTAAATTCCAACAATCCCCCACCGGATCTCAAATGCCCGTTTAGAGATTTGCCAATTCTCACCGGCCGTTTAATATACCGGTATTTCGGCAGAGACGTGAAGTTGAACTTCGCCTAGGTCCTTAAGCTACACTTATTCACAACTTGAACAATGGACTACGCCTTGAATTGCAAGTTTTGTAATTAACAAGCTTTACTTAAAGCCACACTAGTACCGGGTGCGCAAGTAGCCTTACCCCGTGGGTGGAGCATATACGTCATACTCCCCCGGTCTCATCATGAGCTTACTAGAGACCACCCAAGTCTTATAAACTGCGACGTTTAACAGTCAAACTCATATAGGTATGTTCTTTCAAGAATGCTCTGTAGGATCACATCTTCGCTTGTTAAAGTCAATAGAACATATTAAGGCATTAGCTAACCTGCCATACAAAGTGCCTCAACGCATTTGAGAGTTATTGCATCTTCACTTAGAGAGGGTTATGAATATACTCTCCTCGTTTACCAATAGCTTGTTCTTCCTGCATCCTTAGTCACGGGATCTCCGATCAAAAAGGTTGGGTTACTATTATCAGTAAACTCATATGGGTCTCATACCCATCTCCTCGATGCAATTTCTATCACATTTCGTGATAGCCCTTTTGTAAAGGGATCCGCCAAAGTTTTTGTCCTGTCCCGTATATAAGATACAGTTATTACTCCAGAGTTTCTCAACTTCCTGACAGTCTTCAAGCGTCTTTTAACGTGTCTTGTTGACTTTGAATTATCCTTAGCACTATTCACTTTAGTGATCAATTGTTTGATTATCACAGGTTCATAAGGATAGCGGTACCGGTTTTTCAACCACCGGCAAGTCGGACAAGAGCTCACGCTTGACCCACTCCACTCTCTCTCTGCAGATTTGTTTCTAAAGCGAGAAGTTCTCGCTTCCATGGTTGACTTAGTCAAAATAGTGCATTTTACAAGACCTCCATGACACCTGCGCCACCTCCAAGAGTAAAGACATACCGGTTGTGGCGTAGATTTGAGCAATATCGATATCCAGTTCGCATCACTATATCCCTCTAGCATAGCTGGGTGCCCGGAATAGTGTATGCCATAACTCATTGTACCTTTAAGATAGCACAAGACCCTCTCTAGTACATGCCAATGATCATCACCCGGGTTGGACATATACCTACTCAACTTGCTCACCGCAAAAGAGATATCTGGTCTAGTTGCGCTAACTAAATACACGAGTGAACCAATTATCTGAGAGTATCTCAATTGATCTCTAGCAATTCTCTTATTCTTTCTCAATGTCACACTAGGATCATAAGGTGTTGGAGAAGGCTTACAATCCATTAAGCCAAAACGGCTCAAAAGCTCCTCAACATAGTGAGATTGCAACAATGTAATCTCACTCTCTTCCTTAATTAGCTTGATGTTTAGAATTACATCAGCCTCTCCTAGATCTTTCATGTCAAAACTCATTTATAACATTCATTTGTTCCAAAGATTAGAATATCATCAACATATAAGCATAATATAACAGATTCGCCCCCACCATGTCGATAATACACACACCTATCAGCTTTATTGACAACATAACCGGCACTAGTTAACGTAGTGTCAAACTTCTCATGCCATTGTTTAGGTGCTTGTTTCAAGCCATACAAAGATTTCAATAGCTTGCACACCTTTTGCTCTTCACCTTTTACTACAAATCCATCAGGTGATCCATGTAAATCTCCTCATCCAACTCTCCATACGTAAAAGCTATCTTTATATCCATTTGATGAATTATTAGACCATATGAGGCAGCCAAGGATAGTAGTATTCGAATAGTGGTCATTCTAGCAAATGTGAGTAAGTATCAAAGAAATCCTCGCCCTCCTTTTGAGTATAACCCTTTGCCACAAGCCGAGCCTTGTACTTGTCAATAGTACCATCGTCTAAGCTTCTTCTTGAACACCCACTTACATCCAATTGGTTTATAACCGAATGGTAGATAAGAATCGAGTCCATCACACTACTTAACAGACTTCTTTCCAATCATCTACATCCGGAGATGCATATGCCTCTGAGATAGAGGTGGGAGTATCATCGACAAGGTACACAATGAAATCATCACCAAAAGATTTTGCAATCCTTTGTCTCTTGTTCCTCACAGGAACTTCATTGTCATCCTTCTCAAGTGGTTGTTCAAATGACTCAACAGGGTACTCGATAGGTACAGTATCATCAGGAGCTAATTCAGTAGAAAATCTAACATTGCTACGCATATCTTTCAAAGGAAATATATTCTCAAAAAATGTAGCATCACGAGATTCAAAGATAGTATCTACAAGCATATCAGAAACTTCAGATCTTACTACTAAAAATCGATAGGCAATGCTGTTGTGAGCATATCCAAGAAAGATACAATCTAACGTCTTTGGTCCAAGCTTACGCTTCTTATTAATTGAAATATTGACTTTCGCCAAGCATCCCCACGTGTAAGCAAGTATGAAAGTGATAGTTTCCTACCAACCCATATCTCATATGGTGTTGTCTCTTTTTTTCTCGTTTGGAATTTATTCGGGACATGACTCGCAAATCAATATAGTTTCCCCACCATGCCTTAGATAAACCAGCAGGTGTCTAACATGGCGTTAACCAAGTCATCAACAAGGCGATTTTTTTCCTCTCGGCAATCCCGTTGGATTCGGGCGAATAGGGAGGCGCCCTCTCGTGAATAATACCATGTTCCGCACAAAACTCAACAAATATTATAGAAAAATATTCACCACCACGATCCGACCTTAGACGTTTAATCTTTTCTCTCTAGTTGATTTTCAACTTCAAATTTTAAAGATTTTAAAGTAGTCTAATGCCTCATCTTTAGTTTTCGACAAGTAAATATAGCAATATCTAGAAGCATCATCAATCAATGTCATGAAATATCTCTTTCCACCTTTAGTCAACACACCATTCATCTTGCATAGATCGGAATGTATGAGCTCTAGAGGTGCCAAGTGTCTCTCCTCCTACCGCCTTGTGAGGCTTTCGAGGTTGCTTAGATTGCACACAACTATGGCACTTAGAACCTTTGGCAATAGTGAAACTGAATTAACTTCAAGCTAGATAAATGTGACATCAAACCAAAGTTCACATGACATAAACGAGAATGCCAAACACTTGAACTATCATTTATTGTGCCACAAATATGATTCATCGACTCATTGCATAAATTGCCAAACTTAGGGCGAACAAGCCGCCACAAGTCAGAACCCTTACCAATAAATTGTTCATGCTTAGACATAACTACTTTATTGGACTCCATCACTACCTTAAACCCATCTCTTAAAAGAAGGGAAACACTAACAAGGTTCTTGTGAATAGTAGGGACATGTTGCACGCTCTTCGCTTGTATGATTTTACCCGAAGTAAACTGGATCTACCGTGCCAACACCATGAACGTAAGCATATGACCCATTCCCCATTAGGACGTAAGAACCTTGTAGCTCTTTATAAGAAGAAAAGAAAGAGATGTCAAAGCACACACATGAATATTAGCACTGTATCAACCCACCAACTTGGTGATTGAAATACCGATAGTACAAGAGGAACATTCTTGTACTCTTCATCAAGATTGCTAATAGTCACGAGGTTGACATTCTTATTATTCTCACCGAAAAAGTGACCAAGCCTGTCCATAAGTGAAGCAAGGCACCTCATCATTATTTTTCTTCTTCTCGAAGGTAGTTGCTAACTTGACATTGAAAGATTTATTCCCTTTGTTCTTGCCATGTGGGTTTTCTTGCACAATATTAGTGCTAGAATGGCTCTTGTTCCCCTTCTCAATAGTATTCTTCACCGAATCTTTTGCCTCAACATCAAGAGATGCTATCAGGTTTACAACCGATATTTTCTCGTCTCTTGTGTTTTAGAATTGTGCCGAAGCTCTTTCATGAAGAAGGCAACCTAGCAATAATGGATCCGGCTACAAATTCATCGGGTATGACATACTTAAGGAGTTCAAGTTCTCTTGCCATGTGTTGAACCTCATGCGCTTGCTTGACTATAGATCGGTTAGCAACCATCTTGTAGTCATAAAAGCTCTCCATAATGTACAACTTCAATGTACCAATGGTTGTATTCATTGATCCCACAATGCCCTCTCATCTTGGAAGTGCAAGTTTGCATCTTCTAGATGACTAGCAAGACTGTTTAGGATTGTTCTTCTAAAGATAGTGTTATCTCCCAGGAATCTTCTCTTTTTCTCTAGAGATATTTCCCGAGGCGATCCAACAAGAACCCGTAACATCTTAGCCTCTAGCCGAAAGCATGGCCTTAACTCGCCACCTCTTTATATGTGCACTAGAAAACTTTTCTAGTCTCAAAGACGCTGAAAACAGCCATAGTTAAATCAAGAAAAGCCTATAATAAGGTTTTTGGATTGTTAAGATATTAGGCAATTTTCAGATTAATTCCATTATATAAATCATGATGAACAGATCTACTAGATAAAGCATGTGAAGCATACTAGCATAGCACAAAAACATATCACAGATTATAGCATGATTCATACTAGCATAGCATATATCACAGATTATAGCATGATTCAACATCAAATAGCATAGCATGATCATAGCAACAGGTGTAAGCACAACTAGCACACCAGATAGATTGGATAGATTGAACATGAATAACATAAAGATTGGATCTCGAGAATACCTGGCTGACGTTGAGGACAACGTAATGGAGAGGTTCCCGAAAAGCGAAGCCGAGGTCCTCCAGTCATTTGCATTTGCCGCCGTGGCCGTCGGCCGGTCGGCCAAGAAGTCAAAGTTGTCGATGAAGATGACGCTGGGGACGGTCCCGGCGTGTCCCTCCCGGAAGACGAGCCGTGACGAAGATCGGGAGGCCGTCGCAAGAGCGCTTCCCAAAAACCTTATTCGCCTTCTCCGGTGCAGATCGCAAAGACGACGGTTGCTCGGAGACCTGCCGCCCGGTCGGCCGGTGCACGCAAGCAATCGGGCTGGAGTAGCTACGGCCGCCAAGAACAACAAGAAGAGGCTTTTAAAAACTCTATCTCAATTCTCTAGAGTTGAGAGGTTGTCCATTCAAGGGACACCCTCTAAACCAAGATGAGATATCCGACCGATTTTGGCGTGGCGGTAGGTCGCTTATATATCCCGAATATCGTGGTCGCGATCACGATCAGTTTAGGACTCTCTACTCGTGAGTCGGATTCAGACTCTCTGCAACTTGAAGGCCAAGATTACCAAAAATAGAATGGGCCTTTGAGATTTCTCTAGGAATTTCCGAATTTGTTATTGGGCCAAGCCCATCTAAATTCCAACAAATTCTTCCCATTGGGCCTGCAAAGGTATAAACGTAGTTACTTTGCACAGCGCTTCCAAGAATTTTTCCTCATACCTAGCAATAAAAAAACTAAAATTTTCCCATCGCATTTTTGTAACGGTTTATTTTGCAACTTCAGGACCTCTCCATGTCTATTACATTGATGTGAATGAAAAACAGATGTAATTCTTCAGCCATTCTATGTTGAGGCATCTGTTCTCTTCACTTCTTAAGAAAATGCTTTTACCAATTAAATACAAAGTTTTACTTCATTTTCATGCTGCTTATTCATAAAACAACAATTATATGCCCCCCAAAAAAAAAAAAAAACTTTTTGCTAATGTACTCAATTGATGTGAATTGCGTTGATAGTATGTGAAAAATATCTGAGAATCAATGTATTTCTAGTGAATTTCAGTAAAGAGTACCTTCCTAAGCGTATCAAGATCACCAAAAGCATTGTATTGACCAGCTATTGTTGCTCCAACAATTTGACCCAGAGAACTGACGTACACCCTAATGTTCTTATCTTCAATAAAGTGAGAATAAAGTGATCTCCCAGGATCGCACTTCTTAGCATGATCAATAATAGCTTTCCAGGCAGCCGGTGAGGCATTACTGAGAATCTAGACACATATACAAAATTAGACTGTGGCAACGATCAAGATCGAACCATGAGAAAAGGTATGAACAAGACTGTTTTCTTACATTGCGCAGAGCTTTCTCATCCTTATAAAAAAACCTCATTAAGTGCTCCACTGAAGAAATGCCATTAGCTTCCAATGCCTTATGGAAGACACCATCTTTTCCAATATTTTTCAGGCACCATACTTTATCATCCAACCTTGGAATTTTACGCTTTCTCGTATCCTGTAAATGTAAGAAACATATGGATCCATGTTTTGAATTTTAAATGTACAAAATTGAAGGTACAAATTTCAAACTCAGTTTCAGGATTACCTTCTCCACGGCGGTCCGTAACAGTGAAAGATTCAGTTACACCTTCTTGAACTCGCTCACCAAGATCATCAAGAAGCTTTACCCCAAGCCTAAACTTTCGACTCCTTGTGAAGCTGGAATTGTCAATGAAAATAATGTCATGGAGACAAGCCTCACCATCTTTCAGTGTTTAACATCCAGCTTTCCTGTAAGCACCGCCCCAACTTTGTCACGAGGACGCACTATATGGTCGTCAAACTCGTCAGGTGTCCAGCCCTCGCGATTATCCGCATTGAAGTCACCATCCAGAACTACAATCTTGACATTTGAGGAAAGAAGACGGAATAATTGTTATCTTGCTGATTGCTTAGAATCATTTTAATCTTGATTTGACCCCCATCCACCGCACGGACATCCCTTTTTGTAAATATTTCATCACTCAGGTTATTCACGAAAACAAGTTTGTAAGTTGGAGGCAGGTTTTTTTCAATTCTTGCTCTGCAGATACAATGAGCATGTGATTCAGATAAGGTTTGCAGTTCATGAGTCCAGCAACACAGGTTTTGGAAAGCTTATGATGTTAAATTTACCCAGGAATATTGTTGAAATGGCTCGAAAGTACTTTTCTCAGCTCTTCCGGTATCTGTGAAACGAAAAGGAGAAAAAATGAGGAGGTTTGGCTACTGAGGACAGGAACCCTCTGCCTGACCCAGCCCAGTCCCACCATTAAGAAGGGATTACAGCAGCAATAATCCAGCGGTAAGGTAGCGTTGATATGAACATGATTACCCGGCTAATGGCAGCATCCATCGCCTCCACCCTGTTCGTGAGTTCCTGGATGTGCCTGCAGCCCCTAATCTCACTGCAAAATAATACGCACATACAAAACTGGCCCAAGATTCTACCTTGCAAATAAGAAATTGTCCTACATACAGAAATAATAAAAAAAAACACTGCAAAGTATTGGTATCAAGATTAAAGGTGAACAGATATAAAAGTTGCCAAGAATGAATATTCAGAAAAAAAAAAATATTTAGTGACAGGTAAAAGAAAGAATATTATAGAAAAGAAAGGTGAAAGGCTAGCTTTTTACTGACAGGTCGAACGACCGGCATCGCCTCTTTAGCGCCGGCGCACGAGGCGGCGGCGGCGGCGGAGACGGTTGCGTTGACCAGCTTCCGCCTCCGCCACTAGCACCACCACCATCTCCTGCTCCTGCTCCTCCCCCGCCGCTGCCGGACCCACCACTGCCCTCCCGCCGCCGCTTCGGCGGCATCGGACGCTAGCTGCAGCTCTGCTCCGCCACTTGACGCCTCGTGGTGGTGGCGCTCTCGCCTGCCCTGCAGTCTGCAGACTGCACTGGCACTGCAGTTTGTGCTGGAGCACATTTATAGGAATTCGGAAGACAAATGGGGAAACTTGCCGTACTTTTCCCCTCTCCATGGCTGAAGTCTAAACTCAACTATTGGAACTACTTCATTTCGCGAAGTCGCAATCGCAACTGAACTGAACTATTTCGCGGCACCACGACCGTAAGAGCGGGGCCCACAAGGAACAAAGAAAAAGAACACCAGAATCTTGCGGTAATTAAAAAAAAGTAAAATGCATGAATAGACCATTAACTTGTGCGGTTGTTTCGATTTGGGCCATCAACTTTGAAAGTGTATTTTTAGGTCCAAAAACTTTACTTGGTGCACCAATAGTCCATACCCCTTTGTTTCAGGTTTTTCGCCTACGTGGGACAGTGTCCTTTTAGAAAATACCCCCCAAATCAACCGCCCCTCTCATTCCCAGTCATGTTTTCTACCATGGTGGTTGCAATACGTCGTGCAGAGACGAAGCCAGCAGCGGAGCGGCTCCACGGCCTTCCTTAACACCTCCCTCGGAGGGAGGCGATCTGTTTGGCGGCGTGCGGCGGCGGCGCCGGCGCGGCGTGGCGAGCTCTACGGGCCGCAAGTCCGCCCCTCGTCCTCGTCCTCGACCTCGCGCGGCCACCTCGCCCGGTTCAACACCAACCGACGACGCTCGTGTCGCACTTCACCCGCGGGCGTCGGAGGCCTCCCCGTCGTGTCGGTGGTCGGGTGGCCCTTCCCTCGCGGCGTAGCTCTCACGGCGACGACGGCCACAAAGCTGGTTTGCTGGCGCGAGCGTGACCATGGCATCGACAACATCGCGAGCGCTCGGAGCAACCGGTGGCGTTCTTGAAGGCCGCTGCGTCACCGGTGTATTGCGCATGCACTTTCGGTGCGGTCGCCGCCACCGTGAGTGGCGAGCGATGGCGATATAGGTACCGGCTCCGCCCTTTGACCATCGCTGCGGCGGCTGATGTGCCGCGTAACGCGTGCGAGGCCCGCGGAGACGGGGATCGGCGCGGCTTAGCGCGGCCTTGCGGGCGTCGGAAAGAGCGCCATGAAGTCGGCCGCCGCACGGGATGGCGGCGGCGGTCTGCGGGCGTCGGAGGGGCGCCCACGAAGGCGGCCGCCAGGATGGCGATGCGGCTTAGCGGGCCGAGTGCCGACAAGGGCGCCTAAAGCGGCAGCGCGCGGGATGGCCACGGCCGACGCAGTGGGCGCCACCCTCATTGCCCAGCGCCGTCGTAGTGGGGCGAGCTTCGCCGTAGGACTCGGCGGCGGTGCGTGAGCGGGGTGGTCAGCGGCGTTGAGGTAGTGCGTCGTGGAGGCCGCCGCCAATGGGGCACAAAGACGCGGTGGAGGCCGAGGCCAAGGCCGCCGATGGGGTAAAGCATGCATGGCGTCAACGAGCTCAAGAGCGACCATGGCCGTGGCGATGTGTGCCCCTTGGGTGCTCGATGAAATGCCTAGTAGAGTGCAATGTGGTGGTAAGCCTACTAAATGAGAGGACGAAGAATTTGAGGGAGCATTTTGATAAAAGAGCGTTGTCCACTTAGGCGAAAAACATGAGTGAAGGGGTATGGCCTATTGGTGCACCGCAAGTAAAATTTTTGGACCTAAAAATGCACTTTCGAGGTTGATGGCCCAAATCGAGACAACCCGCACAAGTTAATGGCCTATTCATGCATTTTACTCTTAAACAAAACTCAAATATGCAAAAGGTTTGCGCATCATTTATATTAAGCAAAGCAGAGTGAAGCTTACAACGACGCGCCACGAATGACGCATGGGAAACATAGTTGAACATAGTTATACAATCAGCTCAGCCCTCCCTAGCGGAAGGAGATCAAGACACTATTACTCGCTAATCGAACTACCTAGTCGCCACCAATAATTAGGTGCATCGGCTAGCGTGGCGCCCCGACCGCCTCGGCCTCTCTCCCGCAACGCCTCCATATGAGAAGGATTGGGATCCTTGAGGTAGTTGTCGTGAGGCCCCCTTTTTCGCCGCCGAGGCCTCCATGTGTCTATCGATGAACCTCATCCATTTGCATCACCAATATCTCGCCTCGTTTCGCAACCGGAAAACGCGAGAGCGGCTGAGCGGCGATCGTCTTGCTCGGTGCGGCATCGTCGGTGATAACGACTTTTGTAGTGGTAGAGGCAACAACGGCGACAGCGCCTTACGCAGAACTCTGTTTGTGAACCGCCTCAGCGGTGAGGGAGTCGGCAGATTGAGGAGAGGCGACCGCATCCATGCCGCCATGGGTGGAACGCTAGCGGTCGTCTCGGCATCCACGACGCCGTGCTGACCTCCCAAAGGCAGCGGCGCATTTGGTTCCGCCCCCGCAACGGACCCAAGCCCGGTGGCCGATCCACGCCACCGCCGCGGCCACATCAACGTCCGAGGAGTTGTCGAGGCCAATTGCTTTGGCGTGACAAACAGACCCGCCCAGTGGTCACCGAGGGCGAGGCAGGGCGCGAAGGTGGTGTATATCAAAGTGTATTTCTTTTCATTATGTATATATAAATTCTAGACTAGAGTTAAGCCAATTGGAACGCATAAAAAATTGAGTCGACAGGGACTTCATAGAATAAATTCAATTTCACAAAGAAAATACAGAAAACAAGAAAAAATTCTACGTTTCAAAAGAGTGTCTTAGAGCATCTCGAATAGTTAAAAAAAACAATTGATAAGTTTGTAAGTGACTAAAAAGAGTTGTGAGAATATTTTCTAAAACCTCACTCCCAAAATAATATAGAAAAAAATTCATCAGAAATTCTGAATTTCAAATCACTTTACCACTTTATACTTTAATTTCTTTCTCTCATGTGCATTTGCATTGGGTTCTTTCTTATGTCATTCCATCCCAAATTGACCTATCAATATGCGCAAATATATTTTCCGCCAGATTGGGTTCATTTGTTTTCAAGTGCAAAGAGATTGGAAGTTCAGATAGGGAGCTGGCGGAGAACATTTTTTCAATCTTATTAAAAACAAATCAGATTGGGATGAGTTTTGGATAGTCCTTATGCTCTCAGTATATATAGCTGCTAGCCTGCTACATGCTAGTCAATATTCTTTTAACAATTTGATTGCATACATAATAATACTTCTTTATTCACTGTGTTGTCATATATTATGTGTAACTCATAAGTTTCCCTTTTATTGTGTTCTATAACATGAATGCTTGACATCTTTACAACTAAAACATTTGTTTATAGTGATTCTTCCTCACAACAGTTCATGGTGAGACGATATGGCATTGGTGAAGAGCTAGTGAGAATTTGGTTTGTTAGATCTGTTCTTCTTCTTCAGCTAGCTCTTGGCGTTTGGTGTGCTATTATCAGAGAAAACAGATGGTTGGCTTCGATGCGGCGATCTCTACCACTTCTTTTTGGTCTATTCTACGGCAAGGTCCGATATCCTCAACGCGTTCTGATGACAGTGAAGGATTATAAGTCTGTGTTCTTGGAGAATTTCTCCAGCCGATGTTCTTTCAGTGGGTCGTGAGTTACTTTTTTTCGGTCTTCATTCTATTAGGGTTTGCGAGCGACAGCTGATCGTATGGCTCGGCCATCGGACCATCGTGCCGGCGGGTCAGCAAAGGTTGCCGCCGGTCCATGAGATCATGCCATAGCTCGCAGCTGTTGTTGGTGTCGTGATGGGTGAAGCCACAGTGGGAGGAAGGGGCTGGAGAGGAGAAGCTCAGTGTGAGCCCCGATCCAGTTAATCCACGAGGGGACGCTCGCCGCCGGCGCTGTCGCCATGATCCTGTCGGCGCCGCAGTGTGTGACCTCACTGGAAACAAAACAAGAACAACACACGTTGATGAACGATCGATGAGTAACCGAAAATAAATAAAGTGGTCAAACTGACGCATGCATCATATGCATGCCATGCGATTGGACACAATTGATGAAGGATCAAGCTCGATCGTGGTGTACCTGTCGCCGCCGAGGCTCAACGCGAGGCCGCCGTCCGGCACGACGACGGGGTGTAGTCCCAAGATGGTCTCCAGTGATGGCTGCCCCGACCTGCAGCTCGTGTAGGACGCGGAGGCTCCGAACCCCAGCAACCAGAACATGCCCTTGTCGCCGCCGCCGCCGCGCACGATGCTGCTCAACTGCATGAGCGCGTGCTCGACAGGACAGTAGTCGATAAGGCCATGCGCGCGGCGGTCACTTCTCTTCCACGACGCGGCGGTCCAGGCCTCGGCCGCGTAGCCGAGGTCCTCGAGCACGAGCACCACGCCTTTGCCTGCGGCGCAGCACTCGCGCACGAGCGCGGACAGGTCGCCGGTTCTGGCATCAACCTCCTCCCTCGGCATGCGTTGGAACGACGCTGCCGAGAAGGGCACGAACTGGGCGTTCTTGAGGCGCTCGTGCTGGCGCCGCAGCTCACCCTTGCTCACCTTGTCCATGACCGCCTTCATCACCCTCTCCGCGGCGGCGGCGCTCGCCGAGAACCACCACGCACCGGTTCGTCCCGCTCGCCATGCAGTCGAGCACGCGCGCGGCGTCGCCGACGACGTCGTCGGCCTTGGCTTTGGACCGCTTGGTGGCGTTATTGGTATTCGGGGAGGCGCTGCTGCTGCTTGCCGTGTTCGACGACTGCTCCGATGACGAGACGGCCTTCTCGACGTTGCGCCTTGACCTCGGCGCTCGCGAAGCCGGCCTCGCGCATGACGCGGCTGACGCTGGGGTCGTCGAGGATGGAGATGACGAGTTGGTGGAGCTCGACCTTGGCGGTGACGTGCTGGTGCTGGCGTTGTCCCTCCGCAGCGGCAGAGGCCGAGCCGCCGCCGCCGCCGTCCCGGCGCTGGTTCGCCTGCGCGCGCTTGAACGCGGCGGCGAGCGCGTTGGACAGCGCCGGCGCGCGGTGCCCAACCGCGTGGTGGAACTGGAACATGGCCATGGCCGGCGGCGGGGCCACTGGCCCCGGCACCCCCGCCGCCGCCGTGGCGAGACGGTTGAGGGCGAGACGTTGAAGCAGAGCTCCAGCGCCTTGCACTGGAGCGGGTGGGAGCTCGCCCGAGACCGGAGGCAGGCGGCGCGGAGGAGGCCCCGGCGTCCGAGAGCACGGCGCTGGCGACGTGCAACGGCGTGACCTGTGCGTGCCCCCGGCGCCGAGCCAGGCTCACCGCCTGCCGCATCACGGCCGCCGCGTCCCCGGCCAGCTCCTGCTGCACCGCGCAGCCACCGCTACGCATCTCGCCGTCTTCTTCCCTGTTGTCTCTACAGGGACGTACGACGCCGGCCGGCCTGCCTCTGCCGATCGAATCCTAGCGCTGGCTGCGTCTCGATCTTCTGGTCTGGCGCCACTGCGGTTTGCGGTTGCGGTACGTGTGCAGCAAGTGGAGTGGACGCATGCATCGAGGTTCAGCTGCTATATGTCGCCATGAAGCGCAGCAGGGGACGCCGGAGAGGAGGAGAAGGAGAAGGAGACGAGGTGTCCTGGCTGAATCAGTAATTGGGCTGCGATGAGTGTGTCGTCTTGCCTGACTAGTAGTCTCAGTAGCAGTTGACCTGTGAGCGACTGACACGGAGCACGCGTTCAAGAGATTCGGTGGATTGTGGCTGTCGGGATGTATGTTGTGAGATCATGTTCTACAAACTTTTTTTGAAGGCAAAATGTTTTACAAACTTATAAACCGCGATGCTAATTTTCGATCTCCTGATGTTTTCTTATATCAAGCTACACCAAGTAATAATAAGACAGTTTCCGAGCATTACATTAAGAATACTGTATTATAGCCCATGTGAGAACGAGACTTTAGTGTGGAACAGATGTGCGATTTATTTATTTAATTAATTATTTTTTGCAAAATACTACTCAAACATACACCTAATCAACTGTGGTTAGAGGATGCCCCGAGGGCTCTCCAACGGGCGACTCGGGGCGACCCACCAAGAACCAACCCACCAAGAACCGCAGGAGGCGCCTCCCGCCGCCATCACCGCCCCGGGCGGCGGTGGCGGTGGCCCGAGGCAGCGCCCAACAAAGCCCTACCACCACAACTCGTTACATCTCCCTCTCTCATCCCTTCCCTCCTCCCATGGTGAATAAAGTCCGGCACATTGGTGGCGAAGTGCTCGGTGGTGAGCAGGTGGCCGATCGGGGGCGGATCCATGCCGCCAGCCCCTGGATCTAGCGATTCCGCCCATGAGCCCGACACCGCAGCCCTTCGTTTGGCGCGCGCGTCTGCTTCGGTGACGAGCAGAGCGGATGAGAGAGGGAGTACTGAAATAGGTGGCTACCCAAACCAAGTAGTTTGGGTTTGATCTCGGTAGAATTATCGAGATGCTCTAAGAAACACCCATGCCTATTCAATATAATGGTCCTAAAATTTTAATGTACTTTCTTCACCAATGAGATGCAGCTTACTATAACCGTTGGGGTCACTGGGTTCGGGTACTGTCTGAAGTAACTGCATCAAAACCATGCAAACAGTCAGCTAGAAAATCCAAATCTCTAGTGCGTACTCCTAAAGTACGAATCTAGGAGTATCCCAGGCCGGCTGTTGGTGTGTGTAGACCATTGAACTATGTCAATGCCACAACTGAATGCCACCACTGAGGAATAACAATGCGCTCGTACTAGCAAATGCGGAGTCATCACGTACTTACGTGTACTGTGTAGTACGCAGCACGGAGACGTACGGATCGAGGGCCGGGCACAGGCAGGCGCGCGTAAATGAACTGGGGAAGTGACGTTCTAATTAGCTGTGGGCAACAATGTTATTGATAGTAGGGGAACCTCACCGTAGCGTTCTGCGGGAATTAAGAAAATACAATGATCATAAGGGAAATTTTCATGATATCATGTCTGTCTGATAGGGATATATGAGCTTATTACAGATAGTTGAAATAACAGTGTATTGAATCTACACAGCCTAATTTTTAAGATCAAAGTGCGAAGTTATTTGACTTTATATCTGTACCGAAAGTATAACCCCTCCCCTGGTACTCAAGATTTAATACTAATATTGAAAGCGCCGCCTCAGCGTAAGTTACGGTTCTTTTTTTATTTGTATGCATAAAAAGTGCCGTGAAGAACCAGCGTTTCTTAAATCACGGTATTTTTTAAACCGAAACAATAAAAATGATCTTGCCAACCGCCAATAGTTAGAAGTAAACAAAGTAGACATTTACGGTTGTAGATTCATGCCAGATTTGCTTCCTTAATTATAGGTAACATGCCAGATTTGTCTCCTTGATTTTTCCTAATTAGTCGTAAATGCCTATAATTAAGGAAGTTGTTTATTTGTTTCTGTCTAAATGGATGGGATACGCAAGCAAATTTCATCGTGAAATTAATAGTATTTTATATTTCATAAAAATAAAATTCTAGAGACAACAAAAATTTCGTAATTTCTATGCACAGGTGTTCGTCTAAGAACGTAATTTCCTTGTGATTTGTCATTAACAATCATACGCAGAACGTAGATATCGGTCTCTTTCAATATTAGTAGTAAATCTTGAGTAGTACCTACTAACGGAGCGATACAAACTAAACCAAAATATTGAGCAGTAATTCAGAGTTTCCAGTAGAAAATCTGGACGACAATAAAAAACATTGAAGAATATGTGTACACCGCTCTTCACGTAAGATCCATCGAACACGAACAGCAAAACAGATCAAATGGACCAAAGCTCTCAATGGAAGCAGTGCATGCTTCGATGCGGGACAAACTCCTTGCGGCTAGCTTGACCCTTGCAGCATAATCAGTACCAAGAGGGATGTCGCTGCCGCCATCGCATACACCAGATCGAGGCAGGAGCGGGGCATCGCGGCTGGTGAGCACTGACGGAGATCGACGGACCCGCGCTTCCCGCTGCCGGCGGCGCCGGCGCCGTCGACGGGCCGGTCGCGAGGGGGCACCAACGGCGAGCCACTCGGAGACGTTCCTGCGCTTCCCTGACGCGGACCTGCTGCTGGACCCGGACAGCGACTTCTCCTTCTCCGACCTCGACTTCCCCTCCTTCTCCGACGACTCCCTGCCGATTGAGTGGCGCCCGCTCTGGAGGCCGTACTCACGCCGGGGATTTGGTCGCCGTACAGCTACACCAGATATTGCCACCCGCTGATCTGCACCATGTTTCCTCCACCAGGCCTCGCATGCTTTAAATAGCAAGAAGGAGGACGGGGATGGCCTCGATCGATTGGCCTCTCCGGTTCTTCCGTTTCAACAACTGAACAGGCATGCGAACGGACGGGGTGGAGCCGAAGGGCCCATCTATAACAGGCCGCGCGGAAGGGGAACGGAGAGGGTGGGCAACGGAAGGGGAACCGCGATGGGTACATGGACCAATCAGAGCTTTCAGTTACCACTGGCATGGACCAATCGGGCCAGAGAATTCTGCAGGATTGCTAGTGGGGAGCTCCCTATATAGGAGTTATAGATACTAATCACCGTCAACGCCTGCCGGATGCACGTGAAACACGTACGTCTAGCTGCACGCCCTCCGTGGTCCGTGCCCCGTACAGCATCCTGCGTGCAGACGACGACTGCGGCGTGGCTGTTCGCCTGTGTATAGACCGAGAGACTTCAGGGCAAGGATATGCTCAGCTCTCATATCATCTGTCATCTCCCTAGTGTCCATACACAAGAGTTTTTGATATGATTCCAGTAGAGCAGCCTCCCTCCTAAGCCTTGCTGTTTCAAACTTCTTATCAGTAATGCGTTCCTGTGCCTCTAAGAAGTCTTCCTGTCGTTTTTTTGTTGCTGCTTCAATGTCAATGAATTTCTTCAAGTCTTCATCTAAACTGACATCATCATCTTTGACTCTATCTTTATCATTACGTTGTTTCTTAGCTTTTTTGTCCCCATAGGACGTTCCATTTCTCCTACAGCCTTTGGTGTCCCTGAGGTGTCATTTGCCTCATCTTCACCATCCAAACTCCTTTTATTTGGATTTTCAAGTTCTTCCAAAACTGCATGCCACTTGGGTTCATCACGAAGAATCTTCCAGCAGTGCTCAACTGTGAATGGGCCTTCCTTATAGTCATCCAAATAAAACTGCTTAGCCATGTCTTTTAGTTGTTCATCTGAATACCCGCTAAGATAAATTGAGGTAGCCTTCTTCCAAGATGCACAGAATAATGCCACCCATTTCTTAATTTTTGTCCAGCGATCTTTGAGATGCTTCACCTCTCTTTTTCGGTTTGTAGGTGTAGTCCTGTTGTACAGTTCATGTACATCACCCCAATACTTCTCATTTTTCTTGCAATTCCCATTGATTGGGTCATTTGAGTGAATCAGCCATGCACTAACCTGAATTTAGCATACATGATTAGTTGTAGGTTCATGTATTTGTGTAGCTATAAAAATAAAGTGAGTGATACAATTTTACTTACTAGCCTCACGTCCTCTGGTGGTTCAAATACAAGACGCTTTGCAGTCCTTCCATCGTTTCCATCTTCTAAGTTGATGATAGTTTTTTAGAATTTTGGTTTCCTGAGTCATTTTTTTGGTGGTGCTAATTGAGATTCCTTTCCCATAAGTGGCCATGGTGCCGAAACATGAGGATGGAATGATTGTGCAGGTTGTAAAAGGCTCATAAAACCACCAGGTGGATAGTAATTCATACCACTGGAAAATCAAGCAAGCCATATAGTTACTTCTACTGAAACTAATATAGCTAGCGAACTAACTTTTTCTGAACATAATAATAAAATGACAACCAGTGCCTGAAAAATCAAGCAACCTATCATTACTTCTAATGAAACTAATATAGCTAGTGAACTAACTGTTTCTGAACATAATAAAATGATAGCCAGTGCATCAAGAGATTTACATATTAAAAAAACATACCCATTTGTGGATATGGCCGCTGAAGCTGTGGCTTGCGGCAAAGGTCCAGGCCACCATCCTGCAGAGAAGCCAAGTCATGGCGTCATACCATCAGTCAAGATCAAATGATTTTTGCCGTCTTGTAAAAAATGATTTTTGCCAAGGAACGTAGGCCACACAGTCTAGATTTTTGCAATGCTAACATCATCGTGCGGATGCTGCACCTGAACCAGCAGCAGTTGCCGAACGATGCGTACAAGATACTGGTGATGGATCAGCCCTCCCGATCTACTTCGTCTGGCCTAGTAACATGGATCTACGAGTAACCTTGCATAAAGAAATAGATCCCCAAGTGGATTACCTGATTGCCCCCCTACAGTAGGAACTGCAGCAGGAGCAGAGCCGGTCTGATATGGATGAACAGGTCCGTCCTGGTCTGGTGGCGGAGCCATCTGCCGCTTGGTTCGCTGGCTCATCACCAGCAGCGACGACTTCTTCCCTCACTCGCCGGCGTCGTCAGCTCGCGCGTGCGTAAGCTTCCACGGCGTGCCCTCTCCGCTCCCTTGGATATGACTCGATCTAGGTTTCAGAGTGGGGAATAAATCAGAGGAGGAGGCGGGAATAGCAAAGGAGGAGGCGGGATAGCAAGATTGAGGAAGATTTTCGCGCGCGCCATGGAGGATTCGCGCGCAACGACGGAGGATTCGCGCGCACATCGGATCTGAGGGAGGTGGAAAACGCGAGTGAAAAAGCTAGCTGCAGGCGATTTTGCCGGCGATTTGGCCTCTCGGGCAGCGTGCGAGCTGAGCGACGAAGAAGTCGCTGGCTCGATTTTCTTTGCACCTTCTCTTTCCTCCACATAGGATGGATGCTGACCGGACACTCAAATAGCTACCGACTCAAAGACCAGCACCATTGCGGACGCCCTAACAGTACTTGACCGGCATCGATCGGCGTGCAGTCATGAACTCATGCAAAAGAAAGATGCATCCACCACCTCTGCATGTTTGGCTCTGTAGTCATGGCCGGCCTCACGGCGGCGCCCGCTCCTACTACACGATCAGATCTCAGCACACAAGCACAGAGCTGAAGCGTTCCATGAGAGAGACCGGTGCGGCGCGGCGACCGCGACAACGGTTATTGTATTGTGCGTTGCATGGCAAGGCCGCGAGGGCCGTGCCCGTGGAGCAACTCTCTGGCCGGAAGGGCGAACTGGACACGGTGTGGCTGCCGGCCAGGGAACGCACGACACGCGTACGCCGGCCGGCTCGTACCTACAGGGGATCCGAGTGCGGTGCTCCCCAGGTAGATCGGAGGAGATCGATCCGCCGGTTCATCGTTCGGTCGCCGGGAGAACCGAATAATTAATTTGCTGCCCGGTGTACGTACATGCCGCAGCGCTAACTCCTGCTGCTACGTACGTACGGCGGCCGTGTCTCGTCGTATACTACTAGAATATCTTGGGGCTGCTGGATACGGTGATCTAGCTTGTAATCCATCAATGTACTCTGTGTCTGTGTACTTCTAATCAAGTCTAGTGACAAGTGGACCAGGCGGGGTCTGGGAGTTGAGAGATCGAGGGAAATAACGAGGGCAAGCCGCGCATTTGGACGTACGAGTATGGTTCCTTGTTGCAGCCGGCGGTGGAGAAGGTGGGGGATATGATTGTGCGACGACGATGCGGCCGGACGTGGACAAACTCGTCGAGGCCGGCGCCGGACCTGGGCAGTGGACAGCGTCACGCGGCGAGCTCGATCAGGCCGGCACACCCAGGAGCCGGATGGATGGAGTCCATGGACAGGCCGAGAGGCGCAGTGCATATGTCCTAGCGATTTTTGGACTGATCAATCAATTTTGGCCATCGTTTTTGGGGCCTCATGCAGGAAGGAAAGATGTAAAGCCCGGCTAGAAGCGAGCGTTTCGTTTGGTGATTCAATTCAACTGGGTTTCTGATCAAACCGCCCGCTACATATATACTCTTTTTGATGATCTGAAGTGAAACAATCAGTACGAACGTGGCAAGGCACATCCTCGTGGCACCTGCGTGATGGAGATCCTATGTGTAACTGTAAACCATGGTGGGGTCAAGGGGCTCATGGCTCAATGGTAAAGGCCATTGGTTAGGGAGCTCCCACCCGTGATTCAAATCACGGGGTGCGGACACTTTATCCTGAATTTATTTTAGGATTTTCCGGCGCTATGCATTAAGTGGTAGGCGACGTTCCCGTCGATAGCTTAGGCGTCGGTGGTGACTTCGAACTTCAAGATTTGCCGCATTTCTCGGTCCTTTCCGAAGGTGCTCATAGGGGTAGGGTTTTGCGACGTGTGTTTATAGGGGTGAGTGTGCGTCGCGTGTTAAAGCGTCTGCGTTATCTTGTGTAATCTCAAAAAAAGTAAACCATGGTGGGACTTCATCATCAACCATGCTAGTAGTAGCATTTGTGAGATCTCTTTTTTTTTTTTTTTTTTTTTTTGAGGGAATTTGTGATCTCTTATTAAAAAGGCCGCATATATAACGCCGTAACATAAATTGGGCCGTTCCAGCAGCTTGGATTCAAAGGCTTAAAGCCCAATGCAAGCTGGGTCACGTTGCGCTCTTCTCCAAAGTTGGCCTGTTCAGAGCCCGTACAACCGAACAGATCGGCATCCGCTTTCGGTCCTACGGTGGTGCCGCTCGGGCCACACCGTGGCCTTCGGCCTTTGGGTGCTTTGGCCCGGCCCGTCCCTAGACAGCAG
The DNA here is from genome assembly GCA_015847255.1 of Hyparrhenia diplandra. NCBI lineage: Eukaryota > Viridiplantae > Streptophyta > Magnoliopsida > Poales > Poaceae > Hyparrhenia > Hyparrhenia diplandra. The sequence continues at coordinate 657,084 of JADLZK010011205.1, forward strand.
CAGCACGGTGTACATGCTGTACCATTCACGGCCCTATACACCAGCACGGTGTACCGTAACCTTCTTGTGTTCTTCATCTTCATCCTCATCTCCGTTGATCTTGTCTCCGTTTGTTTGACATTGTTCTATGGGAGAGAATGAGCTGAAGTACAACAGATTTTGGCTATTTCAATAATGTTCCGTGAGAGAGAATAAGCTCGGCGGATAATTAAGCCAGTTGATAAGTTCAAGCCACGAGGACTATTAGTTTATATTGAATAAGCTAAAGACCATTAACTATGATCGGATTAGCTTATATTGGATATTTGGACTTGTAAACTCATAAAACTTAAGTACATACTAGCTCTTTAGCAACAACTGAACTCACACACTTTCCAAAAAAATTTAAACGTTAGGACCTTTCACGGACAGCCCAAACCGTAGGGCAGCCGCCGCCAGGGCTCCTGCCTCCCTCCATCTCTGGTCCCCCTCCCTTCTCCTCGGCATCACGCCGGGGTTGAAGGGAGTAGGGATCCATCGTTTTCAATAAGTTTTTTCCTTGTACATCCAGTCTTCAAGGTCCAAGGTTTCTCCGGGAGATCCAATCGAAGAGATTGGCAACGGCGTAAAAGGTGTCGTCAAGATCATCGATGGAGCAATGGAGCATGTCGTTCCTCGAGGTGATGGCAAGATAAAGGCATCACCATTGATGGAGAATAAGGTACTCGAGCCCTTCCTTTGTCTCACGTGGTTCTTTGCGGCCATGGCGATGGGCTAGTGAGTGAGATTTAGTTTTCCAACGATATCTATCCGGATGTCGGTTGGACTTGTGTTCTCTCATGACGAATCCGGTGAAGGCAACGACGATGAGTTCGATGACATAATCGGCGGCGCCAATTTCATCATATTTACATGTGGAGTTTTAGCAGTTTTACTTCTCTTTTGCAAAAGTGATGGGTATGAAGATGACGGTGGTGGATGGTGAGATGGCCCCTGTTAGTTGATCGGAGCTTTGCGTCCGTGCGATATCCGTTTGGGATGATGATCCTAGATGGTGGATTTTATGGCTTTTTGAGGTTTCTTGTCTCCCATTAATGGAGGTGGAGTAGTTTGGTTTACTTTTGTAATGAGAGGATGTAACTTGCTTTTAGTATCAATGGAATTTTTCCTTATCGTAAAAAAAAAAAAAAAGAACTCACACACTTTCCTACAATTCATGTATCTATCAATCTATGCTCATATCTTTTTTATGTCAACATGTTAAAGTTTCTCTGCTTTTATTAGTTCCTTTTTAAAAATATATATATAAGCAACGGCGCGACGGTTTTTTTATACTGTTTGGCACAAGTTGAGGTCAGTAGCTCTCCAATAAAACGGAGCCAAAATTTTTTACATCTCCAGATCAGCAACCGCGCGCGTTCAGATTCAGAACAGGTCATTGTCGTCATTCGTCAGCAAGAAAGCACAGTCTGGTCCTGAAGTGCGCACTGTGTGGCCTTGCCAGCCTGGCGTCGTGGACGTCTCGTGCCTTGGCAACAACCGGCTGGAACCGAGCACAGTCTGGCCCGTTGACTAGAGAAATTTCACGTCAACGGCCGCACAAACTGTGGCCAAAGCCTAGGAAGAAACCGAGTGAGCTGCAAGCAATTGCTGCTGGATGAATCTAATTGCAAGGCTAAACACATGTCTGCTGAGTGAGACCCAATCAATGCAAATGCAAGAGGCTCAACTTTCACAAGACCGCAGTTGATCAAGCGCTGTAATAGTAGCCATGTTCAGGCTGGAATTGCAGACCGGACACTTGTTGATCGATGTGATTTATTATTTATAACCACTCACAAATGAATAATGCAATAACACAATGAGCTTTCACACTCACGAACAACTACTCTATTCATTCATAAATCACAATTCACAGTACACACCAACAATTTACCCCCAAAACAATACTGTATCAACCAATCAATCTTTGAACAATACAACATATCAGACCAAAACCGGGCACTAAACAATCCACCATAACCAACAAGCACACCCACCCAACCCAACCCAACAATCACCGGCGGTACTTGACCCAGCACCGGTCACCGGAGCCAAGAACCCCCATGCCGCCGGGCGTCGACGGCACCGGGATGCTGAGCGCGCACCACACCCTCGGCTTCTGCCGTATCTTGACGATCCCAAACACGTACCTCACCCGCGGCGCCGGGCTCGCGCGGAAGGGGAGTAGCGGCGCCGCTGCTGCTCGCGTGGAAGGGGAGGGACGGCCTCCCCGGCGACACGCATGTGAGGGGCCTCCCCGCGGCACGCCGGTGTGGGCGTGCTCGAGCGGTGCCACATCGCCGCCAGCGTCGCGAGCAGCTCCCTCCGCCTCCCGTCCCCCCTGCTCTCTCCGTAGCAGGTGGGGCCAGCGCGGCGTAGAGGGGAGAGGGGCGGCAGGGGACCTGTGCCCGCGCCGACGAGATCCACGGCAGCTCGCGCGGAAGGGGATGGGAGGAGCCGCCTGCTGCTCGTGCCGACGGAGCTCGTCGCGCTCGGCGGCCGTGGACGACACAAGCGCGATTCGCGCGGCCCTGGACTCCGGGCGACGAATGATGGGGCGGCGGCGGCGGGCTCCGAGCCACATCAGATCCGAGCCCCTCCCTGTCTCCTGTGCCGGCGTCGCTCCTCCCATGGACGCTGCAGCCGCCGGTGGAGGAGGCCAGGGCGGCGTGGTGGCCAACGCCGTGGTGGAGACTGGAGAGCGGCGTGGTGAAAGGTGCGGTGGAGGGAGGGGGACTGGGACGGGAATCACGAAGGGGAGAGGGAGGGGCGTCGGTTGATGCATGGGGCCCAGTATCGACCCACCCCCGATCCTATACATTGCCAGTGGTGAGAACCCAGCTGGGGCTGGGTTGGTCAGCTGAGCTGGGGCTCAGGCTGCCCGCCCGCGTTCGAGCGCTGGCTCACGCAGTGGCGCCTCACCTTCTTCTTAAGAGTATCCGGGAAACTCCCCGTGCTTCAAAAAAAAAAAAAAAAAAAAAAATACATTGCCAGTGGTTGGAACAGGTGCTGTCAAATCATCTGTGGGACCTAATATCGACTCAGCCCCGATTTCTATACACTGCGGGTGCTCTTATCAATTGCTGATTGGGATTTGAAAAGCAGTCGGAGTGTATCATGATTTTTTTTTCAATCCAGGATGGCATCCCAAGAACAGCTTACAAAGGAGTAGTGGTCTTCCGGTACAACAGTAGTCAAAGGCGAATATTTCTTGTCAGCCCAGATTCTCTTAGTCAGCTGGGAGTGTAGTATATTGTATTGAGAAGGTAAATCTCACTATGGAGTTGAGGTGAACCCTTTATTTTAGCAAAGGTTGGAACGGCAGGCAAATATCGGGTAACTTAATTGATTTCTGTGAGCATGGAGCAAGCAGGATGCATGGTGAAGAAAATTTTGAGAAGTGATTGTGTTGACCCAAGCTACTGAGTAGTAGAAGCATGGGTTTGGTTTATTGGACATTTGTAGATATAATACAGCATTATTGTAATTTTTCCCTGCATCCTGAAATGTTTAGTCAGCAAGGGACATTTTAGCCTGGAGTGTATTTAGGGTTTACACGATGTAGTGGTATACACTCAAAAGAGAATGTAGCAGGAGCTCACTAGCTGACCTGACACTCGATCCTAAGGGTAAAAAGAAAGGTGTAATTTTATGATCAATTTTTCTTCTTGGACATCTTGGAATTTCAAGATGGATGGAATCTTGGGCATCTTGTACTGTTCTGTGGTGACTTAGATGTGCGACAAAATTGGAGTATATAAGCATCCAATCGTTTCCATTGAGTTATTGGCTTGTCTTATTCTGAATACGCTTTGCAAACTGGAGAGATTGATTCGGTTTCTGTGCAAGCTATTGCCCTAGTGACCTTCTATGGCTTATGTGTATACTCTGAAATTCTTTGTTGTTTCTTAAAGTTTATGGAGGATGGGTGGGAGTTTCTTCCATCCAAATGCGTGGAACTGGTTTCCCTGGTTAAGACGGGATTTGAGATTACTTAAAAATCCTTGGTTAATTTTTACTCCCTCCGTTTCAAATTATAGTTCACTTTGACTTTTCTAGATACATTGCTTTTGTTATGCATCTAACTATACGACCTACAATTTAGAACAGATGTAGTATGTTTTTTTAATGCTGAGTGTCTAACCAAAGGTTGTAGAGTTATCTCTGCATACACAGGCAAGATTCTCTCCATAATCTTCAGATGTTCTTGACTCAATTGAAATTGAGACGACCTAATTTATACTCCTATGCATTTTTTCTCTCTCTACGCTGCTTGTTACTATATTTGACAACAGCATGAGGAAATAAAATAAATCACATAAACTGGGACAATGGAAAGAAACATGCCAGTCAACCTGATGCCTGACGTGACACGAAAATGAAACCGACTCTTCGGACTGCTTCCGTTGTGAAGTTGCAGAGTAATCACGTAGTCCTTGCAGAGATCACGATGTACATATTGCATCAGGACACGAGATTGCCCGGTGACGGCGAGAGATAGTCGACCGAGACACTCAAATGTCAACGCCAGGTCACTTGCACAACATGGCTTGTTTATAGTAGATAGAAGCATCCGGACAGCTATCTCAGGATGGCAACTCATTATTCTTTTTCTTCTAAAGAAAGGCTGGATCAGTACCACACAAATAATAACTAATAATGGTGGCTATTTTACAAATGGAATGGACACACACATTCCTAGTAGTACACTCCTAGTGCTGTGACCCTAAGATACACAGCATGCAACAACTACAAGGCACAGCCAATGCAGCTTCAGCTTCAGCTTGCATCTGCAATGTTTGAGCCTGAACCTGACATGGCCTGCCTGAACCATACACTATCAGTAATGATCAGCATTTCTGGATGATGGCATGGTTCAGATAATTAGTAAGCTATTATATTACTAGGTTGGCATCTGTACATCACTCACAGCCATCTACTGCTCCAGGTTGATCTGAGCGGCCGCTGAACTATGATGATTGGGCAAGTTTCAGCTTATACAGGAGGGGCTGGGCCATCCACAACGTCAGCTGGTTTATCCTGCTGCTGGGGAGTGCCCACTTCCAGGAAATCCTCCATATTGAACTTCTCAATCCCGTCCCACTCATCTGCTGCATTGTTCGGTTAAGGGGTGTACAAGTTTCACATCAAAATGCTGCATGTGCTATACTAGGTGAGAAACTTAGTGCAAGTGTGAAAGATAAGGGTGAATATAGACTGTTAGAAGGATACGTCCTGCCTCCCACATGTTCGTCATGCTAACTGCTGGGTTGTCCGACAAGAGCCAGTAGTCTGTATCAGCCTGACAACATAGAAAGGGGTTAATGTGTCGTAAAAGTGTTTGCACTACATTAAAATAACTGAACTGGAAAATGAACGCCATTGAATTCAGAAGTGGCACAAAGATGATTTGCATAGACTAGTGTCCAAAATGGATGCTAAACCCATGACTATGGTGATGCTTGATAAAGAAAAACTCAATCTGTAACTCTTTACAGATCAATAGTTGAATCATCACAGAAAGTGATATGGAAGTTGATACTCCCTAAAAACAAGTCGCAGTTAAGTGAAGTAAAAGTGTTGATATTTGGCAAATTTGACGAAGTGTAGAGCAACTAAAGGGAAGCCTAAAGAGAAATTGAGGAAAGGTGCTATGAAATAGGAAGAAAATGATCTTAGACAAAATGACTCCATTTAACACATCTTTTTGGATAATTATGCATGCAAGTGAACTTACATCAAGCTCGAAGGGACAATCCTCATCATCCCTGAAATGTCTTGTGAACTACTAGGTGCATCAGAAGGTAGGATAAGCCCTTCTTGAATATTTGACTCCATCCCTGTGACTTTGTTGCAATCTGCAGCCAAAGGTGTCCTAGGATTCTCTATAGAATCAATGCTCATTGTCTGTGTAGGCCTTGGAGGAGTCTCCATTCCACTCATCTCCTCAAATTGACTGTTAGGATCAATCAATAAAACAATGTTAGGCAGCTTGGGGATCTACAATCTGAATTATGTTCATAGCATAACAATGCTAGGCGTATATGGATACAATGAGCATATACCTAACAAGGTACACATCTATCGGACCCATTGTACTTCTTAGGACAATCCTGTATCTCCTTTGAGGATAATCATTAACCTGCAAGTGAATTGCTTCCGTTAATGATATGTAACATCCCTCTAGGACCCGGTATGAAAAACAAGGATGGTTTTTCAACCCACCTCATCAGGATCTGGGACCTCCAAAGTTGTACCATGCGGTGCTTTTATAGCAATTAGTGTCTGATTCTGAAAGTTGAAAGGTATTATTAGTTAATAATTAATTGATTCATTATATATACATAGTAGTAATGATTTTCACAGTTACTAGAGTTAGAAAAGAGAAGTACCTGGAAGCATGGCAAAGATTTGATATCTTCTTCCGTGACATAAAGCCACCTGCAGTAGAGATTCATTAATAAGATCTAAAACCTGCATGCCTTGATATCTGAGGAAGTTGATCAAGTCTCAAGAAAAAAAAAGTAGTTACTTTTGATTGTTTTCATCATCAGTAAATCCTCTTAATTTGTCTCGCATTTCGCTGCAACAAATATTGGAGAAGCATGCTTAGTGAAAGCATAATAAAACACATGAGCTTTCTAATAGCTAGTGACTAACCTTATTTGTTCATCCAAATTGCGCTCTTGCAGTGTGAGAGCATCGATATCTGCCTGTTGATAACAAATATAAAGAACAAATATTTATTCCAACATAAGGGCCATTACTTAAGCATCTAGTCCTATGCAGCTAGGGTAGTCATGATCAAAGCATGCTTGACTAGCATTCCTATCTACTTTCTGTCCTTTATTAAATTCCTTAAGTGGGCCATCAAGATCCTTAACACTCACCTAGAAAATTGCCTCTGGGATTATGACCCGGGGATCCTTAAGATTCCCACTAGAGTTCAGTTCTTTATATGGCTGTTATCCAAGAACAAGACTTTAACTAGGGACAATTCAAGCAAAAGAAAGCACTTAGATGATTTGCCATGTCTTTTTGCTCTGAAAATGAATCAGTGCATCACTTGTTCTTTGAATGTGCTGTAGCGAAACAAATGTGGATATACATGTCTGAAGTTTGTGATAGAGATATAGGGAATGACTTTAATTCTATAGACCAAATGTGGTTAAGCAACAAAATATATGTAGTCTGCAACTCCTTTTGTGCTGCTGCCCTGTGGGGTTTTGGGAAGCTAAGGCATGACAATCTTGGATAGATTTGGGGATTTTACTCCTAAGAGTTGCAGCTATGCTACAGACCTGGGTTATTCTCTGTCCCCAAGGGAAAGAAACAAGAATTCTTGATGAGTCTTATGAGGTTGAAGGCTATTGCTACCAGTCCAACAAGAATAGGTGGCTGAGCAAGGTCAGTGATGCCCGGGACGTCTGGTTGTTCCAACGTGCTCAAGACTGGGAGAACCATGCTATTCCTGAAGAAGTGAAGCTGTTTCTTTCCAATAAATCAGAGTTGAACACTGAAGAGGGAGGCAAGAACTGGATGTATCTATGCGGTGCTGAAGAGTTGGAGAAATGAAGATTTTAGCTAGTTGTTTTTCTATCGCGATGCCTGTAATCTCTTGTTATGCCTACGGGCGTCCTGTTTTGCTGCTTTTGAGTTTTTGCTGAAACCTTATGGACAAGTGTAACCCACTCAAACACTGTACTGAACCTGTGATGTCTTTGCTAATGCTAAGACAGAGGCACTGCCCTAGAATTCTAAAAAAATTACTCAAGCATCTACATTCCCAATTCAACAAATTCGTCACACAAGAATTGAAAGAACTATAAGAGTCACATAGGGAGAAGTGAATAATGGTACCTGTAAAATGGACATATCATCACTAACTTCTCCAGGTTGAGAGTCATCAACTCCTCTACAAAAGGCCACACGAATTAAGTAATGCACATAAAACACCAATTACAGATACAGAGAATGAGAATAATTACTTCCAACGGATGTTGTTCTTAAGTTTCTTTTCTATCAGCCCTATCCCTTCGAGAACATTAGTAATGTCATATATACGCCTTTTCTGTACCTGCAAACAAAGTTCCATATCGCGTATGTTTAACAAAAGATTCCATCATTGGAACAAGATACCAAAAGAGATAGCACCAACCTCTAGAGTTTCTGCAGCATTGTTCAGATCAACAATGCCACCAGGTGCACCTTTCAGCAAGTTCAGGAACTTCTTTGTCAAGAGCCCTAAAAAGGTAATACCCCACAAATAAAAAGAAAAAGGGAAACTGAGCAAGATGCCACAGAAATGTGAACAGCAAAACAGGAAACCCAAGAGCTGATTCTTCTTACCGAGGGAGCTATCATAGCGGCACCCACCAACAGGAGTGGAAGGATTGCCCGGAGAACCTGGGAAAGAGCATTTGCATCTGAATTGAGTACTTTGTCCCAAATAGGATGATTCATTGTTTAGATTACAAGTGTGGCATCACTCACCAACACTCAAAGGGGTCTGAGGGCAAGATTTCTGGCCCTTCATAGCCTTAGTCTTGGCAGATGTTTTTAAACCTTTCCCTGAAGGGGGTGTAGGAACTTGGCTGCTGCCAGCATTAGCATATCAGGGCTCATCATCAAGTCATTTGATTTGTCAGCTTCATTTTCTGCTCTGTAACTATGTTTCCGTTTCAACTGCAATTGGAAGGTTCTTGTTAGGAACAGAAATAAAAGAAGTAGTCACATGCAGATGTAGCATATCGCTTTCAAAAAGGCTGAGATATAATATTTATGAGCAAAGTGTTAATACTGCTAAAAAACGTGCAATGAGATCCTGATAGTCTCCACATGGCAAGTGTGAAGCCTCCTGAGAAAATTGCTAGTACGGCAAAATTGGCAGTAGATTATGGCAGACTGATTAGACAACAGTGTTCTAAAGTAGCAAGATAGTGAGCTAAAACTTTTGTGCAATAGCTACCAGCTACGTGAGTCACACTTGCTTCTCTCTTAACGGAACACGGAAAAAAAAAAGGTTGCAAGATTGTGACACGTTATTTTGGTGCAAACGGAGACTGTTTGACAAAAGTTCATAACCGTTATATTTTTTCAGCAAGTTCAGATGCTGTGTCTGAATGAGGCTTTACGCTTGTATAAGGAAACATAGTCCGCATTCAATTTTCATCATTTTTTACAACAAAAACTGTGGAGCACTGGAGCATTAGCTAGTGTTTTCAAGCTACCACCAACATATTACTAGTGCCCGGTGCCTTTAAGAAAATGCATCATACAAGATGCAAAGGCTTAACAAGCGTTTATTAAAACCAGGTGACACCGTGACAGTTTGTTATGCACCAGGCAATCACCCAAAAATAGTTCAGATAAATCAGCACACACTATACTGAATTACTGATTCATCAGCAGAAGAACCCGTTCATGTGCGTATTGCTTCACTGGTTACTTATTCTAAATGTCGGGTACAGACCAAGTAAAAAGGACATAATCCACTCCTTCAACCGTCAAACTAGCAAATTCCAGCAGATCAGTACATTCAATTACTACATCCTAGCAACATTCACCTAAACCGCAGCAAACCATCCTTGTAACCACCACCACCTAAAGTAACAACAAGAGCGGCTCTAACAAGAAGTTGTAGATCCCACGAATCCGTGCAGAATTCGCAGCAGATCAGACCATAAGTACCAAAATTAAGCAAAACGTCCTGGCTAACACCAAACCCCACCTATCCGGCTATCCCCATCCACCCCACAGCTCGCTCACCACAAGTCCACAAGGCATTGCTACAGCCGATTCATCCCGCCTGCCTGCCGCGCGCGGACTCCCCACAGCTCCCGTCTCCGCTGGCGGGCCAAAATAAACCGGCGCGCGCGGGCGCTAGAACATCGGACCGAAAACAACGGCGGGGAATTTCAGTTTGAGCACAAGCACAACAACTGCAGCACAGGGCACACCACCAAACTCACTGGCGTCCTGAGGACGACGGCCTCCACAAAGTCCTCGACGGCGGACGCGGTCGCGGGCGCGTCGAAGTGGTGGTACTCCCCGGGTGGCAGCGACGTGAACGGCTGGTGGCGCTGCTGCAGCAGCAGCGCCGCCCGCGCCCTGGCCTCGCCGGCCCCGTCGCCGGCCGCCGCCGCCATGGGGATCGGGCCGCGCGCGGATCGGACGGCCGGAGCGCGCGCGAGGGCCGGCGGCGAGGTCCTGCAGCTGGTGGGATCTGTGGAGGAGGCGGCGCCGGGCGAGGGGTTTGCGCGGGCCGGCGAGGTAGGGGATGGAATGGATGGGAAGGAAGAAAACGAGGGAAACCAAGGGGTGGGAGCTTAGAAGCCAGGGAACGGGAACATGCCCCGTCCCTGTCCCGGGAACGACGTTCCGGTTCGTGAATGCGGGGAACGATGTGGAACGTCGTTCCCAATCGTGATGGAGCAGCGTCGGGTTACAACTAATCCGAGGAACATAGAGTCCCAAACATAGATGGAGCGTTGAGCTGTTGAAACATCTCGTATTGTCATCAAGTGTCTTAAACACTAAATTTGAAATCTATCCATCATCCGACAAGAGAGAACAAGGCGATAGGAAAGCGAAATTTATCGAGGCATCTCGGGTATTGCATTTTGTGGGCGTTTGGGGAACACGTTCCTTATTTTGGGAACATGTTAGGGAACACGTTCCATCTAGATTAGACGCGTTCCATATGGATTTGGTACAAGCTAAAAGCTATATACTCTCTTCGATTCCATAGTTTTTGAAAATGTCGATACCAGCGTCACCACGTTCCTCACGTTCCGGGAACCTGGCTTCTAAGGGCGGGAGAAGCGAGGGAAATTGGAGTTTTCAGTGGGGGTCGAGTTTATGCTTTTTGATGGCCTGGATGGGGAGGCCGCTGTAGCTGTAGCTCGCTCTACTGGAGCCTGGAGGAATAGGGGCAAAACTGTAAAAAAAAGGGGAAAATATGTTTGAGCAATTATGTTTCCGAGATTTGTAATTCAAAACTATTCTAAAATCATGGAATTTTGTATGTAGTGGAATGAGATTTGTAATTCAAACCTATTCTAAATTCATGGAATTTTGTATATATTCGAATATGTAGGTAAACAATAACGAACATGACGTGACATGTTTAGGTTTTTTTTTTTTGACAAAAGACATGTTTAGGTTAAGATGGTTTCTAAAGTGTTGCTTGAGGAGAGTTTGAGCTAACAACTTTCCATGCATGTGTAGGTTAAGATGGCTTCTAAAGTGCCGCTTGAAGAGAGTTTGAGCTAACAACTTCCCATGTTGATCTTCGTAAGGTTTATATAGGGTTACAGAACGCGCTCACGGAGCACACGATTGGTGGTCGTGGTCGTGAGGGACGTTGCGACTATCTCACACGTATACAAGACGCTAACCGATACTAGTCTTAGCCATACATGTACTACAACACTTCACCACCGCTAATACCCTCTCTATTTTCCAAACTACTTCACGTGTTGCGTTTGGGGAAGATTTATTTGGAATATAGTTGTAGCTTTCTAAAATTACCCTTTTGTGCTTAAAATGAAAGGACTTACCGGAGTATGGTTTCAGGTACTAAACAAATGCCTATTAAAGCATTTTTATATACAAAATTGGCCTTAAAATGCGTACAATTTCTTAGTACCGTATATATACTAATATATTCCTTTATAAAAACTTAGAAATTCAGCTTAATAGCAAAGCCAAAATAGTACTCCTACATCTACAAGACAACGAGTATCCCTCCTCCTTGACATAAAACCACGCACTAGAATATTGAGCTATCTGGTTGAAATACGTGTGATGCAACGTGACGTGACGTGCTCGTCATTTCATCACAGGAATGAAAGGAAAGCCATGGGCGCGCAGAAAGCGTGACCGGCGAGAAACAGCTGTGTGGGGTCGTCGTCGTCCTCTGCGGTAAGCTGGCACTCGACCTCGTTAATGGGAGAGTTTCGGAGTCACTTTCCATGCAGGCAAGCCCTCGATCTCGGTTATGACAACGGATTCACTGCCCATCCAGGATGAGCTCTTTCTTATCTAAAATGCTCCCTGCTGCTTTCACTTTCACTGCAGCAGCCTCTGCTCCCTCGGGCTCAGACCCATATAGCGTGGTCAAGTTGAAGTATATTTGTCCTTTGGCATTAGGAACTGGCTGAGAAGAAACTGAACTTTAGGGAGTAATTGAAATTCTACCTTCACACCATGAACCTTCAAAATAGTTTCCTTGATTGGTTCTAGAAGTGAAGGATCCACGGCAGCATCAACTAATTCCAGTACACTACAAGTGAAACCAGCAGAATCATCACCATAAGTAACATCATGCAAACTACAAAGGTGAATCGTCATGTAAACTAAATTGTATAAAAGCATAATTTGTTAAAATTTGAAAGGTTTATGCTTATTGGGTTCAGAAGTGATATCAGCTGAACGAAACTGAAAAACAACGATTCTAGCAGAGCAGGCACACAGAGTCCGACCGAAATCCCCCGGGGTTGAAGTGAAGTGCGCGCGCGCGCGCGCTTTTATTTTCCCGCCGCCCGCCGGCCCGCGCCCCGTCGCCTCCCCCACCACGCTGACAGCTGGACCACGCGCCCGGGTTTTGGCGGGAGCTTCCTGATTGGCTCGCGCCAGCGCACCACCACGGTGAAACCGCAACCGCTACGCGTCTGGAAGGTACTACCCGGTGTCTGCGGCGTTAGCATGACATGGTGGTCCCCTCGTGTCCCTGGTCCGCGTGTCAGTGGTAGTATACGTAGCACGCGGATGGAGTGGAGTAGGTTGAAGTGACCTTGGCCGCTCAATTTCAGCTTGAACGTGCTGGGGCGGGCTTGGCTTTTTTTTTTTTTTTTTTTTGAAACGTACCTGTATTACTGGGAAAGGGAAGCGTACAAATACGGATACGAATACAGATACGACCGTAGAGGATACATGCACAGCTGTCGTACCCATCTTACACAAAGGTCCCTTGAAAAAGAAAAAAATACATTGGAGCCCAAGAACCCCTGTCTTTGCCCAACATCGCCCAAAAGGGTCGCCATCGAACACCGCTGATCCGTCGCCACCGGTCGCCGTCGTCGATGAAGGCGCCATGGAGGAACCCCATCACCTGAAGGTTTTGAAGAAAGCGCAAGAGCAACCCGACCCGATGGTAGGAATTATGTCATGGTGAGGACATCGGTAGAGGCGCGCCTCAAGCTCCTCGGCCGGCCCAAAGCTTCGCCCGTCGACTCCTGCGCCCGGCAAAACGAGGTCGAACCCACCCCGACTTGCCAAAACACCCACGGCCGGCACCAAAACCTCGAAAAAGGATGTGGCACGAGCGCTGCGATTCCGCCCGGTCGGCGAAACAGCGGCCGCCACGAGCCGGCACGAGCACCGTCGTTCCTCCAGAAGCGAAACGGCGGCGCCCAGCGGACTCTACCACAAGCCGCGCGGCCGAGGCCTCCGCCTCCACGAACCCACCGATGGCGGCGGGCGGGCACCCGCGAGGCGGGGGCGAGCTCGGAAGGGCGTTATTCCATAGCGTCGCCACGCCGGAAACCTAACCCTAATAATACTAGGGAACCCACCGGCGGCAAAGGGGGCGGTCTCCCCACCACCTGTGAAGCCCCAAGGGCCATCGGAGCGGAAGACCGCCGTCCCCGCGGCGGCGACGAAACCCTCTACGTCGCCTCTCTCAATTATGGCTGCTCAAGAGAGTTCGAGAGGCACAAAGCGCCTCTGGGATTATGTCCGGTTCCTTGGGCGAGCTTGGCCACTACGGGCCTTGGCCACCCGGCGAGCATGGGCGATAAAATCAGCAGCGGCGGGGGAGTAGGCCCATTCGAATGGCCTGTTGTATTGTAGGCTCTTAGCGGGCCTAGTTATAGCTAGCAGGGGGCCCATATACTTGGGCGCGGGCGTTAATGTCATCGGACAAAAAAATCATCGGACCAGACCTAATGAGATTTCCGGCGGCACGGTGATCGACCACGGCCCAATTTGCCGCCTTTGCCGACCCAAAAACATTCTGATCCGGTGGGGCGCTACCCACGGGGTTCAAATCACTGGTGCTCGCACCTTTCACGGGATTTTCCCAAGGATTTACGGCGTTATGCATTAAGTGGTAGCGGCGTTCCGTCGGCGACGGCGCCCCTATGGTGACCGAGAATCTCGGATCTGCTTGCGGTTTGCCGGTCAGCCCGGAGGTGCTCATAGGGGTAGGATTTGCGTGCGTGTGTTCATAGGGGTGAGTGTGTGCGTGCGTGTGTTGTGAGTGTCTGCGTTATGCGTGTAATTCTCAAAAAAAAAAAAAAAAAAAAAATCAAACGACCCAGATTTTCCTAAAAAAAACAAACGACCCAGATAATTATCGAACTGAGCCGGCATCCAGCGGTCAATTCCACGAGCACCGCGACATTTCCTTGTTTTTGAAAAAAAGCTATTTCAAAATTGTTTTTTGAAAGTTATTACAAAATTATATACGTACAAAGACAACCCCACAGGCGCCATGACTCTCTTTTGGAAAACATTATTTCTGCAACTTTTAATAAATCATTTTGAAAAACTCGACTGGGTGGTGAAGACTGTCGTCGTAGCTTTTAAATTAAGAACAAGTTGCCTTCTCATCGGGCGAGAAAAACCCCGCCTATCCATACACGGTGGCCTCTGTCACCAAGTGAGAATTGGACCAGGCTCCCCGAATGCTTTTGGTGCGAGGACATGCGAGGGGATTTTTTTAACCTAGCCTGAAATCAAATTCGCTCCCATTAGAAACTCTAACGTTTTAAAACGTCTTAACGTTTAATATTATACCGTCTTATAATCTTAAGACAAGTTCCGCGGGCGACAATCCCTCGCACTTGGCTGCAAAAAGTGGGCGATGCGGAACTGCCGCCCCTTAGAGCGTGGAGGCAACATTCACCTTGGGCAAATAATCAAGAATTGGGTTCGTCAAATCTTTCGGCTGTCTTGCATTTTGATTACGAAGTGCAGATGTACTCCTGCAAGTTCCCTCTGAATAAATTATTATCCCTACGAATGCATTCAGGAATCAAACGTACGGCTAGATATTCACTGCACTTTGTGTGTGTGTGGGTGGGGGTGGGGGGGGTGTGGTCTAGTTTGGGTTTCCTTTTGAGTTTTGAAACGTCTTAGGGGAATATAATTTGCTTTCTGTTAGCATATATTACATGAAAGACAATAAATCATGTGTCTGTAAAAGAAAACTTGGCATTTTCAGTTTTCCCAGAGATGCAAATGTGAGGATCCGTTTTGCCCAAAGGAGACGTAGTTTAATGACATTGTGCTCCTAGTATCTGATAAAAAGTTGTGGCTCAAACAAGCAAACGAGATTCAAAGGAGTGTACTATGGCCAGGCTTTCGGCCAGAAAAATGCCACAGATGAGCTTTTGATGGCCAGTACGTTTTTCTTTACTTTATGAAAAGCTTTTATGCTCGACTAAAGTCACTAGCTAAAGCCTAATCCATCGCCGGGAAGAAAAGAATTACTGCAGAATATTCTCCTCTGTGTTTTCCTCTGTTTCCCCTTCATCATCTCCATCCAACTTCAGTGTATATCCACCGTTTTCCCCATTGTTGATTGATTCGTGTGGACACATATTCTTGGATAAGCTTTATGTTTCGAGTTGCTAAATATAACTATAGAAAAATGAGTTTTTCTGGTCTCTACAAAAGTTTTGTACGTTGATGGGGTTTTTCATTAGATGCCAAGAGCAAAATACTCATTTCACGTACCAGTTGAGCTCTCTGGGAAGGGCCAAATAACAAAACGGATCCTTACATTTGGCCCTACTAAAAGTACCTCTTATTTTCTTGATCTGTTTTGCCAAATAAAAAAAATCACCAAAAAAAGGGGCAAGAAAATAAGAGGTCTTTTACTAGGGCCAAGCAACTAATTTACTCTAAAAATTAGACCATTTAAAGTGAGCTCAAGTGGTCTAATTTAGACCTCTTGTTTAGAGCTTCAAGAGCTAAAGCGATCTAAAATTTAGTGGCTAAACTTTAAACCATGGGATCTAGGCAAGGCCTAAATATCAAACCAAATGATTCCAATGGTCTTTGAATAAAACCATAAAGTTTCTTGTCCAGTCAACTGAATATATAAGTATCTTTCCAACAAAGTCTAAAATAGACCGAAATGCATATGCAAATTTTAATCTTTATTTAGGCAGAGGGAGTCGGAACTAACAGCTTATGAGTCATAGATGGCTTAGCTTTCACATGAATATATTATCTATAATATATATGCCATTCGCAAAAGGGAAAAAATTATATATGTATTTGGTGTGCTTATCTTATCTCTCTCATTCGACAACGAGATTTTGTCGATTGTGTTCCCTGCTTTATCGCCCTTTTTTGTGTATGCATGTCACAGTGACAGATGTCTCGAGCACCTCTCTTAAGATATCATCGGGCATGTTTATTCATGATGCATGATATCGACCGCCTGATCCTCAGTCTATGGTGCTTTAATTTACAACTCCCTTCAGTATGTCAAGGAATATTTAAGAAACAGAAAACGCGCACGATTCAAGAATGTACGTAACGTGGCAAGGGGTATTCTTGACACCTCGCAAACTTTGTGGACTTTTAACATTATTGTTGATCTTCTACGTGCAAAAGACGAACGTCATTGAAGGGCTTTAAGTAGCACCCATATATCAGCTCACTACAAAAATGCGCATTGACTCATGAAAACTGTTTTAATTGGAAGTCTTGTTGCTAAGGATAGCAGGGGAAAAGGTGACCTATCTTTGCCAAAGAGAGAGCACTCATCTTGAGTTTCTGTACATAAAGGTGGCAACACTTTGGAAAGGTCTGGGACAGGCAATGTTTCAAGGAGTAACCATTATCTCCAAGTAGTCCAAATCACAGCCATAAAATAATGTCATTGTATATATGTGTTTTTTTTTGAAAATGAGCCGTAGCCCGTATTTTATTAAGTAGAAGAGAGTTACACAACATAGCGCTACGAGAGATCCCCATAGCACGGACTACAAAACCATCAAACCATTGGTAATTAAGTTACCTTGAACAAAGCAAAGAAACAAAAGAAAGAGGAAGGAAAAAAACAAGGATTGTACTAAACAGTATAATCCAACCAAACTGAACCTGCAAAAGAAGATACATCAATGTAATAGTTGCTTGCAAATGGAACAAAACCATGGTGGCAAAGCATTCACCGGAAAGACAAATTAGCATCTAGTAGTATCAGCGGCAAAGCGTCCGCCAACGATGACCAAGCCGCCATGGCAGCAACGTATTTCGCCAAGCAGGGTCTAGCACGCTCCGCAGCAAAAACATTTACTAGAGACAACGAGAATGCATACATCCGCCAATGAATTTAATAACGACATCGGCTAGCGGCAAAGTATACCCGCTATGAAAGCCAAATGATGGCATCAAGGTCAAACACTGGGGGCGATAAACCATTGTGAGGAAGAACATGATGCATATATAGACACAACAATAAACTCAACGAAGAACCAATGGAACGACAGGAACCGCAAATGACATTCTTCATCTACGCCTTTAGGAAGAGGAGTGACACCCATGGATCTCACCGCGGACACCATCGCCGCTAGTTGTTGGGTTTTCTAAGGCATGGTCGACACCTAGAATGCGGGCGCGGTTGACATAGACCGGGGCATTAGGTTCTTCAACGGCGCCTCTCAAGTGGTATTTGGCGCCCCACGGAGTTACCGTCGTCAAAGCCAAAAAAAAAAAAAAAAAAAAACATGTTGATCTTTCACTTAGAACCCCGTGCGCCCAAGGGAATCCTCCAAAGTGAAGCGACAACCAGGTCATCGGGTGAACGTGGGACGGTTAGATGCCCCAACTCCCACACACGGGAACACCTTAAAGAATCACGGTAGCTGCACCCCGAGCTATGCGATAGCTTCGCCCTAGGCACGAAATACCGAGAACCGAAACCGAACCAAAAAATACTAAAAACCGAACCAAAGAAATCGGTTCTTGTTCGATTACGAGTTCTCACGGTACCGAAGAACCGAGGTAAATTCGGTTACGTACCTCGATAAACCAAATTTCTTGAACAGATACTGAATTTGTAATGAAGCCCATGGCGAGAATCTTTGGCCCAATAACAGCCCACGAAGGAAACCCTAGGTCCACTCCACACCGGGAAATTCGGTTCCATCCATTCCACACTCCAGGTCCCCATCTCTCGTCGCCTCCTTTGCGCGGTGGCCCGCCCCCGACGCCGCCCCATCCCCGCCTAGCCGCCCGTCCCGACACCGCCCCATCCCCATGCGGCCCTCATCCTCGCCCCAACGCCGTCCGGCCGTTCTAGCACGGCTAGCGTCGGCGCCTTCCTCCTCTGCTAGTGCGCTTACGCCCTCGTCCTCCGCCAGCGACCAGCAACAGCACCCGACGTGGCTCCCTGTGAAATTTCTATCAAAATTAGTTGTGAAATCCCCTAGCTCTACCCTGTTCGGTATTTTCGATATTTACCGAAACTGAACCAAAAGAACCGATACCAAAATCCCTCGGTATCGAGAATTTTTTGGAACCGATCGGTACCCAATTTGTGAGGAACCGAATTAGAGAGTACTAAAGAACAGAACCGATCGGTTCGGTAGTTCTGAACGTCCAGGGTGAGCGATAGCTCCCCACTAGGTGACATTCTCCCCAACCTGCTCGCTACCACCACTGGTGACGCTCCCCATAGAGTTAGATACTACACACATGAAAACGCTTTAGTCAGGGAGTGATGACTGAATCGGGCCCTAGACAACGGAAGAAGTAGTGGAACCACCAGATATCGAGAGGGAGGCCAGATTCGTCACCATAAGGGGTAGCCAAGGTCACACCACACAGGGGGATCTACTAGTGGATGAGGCCATGGTTTGCTAACATGCCGATTCTTAGAGGTTGCTAGAAGGGTCTATAGTACATCCACAAAGGTATATTGGGTGGGTTTTGCCTAGGTGAAGCTCTAAATTATCCATGACTAACCTATCAACGTTGAAGATTTGGGGATGTGGATTACCATCGCATTTCATAACATGATCAAGGGCCCCTGGTTGGTGTAGTAGAGAGGTACTATTGAAGCTTTCTTCTTTTCTTTCCTCCAAATCAGAGAGAGAGAGAGAGAGAGAGGTCAAACCATATCCATGGTAGTGATCTTGGGGTGTCGACATGAACTTATTCTTTCTCTTCTTTGCCTTCTTGACAGACTTCTTAATGAGAGGGGGGGTGAGGTGAGGCAGAGGTATGAATAGCAAGAGGATGGAGTTAGTTCTAGTGTTGGGAGCCTCCTTGGGCTAACATGTGGGGTCAAGGGGAGTGCTTTGGATAGCTAGTCCCTCACATGTTACAGATGTCAATTGGGTTGGGTTGGACTATCCCTCGTCGACCATCGACCTCCATGAGTTTTTCCTAGTATGGCTGGACTTCGCTAACCACTAACATGGCAATGTCGAATCATCCAAGGGTTCACGGGCACTCCACAAAAAAGTGTCAGGTTCAGTTTTAAATAACAAAGAATTTTCAAATTAATTAGCTTCTTGATAGGAATGCATGATACCAAATGATGATCATATTAAGTCAAAATGTATTTGGTTCGTTACAATCCTTGTGTATCCGTGATAGGTCAATATTTTTTAAAGTTTTGGTTACTTGTTTTTATTTCTTCTAGAAGTTAATATAGTTCCATTCTAGAAATTGTGTTTGAGAATTCCTTGTGGAAAACGTGTAAATGTGCCCTATAGCTAACGATATAAACCAGCAAATGAAGCCCTTGGTTCAAATGTACATACATACAATAGAACTGAATGTAAATCTGGAAAATCATTATATAAAAAAAACAAGTATATACATCTAGAGGGAAGACACCAGCAATACATCTTTTAAGAAGAAAGTAGTATGGGGTTTTCTCCCCTTTTGAGATAGGGCAAAAAGCAGACATGTAAATTAAAACACAAAAGCATAGCGAGATACACGCAATCAACGACTATGCAGAGATTACATAGCTTGTGGAAAGAATAGATAGTCATGGCCTCATGGGGAGAAAGAGACGCACACAGAACAGGCTCTTAGATTTCAACACATGTCGTCAATTTTTATCTCTGAAAAGCAGCAAACGACAAGTGCTCTACTTACAGCTTGTTTGCGTATTTTATTAGTGACCTACACATATCATCAGATGTTGGGTGAGACTACTGAGAGGAGATTAAATATCTTTATAGGATTCTAAAGCACCAAACTTTAGGGCCTAATGACCAGGGGAGGAGATGCTTATCATCTTTGATCTCTTGCTTGCTGCTTTCATCCTGCCTAAGCTTTTCTCCACACCCCAGTGCTTTAAGATACATGACAACGTTGATTTGGAGATCTAAAGCACGAAAAGAGGACCGTTATTTTATTCTTTTCTCTCAAATGGCATCACCCATACACTAAAAGCATGTACCTTTTGGTCATCTCTGAATGAGAGAGATTGCAGCTCGTTGCCTTGTAATATAAAGTGCCTACTACTTTCTACAACCCCGAAGTCTTTATTATTCTTTAACCATACTATACTACTTGGACAACACCATCTATACCAAAAAATACGCAATGATCACTACAAATACCAAAACATTTGTGTTCACACGAATCTAGCTATACTGCTGAGAGCTAGGTGAAAAACTAATTAAACAAAACTACTCCTTCCCTCCATGAAATAGTGCAACTATTGGTTGTGTGTGCTTGTAAAAATAGTTCACGTGCAAGCCTTTAGTAAATAGTATTCATATTTATAGCTCTAAAGTAATTTATTATGAAAATACATTTCATAATTAATTTAATGATGTATTCGATATCATAAAGTTTGATTTTTTTTTATCTATAATTGGTCAAACTCAATATACTAAAACATGACATATACTGTGCTAAAATTGCATTCTTTCTTCCACATAGCGAGTATATACAAGCAACCTCATTGCACATTTATTACAACTTTGAGATTCATGTCTGTAGGAATTCCTTCTTAAATTAAATAGGGCATGTCGTTCCTATGAGAGTTACACATACCAAAACATACTCAAAGTTGCAACTGAAACATATAAAAGACAATTGAATATGCATGGTATATTACTATGAGAGTTTTTTTATATAAAATACTATGAGAGTTCTAATGCATGACAATTACACATTGTCTAAAACAAGAACAAAAAAAAAAATCAAACTGATATTACATCTGTTGTTTGTATAAAAGCAGTGGGTAATAAGTAAACCTAGCCGATGAATGCACAAGTATGGATTTAACTTTATCAGTATGTGGCAAGAATTTCAACAAAAATCCACCAGAAATCGTATGATAATTTATGCTCGTCAATAACCGTGACAGTCAAATTGAGTGCCCGCAACGGAAAAGTTTGCCCAGTATCACGCAAAATGAATTTTGTAGTAGTGTCATCCCTGTTTTAAATTGTATGTCAGCCAGGATATATATAGCTTTTTACAATGCATTTAGATATATGTTATGTCTAGATTCATAAACTTTTACTATATATCTAGAGAAAGAAAGCCAGAACGACAAGAAGTTAGAATCTGAAATGGAGGTACAACTCTGAGTAGTATGTCCAACAAAGGCTCCAACAGAATCTATCTAGCTTAAAGACAACTCAATAACTAGTTGTCGCTTGTTCAAGCAGTAGGGAAGGAAACCAACCGATCAACGCACGGACATGGGGCATATATGCATGGGATTAATGTGTCAGTATGTGTGATTGCGTGTTGTCAAGGAATCACATCCAGTGAGATCGCTTTTGTATATATAGAGACAATTGCAACTGCTGCTTTTTGTCGACTGTAGTAAAAGATAGTTTTTGACTTTTGACCTGTGACCAGTAAAATAATCTTTACGAATGTTTAAATTCACCACATAACATTATCATCATTATTATAGTTCTCAAAGTCACAAATATATGAACTTTTGAAATACTCCCTCCAGTCACAAATATATGAACTTTTGAAACTTTAATTTGATTCTTTGACAAAAAAAAATAGCCCTCAAATTAATTGGTTGCGATATAAATATGGAATGTGTAGATTTATCTTGAATAACATATTCATAATCCCCTATGTTTATTAGGACTTATAACTAATATAACTATCTATTTTTAACATAAAAATTATGGCCAAAAAATTTTGCACCGAAGATAAAAGCACTAAAATCCACTCTCCATATATTTGCGACTTGAGGTAGTATATGTGAGCACTTAATAAGTCCGTTTTGCCACTGGTTCGAGGCAGTATATGTGAGTACTACGGCCTTGAACAACAAAAACAAATCGTTCATGAACTTGTTTTGCATCTCGTATTTAAAAAGAAATATACGTTTTTATAAAGGATATGAATCGAGGCAGTATATGTGAGCACTTACGTCATTAATATAAAGGATACACGCGGTTTTCCTATCTTGAAAGAAACATATTCAAAAAAATAAACAACAGAACAAAGTCGAAAAAAAAGAGAACAACAGCAACAGGTAAAATTAATTGTGTGATACAATGAAGGAAAACTAAATCGATTAATCATTTCTCAGTTATTAATACTAGAAGAAGAAAACACCATCCACAGCATTTTGGATCTCCATGGCATTATACGAAGAACTCCCATCCTCCCCTTCGCCCTCAATGGCGGCGCAGGCATTCAAATCCAAGCTGAAACGTGGCACACCAACTCCTTTCTCTGCGCCATCATCATCTTCCACCTTGCTGTCAACGTCGTCGTCACTCGTGATGATCCTTTGCTTCACAGGCCGTGGGGGAGGAGGAAACCCTAGGAGATGACGACATCGACTCGAACACCTGACAGCACACTACGATGGAGTCCTCCAAGCTGACCGCACCACCATCACAACCCCTCACTGTTCCGCTCGTCATGGCATCCATGATGCCGGCTACTAGTTCCGAGTAGTGCTCGACGCCGCCGTCGAACATCACGACACGGTGAGGGTTCTCACGGATCGCCTCGTAGAACATCTGCATGCAGCCGCCGTGCCGCTCGTTGTTGTCCGGCGGTCTCTGCCTCTTGAGGCTGCGGTGCTCACCGCCGGGGCTGCTGGAACCGGAGTGACGATCCGGGTCGATGCAGGTGAACTCGGCGTAGGAGCCAAAGACAAGCCTGGCGAGCTCCCGAGCCATGGTCATCTTGCCGTCGTTGTCTCTCCCTTGGAAGAGGAGCCACGTCGCCGAGGTCGGCCGCGTCGTCCTCGTCACGCCGGAGCGGCGCTGGAGCACGGCGCTGGCGATGCCCGGAGCTATGTCTCTGTGGCGAGGGACGCGCGTCTTGAGTGCGCTGCACAGTACCTTGAGATTCTCCGCGGTGAGCTCGGTGAACTTTGGCCGGCGACGGCGAGCCGTCCTCGTGCCATCCGATGAGTTGGATTTATTAGACACCGAGTTAGAGGACCCTGAATTAGGGTTTGCGAGCGACAGCTGATCGTATGGCTCGGCCATCGGACCATCGTGCCGGCGGGTCAGCAAAGGTTGCCGCCGGTCCATGAGATCATGCCATGGCTCGCAGCTGTTGTTGGTGTCGTGATGGGTGAAGCCACAGTGGGAGGAAGGGGCTGGAGAGGAGAAGCTCAGTGTGAGCTCCGATCCAGTGAGGACTGGACGACCTTGGCAACGGTAAATCCACGAGGGGACGCTCGCCATCGGCGCCGTCGCCATGACTCTGTCGGCGCCGCAGTGTGTGACCTCACTGGAAACAAAACAAGAACAAACACACGTTGATGAACGATGAGTAACCGAAAATAATTAAAGTGGTCAAACTGACGCATGCATCATATGCATGCGATGCGCACGATTGATGAAGGATCAAGCTCGATCATAGTGTACCTGTCGCCGCCGAGGCTCAACGCGAGGCCGCCGTCTGGCACGACGACGGGGTGTAGTCCCAAGATGGTCTCCAGTGATGGCTGCCCCGACCTGCAGCTCGTGTAGGACACGGAGGCTCCGAACCCAAGCAGCCAGAACATGCCCTTGTCGCCGCCGCCGCCCGCGCACGAGGCTGCTCAACTGCATGAGCGCGTGCTCGACGGGACAGTAGTCGATGCGGCCATGCGCACGGTGGTCACTTCTTTTCCACGACGCGGCGGTCCAGGCCTCGGCCGCGTAGCCGAGGTCCTCGAGCACGAGCACCACGCCTTTGCCGGCGGCGCAGCACTCGCGCACAAGCGCGGACAGGTCGCCGGTCCTGGCATCAACCTCCTCCCTCGGCATGCGTTGGAAGGACGCGGCCGAGAAGGGCACGAACTGGGCGTTCTTGAGGCGCTCGTGCTGGCGCCGCAGCTCCCCCTTGCTCACCTTGTCCATGACCGCCTTCACCACTCTCTCCGCGGCGGCGGCGCTCTCGCCGAGGACCACCACGCACCGGTTGGTCCCGCTCGCCATGCAGTCGTCGAGCACGCGCGCGGCGTCACCGACGACGTCGTCGGCCTTGGCTTTGGACTGCTTGGTGACGTTATGGGCATTCGGGGAGGCGCTACTGCTGCTTGCCGTATTGGACGACTGCTCCGACGACGAGACGGCCTTCTCGACGTTGGCCTTGACCTCGGCGCTCGCGAAGCCGGCCTCGCGCATGACGCGGCTGACGCTGGGGTCGTCGAGGATGGAGATGACGAGTTGGTCGAGCTCGACCTTGGCGGCGACGTGCTGGTGCTGGCCCTCTGCCGCGGCAGAGGCCGAGCCGCCGCCTCCCCGGCGCTGGTTCGCCTGCGCGCGCTTGAACGCGGCGGCGAGCGCGTTGGACAGCGCCGGCGCGCGGTGCCCAGCCGCGTGGTGGAACTGGAACATGGCCATGGCCGGCGGCGGGGCCACTGGCCCCGGCACCCCCGCCGCCGCCGTGGCGAGACGGTTGAGCGCGACGTTGAAGCAGAGCTCCAGCGCCTTGCACTGGAGCGGGTGGGAGCTCGCCCGCGACCGGAGGCAGGCGGCGCGGAGGAGGCCCCCGGCGTCCGAGAGCACGGCGCTGGCGACGTGCAGCGGCGTGACCTGCGCGTGCCCCCGGCGCCGCGCAAGGCTCACGGCCTGCCGCATCACGGCCGCCGCGTCCCCGGCCAGCTCCTGCTGCACCGCGCAGCCGCCGCTACGCATCTCGCCGTCGTCTTCTTCCCTGTTGTCTCTACAGGGACGTACGACGCCGGCCGGCCTGCCTCTGCCGATCGAATCCTAGCGCTGGCTGCGTCTCGATCTTCTGGTCTGGCGCCACTGCGGTTTGCGGTTGCGGTACGTGTGCAGCAGGTGGAGTGGACGCATGCATCGAGGTTCAGCTGCTATATGTCGCCATGAAGCGCAGCGGGGGACGCCGCAGGGGAGGAGAAGGAGAAGGAGAAGGAGAAGGAGACGAGGTGTCCTGGCTGAATCAGTAATTGGGCTGCGATGAGTGTGTCGTCTTGCCTGACTAGTAGTCTCAGTAGCAGTTGACCTGTGAGCGACTGACACGGAGCACGCGTTCAAGAGATTCGGTGGATTGTGGCTGTCGGGATGTATGTTGGGAGATCATGTTCTACAAACTTTTTTTGAAGGCAAAATGTTTTACAAACTTATAAACCGCGATGCTAATTTTTGATCTCCTGATGTTTTCTTATATCAAGCTACACCAAGTAATCATAAGACACTTTCCGAGCATTACATTAAGAATACTGTATTATAGCCCATGTGAGAACGAGACTTTAGTGTGGAACAGATGTGCGATTTATTTTATTTAATTGGTTATTTTTTGCAAAATACTACTCAAACATACACCTAATCAACTGTGGTTAGAGGATGCCCGGAGGGCTCTCCAACGGGCAACTTCGGGGGCGACCCACCGAGAAGAGACTTTTCCATGAATGCCGTTATAAAAAGTGCACTACTCACCAATACCTTTAAAAATTCAGATTTTCACGGATGACATGAAGTCTTTCGAGCGTGCCACTCCGTGCAGGCTCTTTGTTTGTTTTCCTCCGTTTGGGCTCACGACCGACACGCGGGCCCGGGGCTGCAAAATGACCACCGATGCCCTCCGCCTCCGTCTCCAAATAACAAAACCGGGCAAGCGGGCTCTACACGTCGCCCGCAAAGCGGGGCGTACGCGTCAGCTCCATCCTCATCTCTCCCTCCGCCTCGGATCCGGTGAGAGCCCCAACGGGGAGCCCCGACGGCCGACGAGCAGCTCGGACCATTTGGAGCTCAAAGGCGGATGACCGCTTGAGAGCTCGACCGCGGGAGCCCCTCGGCGGGCCGCCGCGGGGAACTCATCTGCGGGGAGCTCGACCGCGGCTACGACGTCGTGCTTGTTTTTGGCAAAGTTTACTTGTGGCAGCGGTAAATTCAAATCCGACTAGCATAGTGGTGGTTTTCAACGAGATTATCCACGGGGACCTAGATGCCTTCCATATGGAATAATAGGTGCAAGTAATTGAGCGGAGATGCCATGAGCTGGATGAATTTGGCGGTCGGGGTAGAGCTCGCGAGGCCGCCAAGCGGCGGCCGGTGGCCGTCGCCGCACGAGCTTCTCTGGCAGCAAAGGACACCGCGCCCTTGCGGCGTCGCCGCGGTGTGCCCCTATGCGTTGGACCTCGGCGCCGCCGCCGGGCGCGCCGTCGTGGAATCCATGGGGAAGGGGAGGAGCGCCGGTTCCCGGTGTTGTCTCGCGGCTCATTGGCCTCTTCTTTCGCCGGGCGCCGGGCGCGGCAGCACGCGGACACTCCGTCGGAAGGTTGGGGACGGCGGCGCCGGCATGGGCAGAGCACGCGGATACTCCGTCGGGAAGGTTGGGGAAGGCGACGTCGGCGTGGGCGGCCGGCGAGGCGCCTCCTCGTGTGGTGGTCGGACGACGGCGAGGCGGACCCGCGCCACGCCCACGAAGGAGGCACGCGGCTCCACCCGTGGCGGCTTGGTCGTGGCGGCCCGGCGGCTCCACCCGTGGTGGCTTGCCCCGATGGTCGCGTGCTCTGAACGTTCGGGCCGCGCAGCTCCTCGGTCTCGCGTGAGCGGGCCGCCTCGACCGCCTCGGTGGTTATGGATGTCCAAATCGAGTCAAGTCCGGAGCCGAGGGCATGGATGGTCATTTTACCGTCCGGGCCCACATGTGAGGAGCCCAAACGGAGGAAAACAAACAAAGACACGCACGGAAGGGCACGCCACGAAAGACTTCAAAGTGTGGATGTCATCGGTGAAATCCGAATTTTGCGAGGGGTATTGGTGAGTAGTGCACTTTTATAATGGCATCCATGAAAAAGCCTCCACCAAGAACTGCAGGAGGCGTCTCCGGCCGCCATCACCGTCCCCTGC
Organism: Hyparrhenia diplandra; assembly: GCA_015847255.1. NCBI lineage: Eukaryota > Viridiplantae > Streptophyta > Magnoliopsida > Poales > Poaceae > Hyparrhenia > Hyparrhenia diplandra. Next base: position 684,401 of record JADLZK010011205.1, read on the forward strand.
GTGCGGTGGCGGTGGCCCGAGGCGGCGCCCAACAAGCCCTACCACCACAACTCGTTACATCTCCCTCTCTCATCCCCTCCCTCCTCTCATGGTGAATAAAGTCCAGCACATTGGTGGCGGTGTTTGGTGGCGGCGGGTGGCGGACGGGGGCGGATCCATGCCGCCGGCCCACGGATCTAGCGATTCCGCCCATGAGCCCGACACCACGGCCCTCACGTTTACCGCGGAAGGCGCGAGGCGGCGTGTACCGCCGGTGACGAAAGCGGAGGCGGATGAGAGATGCTCTAAGAAACACCCATGCCTATTCAATATAATGGTCCCGAAATTTTAATGTACTTTCTTCACCAATGAGATGCGACTTACTATAACCGTTGGGGTTCTCGGGTTCGGTAATCGTATCTGAAGTAAAGCGCATCAAAACCATGCAAAGCGATCGGCTAGAAAATCCAAATCTCACTTCTTGAGACCCATACGGTCCGCAAGAAACGGGTGATGGACGAAACTTCCCCGACCCCGACCCTCCCGACCCGTCCCCTCCGCCGTCTTCCTCCGGCCGCCACCACCAACCCCTCCCGGATCCTCCACATCCCAAGCCTCCCCATCCCATAGGAGTCTCGATCCGCATCCCCCGTCGCTGATCTACGGTGGTAGGTCTCTCTCCGGGCTCTTCAAGGCCTCGGCGAGATCCGGGGCCTCCGTTGGCGTCGTCAAGGATGCGCCCCCGCCCCTGCGTGGCGAGCGGCCGCGGCCGTGCCGGGGGGCTGCCCCCGTCGTGGAGGCCGGCGTGGGGAGCCATCCGGCTGCGCCATTTGCCGCCCCGATTTCGCCGCCGGGGCGGCCCGAGGTTTTGCCGCCGTGGAGGAGGCGCCCGCGACTTGCCATCGTGCGTGACGCCTCCAACTCCACCTGCTGCTCTTCCTAGTGCCGCCCCGGTGGCTTGCGCGATGGCGCCCCACGGGGGACGGCGTCGACCCGTCGCCTCGGCCACGGGCGCGCCCGAATACTGGCTCGTCGCTCTTTGGGCCTTGGGAAGCCCGGAGGAGCAGTTTGTCGGTGGTCGTGGCACGTGGTGGCGACCTGGCGATCCGGCGCCATGGGAGGTTCTCCCCTTCGGCCCCGCCCTTCTTCCCCTCTCTCGGGAGGTCCAAGGAGCGGCGTTGGGGACGGCTACCTCGCCGTGGCACTCGAGTTCGATGTGATGATGACCTCGTAGAACCACGAGGGTTTGCCAAGGGCATCCGCTGCGCCGGCACCTCCTCCGTCGATGGTTCACCGCGGAGCCTCAACCGCTGGCGGCGTCGCGCCGCGCCGAGCCATTACGCCGGTCGCGGGATCCGCCGAAGTGGTTGCGGCGGATGGCGGCCAGCCGGCCGGCCGGAGCGGGACTCTTGTCCCCCGCACTGCGTTGCGGCAGGCGCCGACGAGAAGAGAACGGGCGCGGCCTCAACAACCACCACAGCGAGGCTCCCGCGACGGGTGCTCCGTGCATCCGACCGCCGGCATGAGCGGCGCGGCGCGGGGGCGGCGTCATCGAGCAAGGACCGAGAACATCGGCGTCCCTCGAAGGCGCTTTCCGCCTCGGGTGCTCACAGATCGACGACTGCAACCCACGGCGATCAAGCGTGTACGTACCAGGCACCGACGGCCGGGCTGGTGCTGCGGCACGGCGGCTTCGGCGAAGGGCCATCGGGCGTCGCCATCGCCGCTGGCGGCCTTCTTACGTCGACGACCGACACCTCGTCACTCACGCTCCCCACGTCGCGACCGACCGATGTCGATGGCTTCACTGCGGTTGTAAGTCGCCGGTAGACGTCGTCGGCCCCCGGTTGCCGTCCGTTCGTCACGGCGGCGGCGCCCGCTCGTCTCGGGCTGCACTTCAACCATTTACGGGCGGAGGGGTCATGTTGCTTTGCCGATTCACCTCCTACCCGGCGCCTTTTACGCCTCCTCAAAGACGGCATCCGGGCCGAGATTGCAAGCACCATCGCGCCGTCGTCCTCATCGCAACCTTCCGCGAGCCACGCCCGGGTGCCCCCGCACGCCATGGTGGAGACGGGCGGTGGTGAGAGCCGAGGGGCTCTCGGCGCGCCTATGCCGCAGACGCGACACCCGCCCTCGCCGGGGAGAGTCTCTTCGGCCCCCTCGACATCGATGATGCGCCGTGTGGGGGTGCCGCCTCGGCCGACGACCCGGGCTCCCGGGCGCTGGTAGCGCCCACCATTGCCGCCGACGCGCCGGGCGCCGGTCCACGATATCTAAGGAGGCCAACTCGAGGCCCTCTGATCCGGGCGCTGACCCACCGGGTGCCTTTCGCGGGCGGCGGTGCGGACTCGTGATAGACCGATGCCGATGAGTTCGTGGCCTCTTCGCCGCAGACGCCCTTGTGCCCCGGCCGAGGACCCGGTCGGGCCGGCCGACCCCTTCGCCGCCGCGTGGTGGTGCTTAGCCAGCGGATGCCGATGCGACTAAGTCGGGCGGTGAGGTCGCTACAAATGTGGGAAACGACACCGCCCCGCTTCCCGCGCCTCACCCAGCGGCCACCACTCGCGCTCGGGCGCGCCGCCCGACACCTTCGTGGATGACTTCGTGGCTTCCGTTGTTGCTACCGCCCAAGATGCAAAAGCCCGGCGTCCACGGCCACCCGGAGGGCCGCGCTCTCCGCCATCATGAAGCGATTGAGGACCGTGCGTACCGCCATGGACTCCCCGTAGTCCGGGGCGGGCCAAGGCTACGCGAGGCCGCCGCGACGCTGAAGATGGTTCGCCGAAGTGTCCGCCTTGCTGCCGCCGCGCGTAACTAATGCCACGCCGAAAGCACGTCGTGCCGGGACGAAGATGGGGATTGCGACACACCTTCCGGGCCGGGTCGATCCGAGAGGCGGCGAGCAAGCGTTCTTGAGGCTTTTGGTGGTCCTCTAACGCCTAGGAAAAGGCGGCTTTGCAGGTGCTCTTTGATCAAGAGTTCGATCCGGTGGCTTGGAATCTCAACTTGGTCGACTGGATGGGGATGGTGATGGCCAGTAGTCATGATGACGGGCTCCTCTAGTCGCAAATTGGTTTGTTTGTAATCACAATCACTTTGCCGCCTTTGGGCGTAGCGTAGTAATCCTCGGATTACTCCAGTCTTTTTATTTTATTTTATTTATTTTATGTACTAAACATTCTCTCCTTCTTAATGAAATCCGTGCAACGCACGTTCGAGAAAAAAAAAAGAAAATCCAAATCTCTAGTACGTACTCCTAAAGTACGAATCTAAGAGTATCCCAGGCCGGCTGTTGGTGTGTGTAGACCATTGAACTATGTCAATGCCACAACTGAATGCCACCACACTGAGGAATAACAATGCGCTCGTACTAGCAAATGCGGAGTCATCACGTACTTACGTGTACTGTGTAGTACGCAGCACGGAGACGTACGGATCGAGGGCCGGGCACAGGCAGGCGCGCGTAAATGAACTGGGGTGACGTGCTAATTAGCTGTGGGCAAGAATGTTATTGATATGCTAATCGACGTCAACGCCTGCCGGATGCACGTGAAACACGTACGTCTAGCTGCACACGCCCTCCGTGTGGTCCGTGCCACGTACAGCATCCTGCGTGCAGACGACGACTGCGGCGCGTGATTCCCGCAGGCTGTTCTGTTCGTCTGTATAGACCGAGAGAGTAGCAGTACTTGGCCGGCATCGATCGGCGTGCACTCATGAACTCATGCACAAAATTATAGATGCATCCACCAGCTCTGCATGCATGTAGTCATGGCCTCACGGCGGCGCCGCTCCTACTACAGTACACGACGAGAGGCCTCCGGCCATGAGAGGCCAGCCGGCGCGGCGCGGCGTGGCGACCGCGACAACGTACGGTTATTGTATTGCGCGTGGCGAGCTTGCACTAGTGGAAAACCGATTTCTCCCGGCGCTGCGACCAAACGTTCACTGGCGGCCTAATAGAAGCAGGTATTAGAAACCGCCAGAGAACAAGAAATGGTGGGGCCCACAAAGAAACCGCCAGTGGAAGTACCTATTCAGTGGCGTCTTTCTTAAAGGAGCCGCCAGAAAAAAATTTGGTTACATCACTGGCGGTCTATGTAAAAGCAGACGCTAGTGTATTGGTACTGTTCACAGGCGGTGTTTATTGCCTTACCGACAGTATTAACACGAAATTGTTACCGGCGTATTTTATAACCGTGCCGCCGGTAACAATATGTTTACACTGACGGGCTATCTATACGAACAATCGCAGGTGATGATAGTTTTTACACAGCCGGTATTGTAAAGTTAACCGCTAGTGTAAAGCGAAGCGCGCGTCCATGGCCGATCGGTTATCTGGGTAAAATTGATGAGGTTCCCGCGATCGATCGAATGAGTCGTCGACGCGGCGCTAGCGACGACCGACCGCCGTACGTTTATAATAATTATGTGGCTGAGCGCCGCATGGCGCGCGATACCGAATTACGTACACAGCTGGGACCGAGAGCGCCGCCTGGTGGCGCGCGATACCGAATTCTAGTGCGCCATATGCATGCAGAGGTCGCCGCCGGCGACGCCGCGGCGCGCGCCACCACCACCGACTTTTGCATCAAGATATGTCGTCCTAATAATTAACCCGAACAGTACATATCTCAATATATTACACCATATAAACATGCGTGGTACGGTACAAATGAAAGCTCATCCAATTAAGAAAGACTAGCTAATCTGGCTGGCCGACGTCACTAGCTCAGCATAGCAGGAGCAGTATTATACAAGTCCTGATGATCATGTGCATAAGAAAGAAATCAAAACACGAGCTGGCTGCTAATTAAGTTGACAAAAAGCAGCAAGCACATGTTGTTGAGAGAGGTTGCCCGCGTCTTTAGGATCAAGCACAATTGAATATATGTTGTTTTAATTTCATTTGGTAAATAAATAGTTCAATTCGTTATGTTATGTAATGATAATTACCCCTTCACACATCAACTAGTGTCCGAATTATAGATCCATGACCGCTATTTTTTTTCGGCACTTTGGCATGAATTCTATGTGCCAAGCCCATTAGATCCGGCCCATAACCGCAAATTGACCCATGTTACGTCTTGTATGGTTCCACTTCACTCTGGGCATTCGGTATTTACCGAACCGATCGGTCTGGGTTCCTCGGTTCCACTGGAAATTCGGTTCCTACAAATCGGGTACCCGATCGGTTCCTCAAAAAGTCAATACCGAGCAATTTCGGTTTCGAAAAATCGGTTCGGTTTCGTACTTACCGAAAATACCGGCGACCCGCTATTCTCGCCGAGATCCCGCGGGAAGGGAAGGGTTAGGGGCGACGGACGGCGTACGCGCGCGTGGGGCGTACTCGCGTGGGGGGGACTGGGCGGCGAGCGGGAGAGGCCGAGCGGCGCCGGCCTAGCCGTGGCTCTTGCCTCATGCCTCCCTTGCTCGGGCGGTTCATGTGCGACGAGGTGGCGGCGGGCGCATCCACGCGCCCGCGCGCGGCGGCGGCGAGCGGGCAGCAACTCGAGGCGAGATGGCGGGCGTCGGGCGGCGGCGACCGCGCGAGGGTGGTGCGGGCCCCGCGTGGGGACGGAGCGGCGGCCGGCGGCGTGGCGCTTGAGGGTGGTGCGGCGGCCGTCGGGCATGGCGCGGACGAGGGGCGGCGGCGGCGTGGCGTGGCAGCGCGGCGGGCCTGGCGGGCGGCGGGCGCGGCTCGCGGAGGGAGGGACCGAGGGAGTCGCGGGCGTGGGCGGCGGCTTCATGAGGGCGCCGAGTGGCGAGTGGAGTGGGAAGGGAGGTAGGGTTTCCATCGGTGGTGGCGTTATTGGGCCTTGCGAAGTTCGGGCGTCGCAGCGTTTCATCTGAAAATCGGTTCATTGGTTCTTTCGGTTTATCGAGTGCGAACCAAAAAGTACCTGGTTCTTTCGGTTCCCAGGATCCTGCGAACCAAGGAACCGAACCCCGATTTCGGTTTTTCGGTTCGGTTCTCGTTTTTCTCGGTTCGGTACGGTTTTTCGGTTTTTCGTGCCCAGAGTGGGTTCCACTTCTCTTTCCTCTTTTTTCCTCGCTTTCCTCTGCGCTTTCCTCCGCTTTTTGGTCTTTGGTCTCCTTTTCCTCTCTCCTCCCGGTTGCTCTGGCAGCCGAAAAGCTCTCCGACGTCCGTCGAGTCCTGCGCCATCGCCGTCATCGAGGAAGGCAAGCACTAGAGCCCGGCGCGATACGGGTGCGTGGTTTCCGACTCCTCCTCAACTCGCGCCCATCCCTTAACCCTAAACCGGGGCGATGGGTTTGGACCTCCACCACGACGTCGCAATCTGTTTGTGGCGACAGCGATTGACGAGCTAAAAACGGTGGCGACTATTGCTGGGAACTATCTTATCCCAAAACTAGACCGCATGTAGACCAATGCCACTTACAGGCACAACCTGCCTTCATATCGTGTATGAGTTTTGAGTTCAATGACCCTGAACATTCTGTAATACAGAGATACACAAATTGACAACTGTTTTTCAGCTGTATGTTTATTTTAGTGCTTAATTTCTTTCCGAAATTGTTTCTAGGGGGTGGAATTGGTTTGAAACTCAAAAAAATATGAAGAAATCAGGCTCAAGCAGTTTGCTGTCACTATGAAATTAGGATACTCTTGCCTTGTTCGTTCATATGGATGAATTGGCTTATACTGCTGTCTAATTTTCAGCAACACGTACTGAATGTTTTGTCATATCAATCAATACCTGTATATTGAAGTTCCAAAATTTAAGATTATTAAAAAAATTTGGATACTGATCATCTACAAGTTAATACATTCAATTGAAAATTTTCAGTTTCGAACCAATGTCGTCTCCGTACAGTGAGACAACTGTGCAAGGCAAGGAGGTCATCAGAGTCGATTCAGACACCGAGGGATATCCTGTATGACCTAAACCGCGCAGCATGCAAAAGGGTGCCATGCACACAACTGATTGAGAAGAAGTACAAAAACAAGCCAATCAAGGTACAAGAAAAATCTGCTTGTTTTATGTTTACTCCATTCAAAAGAGCAAATTTATATGAAACGCCTCACATGTGTTATTCATACACATGAAAATTCGGGAGTGAATTAAATGTGAAATCAACGTAACGCATATATGACAGGTAGCCTAGGATACCTTAAACTGCATTCTATACCACTTAACCATATTTTTTCTCGAATAGAACACTTAACCATATTTATCAATCAAATGCTTGATTACCAGAAAAAATTATTAGGAATGATCTTATGTACTGCCTATTTGTCGCACAATCTATAACTGATAATGTACATTCCAATGTTGTAGCATTGTTTTTCCCGACTTAGTTGTGCATTAAATCTGTGACTTACTTGTGCATTAAATTTGTGGCTGGCGCTTTGTAGAATGCAAATAGATGATCAAGAAAAAGCGGGGTAACGAAGGAAAAAAGATTGGGTATCTTGACCCGTTCAAAATAAGCGAGGATGCACATACATTTCACTATGGTCCTGACTGTCACCTATTTGTCGGCAAGACCGAGGCTGAAAAGTCCAAAATTTTGGTGGAGGAGCAAGATAAAAAAGAATGTGAAGTCGGCGTATACTTAGCTAAAGCGTTTTTTCATTATAAAGACAAGAGTGTTGTATGTGCACCATACTTTTCAGGTATGTTGCTCCCAATATTATTAACTATGTCAGTAGTGGCTGAACTCATGACTTAATTTAATTGTTGCAGGAAACATTGGATTTGTATATTCATCTATCTTTATGATGGACGGGTTATGGTCCTCGACTCCGCAGATTTCCCACCGAGGAGCTATCAAAGTTTCCTTAATATTATAAATAAGTAAGTCATTATTGTATTGTCAATATTGTCTTGGTCTACATCTTCTTATCTAATATACTTTTGAAATGATTCGGTCGAGTACTGCAGCGCATACAGGTATTATAAGTCCAAGGGTGGACCGTGCGATGTGAATACAAAAAAACGCCCGCTAAAAGTGCAGACTCATTCCCCGGTAATTTGTGTTTAGCAGCCCCTTGTTTCGGTTTTCTTCTTTGATTGAAGCGTACAGTTGTATTTGAATATTTCAACATTTCTGAAACACATGTGTCATCGTTCATTTTGTGAAGAACTGATCATTTAGTAACTCCTAGAAAACGTGATTGTTATCCTTACTGAATGGTTGTTTTCGTCAATTTTTCCAAATCTTATGGTGTAGTGCCACAAGCAACTACCAGAATCGGATCACGCTGGGTACTATGTTTGCGAGTTTCTCAGACAGAATGGGAGGTACACCAACGATCCAAGCAAAGTAAGTACTTGTGCTGTGCAGCTCATATCTGTAAACTTACGGCCCCTTTGTGCCTGGTGCCTGGATTGTGTTTGTAGTAGTAGTAGCAAGGATAGAATTAAGTTAGTGGACAGCACAAACAGCGACAAAACCTAATGAAAAGGTAAAGGATATTGCATTAAACAAAGAAACTGGGTCTACTATCCAAGTAATATACATATCAAAATATGTATCTTGAGGCCTCAGTTGGGGAGTTTTGACATCATTTTAACTGCCAGTGCTAAATCTCTCAATCTGGTTTCATACATTTCTTTCATCAATATGGTCTAATAATTTCTGGGAATTATAATGATCTGTATCTTGTTTGTTCGGTGATGTAGTCTTTACAAGTATTTACAACCAGCCTGCATGCTCCTCATAAATTTACTGTCCTAAATTTGTATCAGGTATTCCAAAGCTCTAAGGAAAAAGAACACCTCACAAATGAAGAGCTCATGCACATTAGCGATGAGTTTTGCCGGTTCTTCATGGAAGAGGTGGTTGACTTCAGAGGGAAGTATTTTGATCAGGCATCGACATTAGGTCAACCACAATACAGAGAACTTTTAGACATCGCCAACCTCAACCTAAATCACAATGATTACTAGATGTTTTGTTTTGCTGGTGCTAGATCTATGGTTGTATAATACTTTGTATATGACAGAGATGCTTTAGAATAATGTACAATGTGATTTTGGGTATATTATTTATTTTTGATGTCAGTTAAAATATTTTTTGAACTGGCGGTTTGTTATTGGTTCATACGTTGCCCGCCAGACCAAATCAATCATGTTTCAGACGTTTGACTTGAATAAACGTCAGTGTTAATATAATTATACAAGCGGTCGGAATTGCAGGACGACTGTGTTAAAATAGTGACACAGTCGGTTGGTAGCAGCATTGCGTCAGTAAAAATGTCCTTTACTGAAGCGGTTCTTTATTGTAACCGTCACTGAAACAACATTACCTCTGGCGGTTAAAAGGCCGCCTGTGATATGAACTATTACCACTGGCCTTTAGCACTGGCGGTGTGAGCGGACGCCACTGAAGAAGTGTTTGGAGCCGCCTCAAATAACTTGCTCTGTTCTAGTGTTGGGCCGTGGAGAGCAACACTCTCTGGCCGGCCGGCCGCCGGGCGGACTGGACACGGTGTGACTGCCGGCCGGGGAACGCACGACACGCGTACGCCGGCCGGCTCGTACCTACAGGGGATCCGAGTGCGGTGCTCCCCAGGTAGATTGGAGGAGATCGATCCGCCGTTTCATCGGTCGGTCGCCGGGAGAACCGAATAATTAATTTGCTGCCCGGTGCATGTACGTACGTGCCGCAGCGCTAACTCCTGCTGCAACGTACGGAGGCCGTGTCTCGTCGTATACTACTAGCATATCTTGGGGCTGCTGGATACGGTGATCTAGCTTGTAATCAATCAATCTAGCTACTCTCTGTACTTCTAATCAAGTCTAGTGACAAGTGGAGAGAGGGAAATAACGAGGGCCGGCAAGCCGCTCATTTGGACGTACGAGCTAGTATGGTTCCTTGTTGCAGCCGGCGGCGGAAGGTGAGGGATATGATGGTGCGACGACGATGCGCCGGACCTGGACAAACTCGTCGAGGCCGGCGCCGGATCTGGGCACTGTTGGAATTTAGATGGGCTTGGCCCAATAACAAATTCGGAAATTCTAGAGATCTCAAATGCCCATTCTATTTTTGGTAATCTTGTCCCTCAAATTGTAGAGTCCTGAACTGACTCTGAGTAGAGAGTCCTAAACCGATCGTGATCGCGACACGATGTTCGGGATATATAAGCAGCCTACCGGCCACGCCAAAATCAGATCTGACATCTCATCTTGGTTTAGAGAGGAGTCCCTTGAATGGACAACCTCTCAACACTAGAGAATTGAGATAGAGTTTTTGCCTCTTCTTGTTGTTGCGCCGCCGTAGCTACTCCAGCCCGATTGAGATAGAATGGACAACCTCTCAACACTAGCGACCGGGCGAGCAGGTCTCCGGAACCGTCGTCTTTGCGATCCTGCAGCGGGAGAAGGCGAATAAGGTTTTTGGGAAGCGCTCTTCGCGCGACTGCTCCCGATCTTCGTCACGGCTCGTCTTCCGGGAAGGACACACGGAGGATCGTCCCAGCGCCGTCTTCATCGACAACTTCTTCGACTTCTCCAAGCGCGGCGGCCGGTCGACGGCAAGCGGCGACGGCGACCTGGAGGACCTCGGCTTCGCTTTGGGAATCTCTCCATTACGTTGTCCTCAATGTCAACCGAGGTATTCTCGAGATCCAATCTATCTGGCGTGCTAGTTGCTTTTTACACCCGTTGCTATGATCTGTGATATGAGTTTGGATCATGCTAGTTTATTAAACATGCTTAATCTAGTTGATCGATTCGTCATGATTTATATTGTGGAATTAATCTGGAAATTGCCTAATATCCCAACAATCTAAAAACCTTATTATAGGCTTTTTCTTGATTTAACTATGACTGTTTTCAGCGACGTCTTTGAGACTAGAAAAGTTTTCTAGTGCACATATAAAGAGGTGGCGAGTTAAGGCCATGCTCGGCTAGAGGCTAAGATGTTACGGGTTCTTGTTGGATCGCCTCGGGAAATATCTCTAGAGAAAAAGAGAAGATTCGGGAGACAACACTATCTTTAGAAGAACATAATAAGTCGGTGAATCATATTTGTGGCACAATAAATGATAGTTCAAGTGTTTGGCATTCTCGTTTATGTCATGTGAACTTTGGTTTGATGTCACATTTATCTAGCTTGAAGTTAATTCCAGATTTCACTATTGCCAAAGGTTACGAAGTGCCATAGTTGTGTGCAATCTAAGCAACCTCGAAAGCCTCACAAGGCAGCGGAGGAGAGACACTTGGCACCTCTAGAACTCATACATTCTCGATCGATGCGAGATGAATGGTGTGTTGACTAAAAGTGGAAAGAGATATTTCATGACATTGATTGATGATGCGTCTAGATATTGCTATATTTGCGAAAACTAAAGATGAGGCATTAAGACTACTTTAAAATCTTTAAGGCTGAAGTTGAAAATCAACTAGAGAGAAAGATTAAACGTCTAAGGTCAGATCGTGGTGGTGAATATTTTCCTATAATATTTGATGAGTTTTGTGCGGAACATGATATTATTCACGAGAGGACGCCTCCCTATTCGCCCGAATCCAACGGAATTGCCGAGAGGAAAAACCGCGACGCCGACCGACTTGGTTAACGCCATGTTAGCCTTCGCTGGTTTATCTAAGGCATGGTGGGGGAAGCTATATTGATCTGCGAGTCATGTCCTGAATAGAGTTCCAAACGAAAATAAAGAGACAATGCCATATGAGATGTGGGTTGGTAGGAAACCATCACTTTCATACTTGCGCACGTGGGGATGCTTGGCGAAAAGTCAATATTCCAATTAATAAGAAGCGTAAGCTTGGACCAAAGACGGTAGATTGTATCTTTCTTGGATATGCTCATAACAAAGATTGCCTATCGATTTTTTAGTAGTAAGATCTGAAATTTCGAGATGAATTAGCTCACGATGATATTGCACCTATCGAAAAGTACCACTGTTGAGTCATTTGAACAACCACTTGAGAAGGATGACAATGAAGTTCCCTGTGAGGAACAAGAGACAAAGGATTGCAAAATCTTTTGGTGATGATTTCATTGTGTACCATGTGGATGATACTCCCACCTCTATCTCGGAGGCATATGCATCTCCGGATGTAGATGATTGGAAAGAAGTCGTTCGTAATGAGATGGACTCGATTCTTTCTAATGGAACTTGGGAGCTATCCGATCTACCATTCGGTTGTAAATCAATTGGATGTAAGTGGGTATTCAAGAAGAAGCTTAGACCTCGATGGTACTATTGATAAGTATAAGGCTCGGCTTGTGGCAAAGGGTTATACTCAAAAGGAGGGCGAGGATTTCTTTGATACTTACTCACCTGTTGCTAGAATGACCACTATTCGAACACTACTATCCTCTACTGCCTCATATGGTCCGATCATTCATCAAATGGATGTAAAGATAGCTTTTCTATATGGAGAGTTGGATGAGGAGATTTACATGGATCGCCTCGATGGATTTGTAGTAAAAGGTGAAGAGCAAAAGGTGTGCAAGCTATTGAAATCTTTGTATGGCTTGAAACAAGCACCTAAACAATGGCATGAGAAGTTTGACACCACGTTAACTAGTGCCGGTTATGTTGATCAATGAAGTCAAGTCTTTCTTGTCTAAGAGTTTTGACATGAAAGATCTAGGAGAGGGCGATGTAATTCTAAACATCAAGCTAATTAAGGAAGAGAGTGGGATTACATTGTCTGAAAATCTCACTATGTTGAGAAGGTTTACGAACCATTTTGGTTTTATGGATAGAAAACCTTCTCCAACACCTTATGATCCTAGTGTGACATTGCGGAAAAATAAGAAGAGTACTAAAGATCGGTTGAAGTACTCTCGATTGTTGGTTCACTCATGTATCTAGCAAATGCAACTAGACCGGATATCTCTTTTCTTTGTGAGCAAGTTGAGTAGGTATATGTCCAACCCGGGTGATGATCATTGGCATGTACTAGTGAGGGTCTTGTGCTATTTTAAAGGTACAATGAGTTATGGCATACACTATTTCGGGCACCCACCGTCTGTGTGCTAGAGGGATATAGTGATGCGAATTGGATATCCGATATTGCTCAAATCTACGCCCAAGAATCGGGTATGTCTTTACTCTTGGAGGTGGCGCAGTGTCATGGAGGTCTTGTAAACAGACATTTTGACTAAGTCAACCATAAAAGCAGAACTTGTCTGACTTGCCGGTGGTTGAAAAAACCGGTACCGGCTATTCTTATGAACTGTGATAATCAAACAGTGATCACTAAAGTGAATAGTGCTAAGGATAATTCAAAGTCAACAAGACACGTTAAAAGACGCTTGAAGACTGTCAGAAAGTTGAGAAACTCCGGAGTAATAACTGTATCTTATATACAGACAGACAAAAACCTGGCAGATCCCTTTACTAAAGGGCTATCACGTAATGTGATAGAAATTGCATCAAGGGAGATGGGTATGAGACCCATATGAGTTTCTGATGAGTAGTAACCCAACCTTTTTATCGGAGATCCCGTGACTAAGGATCCGGGAAGAACAAGCTATTGGTAAACTGAGGAGAGTATATTTATAACCCTCTCTAAGTGAAGATGCAATAACTCTCAAATGCGTTGAGGCACTGTATGGCAGGTTGGCTAATGCCTTAATATGTTCTATTGGCTTTGACAAGCGAAGATGCGATCCTACAGAGCATTCTTGAAAGAACATACCTATATGAGTTTGACTGTTAAACGTCGCAGTCTATGAGACTTGGGTGGTCTCTAGTAAGCTCATGAAGAGACCAGGGAGTATGACGTATATGCTCCACCCACGGGGTAAGGCTACTGGCAGCCAGGTACTAGTGTGGCTTTAAGTAAAGCTTGTTCGCACAAAACTTGCAATTCAAGGCGTAGTCCATTGTTCAAGTTGTGAATAAGTGTAGCTTAAGGACCTAGGCGAAGTTCAACTTCACAGTCTACGCCGAAATACTTGATATATTAAACAAAGAAATGAGAATTGGCAAAACTCTAAATGGGTATTTGAGATCTGGTGGGGGATTGTTGGAATTTAGATGGGCTTGGCCCAATAACAAATTCGGAAATTCCTAGAGAGATCTCAAAGGCCCATTCTATTTTTGGTAATCTTGGCCCTCAAGTTGTAGAGTCCTGAACTGACTCGAGTAGAGGAGTCCTAAACCGTTCGTGATCGCGACACGATGTTCGGGATATATAAGCGACCTACCGGCCACGCCAAAATCAGATCGACATCTCATCTTGGTTTAGAGAGGAGTCCCTTGAATGGACAACCTCTCAACACTAGAGAATTAAGATAGAGTTTTTTGCCTCTTCTTGTTGTTGCGCCGCCGTAGCTACTCCAGCCCGATTGCTTGCGTGCACTAGCGGCCGGGCGAAAGCAGTCTCCGGAACCGTCGTCTTTGCGATCCTGCGGCGGGAGAAGGCGAATAAGGTTTTGGGAAGCGCTCTTGGCGCGACTGCTCCCGATCTTCGTCACGGCTCGTCTTCGGGAAGGACACGGAGGATCGTCCCAGCGCCGTCTTCATCGACGGCTTCTTCGACTTCTCCAAAGAAGCCGCCCGACGACGGCGGACGGCAAATGACACTGGAGGACCTCGGCTTCGCTTTCGGGAACCTCTCCATTACGTTGTCCTCAATGTCAACCGGGTATTCTCGAGATCCAATCTGTGCGGTGTGCTGGTTGTGCTTTACACCCGTTGCTATGATACGTGATATGAGTTTGGATCATGCTAGTTTATTAAACATGCTTAATCTAGTTGATTAGTTCGTCATGATTTATATTGTGGAATTAATCTGGAAATTGCCTAATATCCCAACAGGCACTGGGCACACGCAGGAGCCGGATGGATGGAGTCCATGGACAGGCCGAGAGGCGCCGGTGCATATGTCCTTTTTGGACTGCTGAATCAATTTCGGCCATAGTTTTTGGGGCCTCATGCTGGAAGGAAAGATGTAAAGCCCGGCTAGAAGCGAGCGTTTCGTTTGGTGATTCAATTCAACTGGGTTTCTGATCAAACCGCCTGCTACATATATACTCTTTTTGATGATCTGAAGTGAAACAATCAGTACGAACGTGGCAAGGCACATCCTCGTGGCACATGCGTGATGGAGATCCTACGTGTAACTGTAAACCATGGTGGGACTTCATCATCAACCATGCTAGTAGTAGCATTTGTGATCTCTTTTTTTTTTTTTTGAGGGGAATTTGTGATCTCTTATTAAAAAGGCCGCATATTTAACGCCGTAACATAAATTGGGCCGTTCCAGCAGCTTGGATTCAAAGGCTTAAAGCCCAATGCAAGCTGGGTCACGTTGCGCTCTTCTCCAAAGTTGGCCTGTTCAGAGCCCGTACAGAACAGATCGGCATCCGCTTTCGGTCCTACGGTGGTTCCGCTCGGGCCACACCGTGGCCTTCGGGTGCTTTGGCCCGGCCCGGCCCTAGACAGCAGCACGGTGTACATGCTGTACCATTCACGGCCCTATACAGCAGCACGGTGTACCCTAGCCTTCTTGCTTCATCTTCATCCTCATCTCCGTTGATTTTGCCTCCGTTTGACATTGTTCCGTGGGGAGAGAATGAGCTGAAGTACAACAGATTTTGACTATTTCAATAATATTCCGTGACCGTGAGAGAATAAGCTCGGAGGATAATTAAGCCAGTTGATAAGTTCAAGCGATGTTAGTTTATATTGAATAATAAGCTAAAGACCATTAACTGTCTATGATCGGATTAGCTTATATTGGATATTTGAACTTGTAAACTTACTCATATTTAATTTTATATAGAAAGGCCAAGGGGCTCATGGCTCAATGGTAAAGACCATTGGTTAGGGGAGGGCCCCACCTGGGTTCAAATCCGGAACGAGATCCTCTAACTTCACCCTGGATGACAGTAGAGTGCAGTCGAGTAAGGATCGACGTTCCTTCATAATCGGACGTCTATGCATCAGACTAGCATATACGTTCACAGCCTCCAGGTCTGGCCCAACCAAAGCCCACTACCGCTCCTCCTTTTGGCGCCGACGCGGTTTCTTTTGGCGCGATTTTTCCTCCTTTTCCCGCGGTCGCGAGGCAGCAAGGGGAGGCAAGGGCGATCGGCTGGTGCTCGTGAGATGAACAGGCATGAACGCAGGTCTGCAATCCTCCCCTTTGACATCAATATTTCTTCTAATTTGGTTGCCATCCTCTTCACGTGTGTTTAGATTGCATCAATATATTTTTTCTGATTTGGTTTCCATCCTCTCCTAACTGATAGCTCGTGTTGGGATTGATTAAAGAAACATCAACTTGTGCTCATCGATTCAGAATTTGGATATATGAGATGGACGAAAAGAGGTCAGTAAGCCATGCTTGTTTCTTTCCCCCACCCCTATTTTAGTTGCTTATTATACCATCATCAAATTAAATATTTTGTTTCTGTAGGGATGTGTTTTCTCCTAGTTTCTTACCTCAAGTTGGTATGGAATTTAGTAGTACAGATGAGGCTTGGATGTTTTGGGTTAGCTATGGTGGGCAAAAAGGTTTTGAGGTTAGAAAAAGGTACTCAAACAAAAGGAAATTAGATGGGAAGATTAGGTCATGCAGATTTGTTTGTGCGAACGAGGGTCACAAATTGAAAGATAAAAGGGACCATTTAACAAAATGTCTTTTAAATGGCTATTTGAGACCTTCCTAAAAGCACATAATGGCAAAGCAACCTAAAACAATCTATCTTGATCAAGATGCAGCAATGGGAAATCTTTGTTAAGGAGGTATTTTTAGAAGCTTGGCATGGTCTATGCACTTTTCACATTATGCAAAATGCTGTTAAGCATCTAGATGAACATGACGATGCGAGAATGCACTCCAAAAGCAAAAGACTGCGAAGAACACAACTGAAGAGTATGAATATGAACCAAGCATCCTCGCAGAGTCTAAATAGTGACTTGAAGCGACATTTCAAATCTGATTTTGATATCATTAGATTTCTTAAGCACTTTGAAAGGGTTGTGGAATATAAAAAGAAACAATGAATTGCAGGCTGAATTTGAATCAAGGAAGAAATTACCTAGACTCAAAATGAGGACATCTATGTTAATCCAAGCTAGCAAGCTGTACACACCGATTATTTTGAAGGATTCCAATGTGAATATGAGAGGTCCATGTCAGCATGCACCAAAGCATTGGAAGGCAACAATGAATATCTTGTAGCAATTGGGAGTCTTGATGAAACTTTTTACCATTGAGAAGGAGTACAAAGTTTTTTGGTGATCCGGAAACCAAACCAGCACATGCAGTTGTGGACAATTCAATAGAATCGAATATTGTGTGCCCATGCTTTAAAAGTTCTTGATTTGATGAATATCAAGTCACTCCCGAGCACTATATATTGAAGCGATGGACACGGGAAGCACGGAGTGGGATAGTACAAGACAACCAAGGCGAAACATAATAGAGGACCCAAAATTGGATAATATGCTTTGCTACAAAGAAATGACCCATAAATTTCTCAATTTGGCACATCGAGCTTTAAGTCATCCACGTTGTTCCTTGTTAGTAAACAATGGACTTGACATGCTTACTTAGCAAATCGAAGAAGAAATCTCAGCTTTTCCTAGTGCAATGGTTCCAGTCAATGTTCCCACAAATGATACTCCCCTAATTGATTTGATTAGTACAGCAAGCCTAAAAGAAAAAGGAGGTGGAAACTAAGACCTCAAAGCGCCAAAGAACCTGGCTTGACAAGATGAGACACAAAGTTGTAAAAAGGGGAGTTAAGAAAAATGAAAATGATTCAAAAGGTATGCTTGATTCTTTTTATAAATATGCTTGATTCTTTTTATTGTGTTCAGTGGAACATGTTCAGTTTTATTTCTTTTGTTTGAAGGAACAAGAAACTGCAAAAGAAGGGTGGTAAGAACAATAAAAAGAAGCAGCAATACAAGAAACAACAACTGTACAAGACATTGCAGCCCCAGTGCAAAATATTTCTCCTAGTACTTCTTTGCCCATGGAAGAAATGTCTGAACCATACATGGCCATCAACACCTTCTCTCATATATTGACGGTAATATTTTAAACTCATATACCATTTTTGTAAACCATACATGGCCATCAATACATATTCTCTCAATTGTTTCTCTGGACCTTTTATTTTGCAGGGGGCAACCACAGATGATGTTCTTGCTGATTTCTAGTAGCATGGATATTTGCTACAAACAAAATGTCTTTTTGTAAATTTGTTGCCTCATGAAACAATGTCTAGGAGAATAGCTTTTGGAAAATGGCCTCCTGGCTGGAACATTAGTCGTTGAAGTGTAAAGTTCAGAATTGCATCTCTGAACAACAGAGCATTTTGTGTATTTCTGAACTTGCAAATCGGCATTACAATTTATAAGACAATGGTCATCTTTAAAATCTCATGACTTTGCTACTTCAGATACAATCACAGGTTACAGTCTCGCTAGCTCTTGCACAAATTGCACTTTAGAGCAAGCTCTGCAATTAGAACATCATAAATGGGAAAAGCTAAGCTCCTGAAACAGCTAGCTTTACTAGTTCAAACTCTGTACAGCTGCACGCTGACTGCTTCCAGCATGGAGATGGCACTGCGATTGGCAAAGGGACAGCACGACGCAGCGGCTTGGTGACTACGGCCGCTCGACAAGGAGGCCGCTCGGCGAGGACGGAGGCGGAGCGGCGCTCGGCGAGGACGGAGGCGACCGAGCGGCGTTCGGCGAGGACGCCAGCGCCGGAGCAGCGCTCGGCGAGGACGGCGACGGACCGGCGCTCGGCGAGTACGGATAAGGAGCGATGTTTGTCGGGGGGACGGCGCGGACGCGGCGCGCCGGGCACTCGACGGCGACGAGGACGGCGATGGGATGGCACGGCGCACCGCATCACGAAGACGGCGGCGTCGATTTTGACCATCCAGGAGAGCTCTCGACAAGCTTTGTGGGCTATGATGGGCCTTGCGATTCTGCAGCCCATGTAACTTTTGCACACCCATCGTCCGATCCAGCATTGACGGTACAGATTGTGTGACAGCAGAATGCAGTCGTTTTAGGTGAAGTTAGAGGATCTCGTTCCGGCAATAGCTGCTGGTGCTAGTGGAAGTGAGGCAGCAGAAGCAGCGGCGGGGCATGATGCGTGGACGTGGTGGAGTGCGATGCGATGCGGTGAACGGCACCGGGGCTTTGGGAGCGGCCACGCACCGGCAGCGGCAGCGGCACCACTCGCTAGCCTCGCAGGTACAGCGGGTTGGTGCGCTGATTTATGGAATGCCGATTTCATTTACTCTTCCAATCCACCGGAGCAGAGCAGGAGGGAAGCATTGGATTTGGATCTCTTGGATCTCACAGTGTTTTTCACTGATAGAAATTTATACAAATGATGAAAGAACTTCCAATACTTCCATCACCTTCTTTTTTCAGCCATGTCAAACACCAACAAACCCAAATCGATGACCCTGAAACTGAAACTGAAAATGTCGAGATGAGCCTGAGCTCTCCCCAGTGGCGTATAACTGAAACTGAAAAAAAAAAAACTTTTTAATCGTATAGAATTCTAGCAACGTACTTCTATTACATCTATATTTGACCTTGATGCTTGCAATTCTAGCCATATAACAAGGGCTGTTGAGCTGGGCCAGGATTTTGGCTTATTGGCAAAGTAGGTACGTATGGTGAAGATTGTGTCTCTGTCTCAAGAACCAAGACAGCTGTGACTGTTTTCATGCGCAAATCAAATGGTTCAGCGAAAAGTATTATCATTACCATTAACGTGGCTATGTGTGGTGCGTGGATGGACCCTCCCATCCCTCCCCAACCTCCCGACCCGACCGTTGGTGGCGGCGCCGGCGCCTTTGCGCCGCCGTCGGCCACCCAGCCAACCACCACCCTCACCCATCCCAGCCCCGGATCCGAGTAAGCCCTCGAGCTGATCTACTCGACCATGGCAAAGGCTGGGGCAGTCCGGCTCTCCTCGGCCAGCGCGCCGCCCCGGGCGCGGCTCTACGCCTGCCGCGTCGGCCGCCGCGAGGCTCCGTGAGCTCCTCCCAGCAGCGGGAAGGGGCTGCGGCCCGGCACACGCCCGAGCGGCCTCTTTGCCGACCGGTGCGCCCTCCCGCCGTCGGCTGCGGCGTCACCGCCCGTCGAGGAGGCTACGCCCGCCCGGCGGCCCGCCCCTTGCCAATCGGGCGCCGCCCGCGGTGGCCCGGCCTCCTCACCGCCGATTGCGCGAGAAGCATGCCCCTCCCGACGCGCTCCGCTCCCCCCTCTCCTCGGCTGCGAACTCCGGGGGGGGGTCGTGCCGCGTCGGGGCTCAGCGACGGCCCGTGTGAGTTAGGCCCGTCCCGGTGTCAGCCCCTCCACCTCGACATTTGTCGTGCTCCGATCTCCTCCGCCCCTTTCGAGCCACGGGAGATGCGAGGAACTCTCTGCCCGGCTGCGTCGTCCGGCGGCGCCCGTATCGATGGTTCTCTGCCAGGGGGCTAGTCCCCGTCGGACGAGGGCGAGATTCTGCTCCGTCTTCGGCGCCCGCCATCGTCGGGGGGCAATGGTTATGCTCGTGCATCCTTACGCTCCGACCCGTCGCCCCCCCCAGCGTCGTCGACTCCGGCTCCAGCTCGACTCCCCACCTTGCTCCGGCCTCCGTCCGAGGCGACCCAAGGGGATGGTGGGTGGACGGCTGCTTCTCGACCTCTCGGACAACGAGGAGTTCGCCGGGGCTGAGGCCCCCACCGTCGCGCGGCACGCTTGTCCATCCGCCCCGCCGAGCCCCTCTGGGACTCCGGAAAGCGGACTGCGCCGGATGGCGTCGTGGCCCGCGCCCCGGGCCGGCGCGGGCGGTGTCGCACCCGCCATCCCGGCGTCGGCCGTCCGGAACTCATCGGCGGCACCTCATCGCCCGGCCCGGTCCACGTTGCACACCCGTTGCCGACGCCTGCCCCCTCTGCCCGGGGTGCCGTTGGTGGGCCAGGTGCGCCAAAGCGCGGTCGCCATCGACGTCGACACAGGGGAGGAACATGGCGGCCCGGAGGAGCCGCGCGTGTGGCTGCTCGCTCGCCGTCTTGGACCCCACGGCGCCAAGAGTTCCAGCGGCTGCGCCTTGCCCGCGAACTGGGGCATCTCCGACGTCCCCGGCGGCAACCCGCCGTGTCGGCTTCCTCGGCACCCGTCCCCCAAGTGGATGCGCCTACCGATGCAAGCGGCTTCACTCTTGTCGTGGCCGACGCCGTGAAGCGCCGTGTGGTGCTCCATCACCCGGCCGGCGGCCTGTCCCCGACTTCGCTCGTCGGGCTCTGTTTTCTTGCCTGGCGGAGGGCCACATCGCCGCCCGGTGTACTTCCCCGCCACGTTGTCTCCTCTGCCTCGACCGCGACGCCGGGCAAGGGCGTGTGTCTCGCCTTCGGCGTCGGAAGAACGCCTCTCTGGCTGGCGTGCACGGGAGCCTGTTCTTCTGCGGCCTAAGGGAATGATGGCCACCACGACTGCCCGGTGCCCCGGCCCCAAGCTGCTACAATCGTCATCGGCGGATCCTATGTCCAACTACGCCATTTTGCTCGTTGGGCGGCTGCTACCACCCTGCGCACGCCACGTGTGGCTTTCGGTCGAGCAACACAAGGGCTTTGTGGAGGGCAGCCGTCATCGACGTCGAGCTACACGTCGTCGGCGCCGCCCGGCGTCGGGCATGCGGACGCGAGAAGTTCATCACCGTCGCATCCCGGGCTGCGCCATCGCCTCCGACCCACTGTTGGTGTCGTTTGAGGGGGTGGAGCCTCATGTTTGGGTCGACCCGATGCTGGATGAGATCGCCGCCTCCCTCGCCACGGGCTTGCCTTCTCCAGTGGCTACCACTCGGCGGACCCGACTGGTACTGTCGGAACAGCTATCGCCACCACGGATGACCCGGCTATGCTTCGTGGATGGGGAGGCGTCCGGGGAGGGTGGCGGCGTAGCAGCATGCTCCCCGCACCTGCGACTACGACCGCAGCGTTCGGCAATGGTGGTCCCTCCGATGCGGCACCCTCGGTGACCGCGGGCGTTGTGGAGACGCGGGCTTCCGGAAGGTGCCGGTTGTCGCCTCCCATGGACCTATCCTTGCTGATGGTGCGACGGAGGGGGGTCGATGGTGGGCAGATCGAGGAGGAGGTTGGTGCGAGTCGCCTTTCGCGGCCGGCGGCTCCCATGCGCTCCTCCTCCGCCGTCCCGGCCGCGAACATCGACAACGCTGCCCCCTCCGACGACGATGTCGACCGCGTGACCTGGTCGGTCGGGAGGGCTGGAAGCGGCGATATGCCTCCCCTCAACACTCCTACGCTCAAGCATGGGCCCGGTCTACGCCGCTCGCACGCGGTGTCGGTCCATTCTCGGAGGAGGAGTGCACGTATTGCGGCTAAGCCGCGCGCCCCCAATGCAACCGTTCAAGCACGAAGGTCCTGCCGTGGCTCGGCGAAAGGTGGGCGATGAGGCCGTGGATTCAGAGATCGAGCAAGTTCGTGGTTGCCTTCGGGGGCAAGATGATGAAAAAAAGAGGATTTGTTTCGAGGCCACGCTAGCCGGTGGGATCGATCTCTCCACCATGGAGCTCAACTTGGCAGGGATTGTGGAAGAGGAGGTCGGCTAGTTAGGCCTTGATCTCTTTGCCTCTTTCTTGTCGCAAATTTGTTCCAATGTAATCGCTAATGTATGATCCAGTAGAAGTAGGGGTGGTGATCCAGGTAATACTCGTGTTACCGGATCGACCATAGTTTGTAACACTCTTTCTGCTTAATGAAAAACGCGCCTAAGCGTGCTCTTGAAAAAAAAAAAAAACGTGGCTATGTGTGTTCATTCATGCAAAGTAGTAGTAGTAGTAGTAGTAGTAGTGCGAATTTCCACACCATTCATTCATGTGGATTCAAAACATTCTCAGTTTCATCTGCATCTATGATCTATCACTTAGCTTAGCAGGTCAGTCACTCCATGTTCGACGCATGCCGTGATCTGACTCAACCGGAATCGATCCGCACCACCATTATGCTGTTGATGTGCCACTACACTCATGATGGAATGAACCCTGCAGAAACAATTCTTCTCAACCTTGGTCCCTTGAAAAAGAGGGTCTCTCATTCTCAGGTTGTTTGGCCATTGAAGTCGTCTTGCTTTTGGCTTTGGGAAAGAACTGGGAATCAGGATAAAGTGGCGATATCAATCAATAAGTACCCTAGGTAGCTATAGCTATGAGCCTCTTCTGCTTTGCAATGTTCCCTCCTCTCCATAATTTCGGTCTCAGTGCATTACTACTACATAGCATATCATTGCTCTTTTTTCTTCACTTTTTGACATACAGAAGGATGGGGCAAAAATATTCGAGTCCACAGAACCAATTCCTTGCTTAAATCTTGGTCGATGAGCACCATGAACAGTCTGATAAAAGTTTTAACACGACAGTTTAGAGTATCAGGGGAAGATCAGATGCTCCGGGTTTCCAACTTTCCATCAGAAATGGCCAAAGCAGAGCTGACTAGACAACTTGACATACATAAGGTGGTTTCTATCAGTTTATTTCTCCGACTGAATGTTCAGAACTCCGCCGGTTGCTGCACTTGAACACTGAACTGTAGTTTTCTTTTTAACTTAAACACTGAACTGTAGTTACAACTAGTTAATATAAAAAAAAGGTTGCAGAATTTTGGGTAAAATGTGTGACACACATACTGACACCGACATGAAAAAACCAAGTATATATTGATTTCAATGGTTTCAACTGAAGAATGTCGCCAAGAATTCCAACATGTTGATGATGTCGTCCCAATAATTGTTTCAGATATTTCCCCCCATACATACATTCCTCGCTAAATTCCTGTCAGCCCGCGCAAGCGATTCTCGCTGCACTGAAATTAATCCCCGATCACTACAGGATTTTTTGCAGTCTTTTGGTGTTTGGAACATTCTAATCCCAATCTTATGCAGTATGGAATTTGTGCGCTCTTATCCTCTGCTCAGCCTCCATCATGACTACTGTATGGGATTATCAGCTGGGTTGGTGCCCTGTGATAAAACCATATATGTGTCCTCAAGCGGCATGTTCCGTTTTCGTCAGACTAGTCATCATGTATGAACTTGCCAAGCACTGTTCAGATTTGTTTTTGTGACAACAACAAAAACAATTGAACAAGTAACAGCTACAACTTCGTTGAAATAGATATATACATATACACTAGGGAAGTTTTACAGAACAAGTTGCGATTTCTAAAGGGAAAATTTTCAAGTCCATGATCACTTTTAAACGAACATATTGACTATGCATGATCATATATAGACTTTGATGCTCCCAATCCAAGAAATCTAATAATCACAAACATCAAAATTCGAAGGACACGTACAAGAATATATTCCACGCCATTCCTATTCCTCGACACCCTTCTTCTCCAAGCTTAGAACCAAACCACCCAATCCATCTGCCATTCCATTGCTTCCCTACCTATAAACCTTCACCTCCTGCTTCTCTCTAAACACTCTGATCCAACAGCAGTGCAACAGCCAGGGGCAGTAGCCAGTAGCATCAGCACGGTGCCAGCCAGCATCTGCCGGCCGGCCGGCGGCGATGGTACGGCGAGCTGTCGCACTTCAGCCACCCACAGCACCGTCTACGTCTGGAGCACTCAGAGACTCCATTCCGGTGCGACGGGTGCCGGGAGGTTGGGATCGGTGCGCGTTTCCGGTGCCCATACCCAGGCTGCGACCACGACCTCCACCGGCAGTGCGCGCTGCCATCGTCCCCGTCGCCGCCGCCGCTGCGCCGCACCCGTTCTACCCGAGCTGCGCGTTCGTGTTCATGGCGCGCGCGCCGGGGGCACGGGACACGGTACTGCAACGCGTGCGGCCGCGACGTGGCCGGCTACGTGTACCACTGCCGCGCCTGCGGGTTCGACCTGCACCCGTGCTGCGCCGCGCTGCCGCACGCGCTGGACGCTGGTGGCGGCGTCAGGCTGTACCTGTACCCGGACTCAAGGGCCGCCGGCGTGCCGCCGTGCCACCGGTGCGGCCACCGTGGACGGGCTGGAGCTACCGGAGCCAGTGCAGGTGTTACAGTCTTCATGTGGCGTGCGTCATGGACATGCTCGTTGAGAGCTGGCATGGCGTCGGACGGCACAAAGGGTGCCGGCGTGAACGTGTACGATGGCGGGATGGTCGTGCCGGGGGCGGCGGGTACAGGGTGCCGGCGATCAGGGGCGCGGCGAAGAGCAGCCATGCCAGAGGAGGAAGAGGGTACACGTACTGGGGCGGGAGGAAGAAGAAGGGCAAGGTGAAGCGATGCTGCGAGATCGCCGGGTTCGCCGCGCAGGTCGTCATCTCCGCCGTGCTCGGCGATCCCACCCGCGCTCATCGCCGGCGTCATTGGCTCGCTCATCGCAGGGTGACACACGGAGGCTGAGACGTATCGATCTCTTGGATCATGAAAAATTGTACTCGATCGGTGCGCCGCCGCCGTTGCTGTGCGCGCATGATGCACGGCCACGTAGGTAAACACTTCGTGGCGAATTTACTGTGGACAGTAAATCAGCAATGATATACTGTTGTTATAAAAAAGAATTCACCTAGCTTTCTTGGTATTTACATAACACACTTTGATTCGCTCTTTCACAAAGCTGACATTTACATTAAAATTTAAAAAAATACTGGAAATACACACTAATAGTATGTATTTATGCACAAATATACATACTTAGATTACCCACGGCATGGACAGAGATCGATCGATCCTGAAAACAAAATGATTTTATAGTCAAAATATTTAATGAAGACAAAAGAATAGTCAAAATAAATTATTTTTTGAGAAAAGAAATAAAATATTTAATGAATTATTATTCTATAAAATACAAATAATTTTATTTTTTTGTTTCCTAATCACACGGGCCAATTGGGCCCAATTGCAAAAACCGGGGACAAGAAAATTTTCTTTCCCTTTTTTTCCTTCGCATGATCGCATCGCCGTCTGCTCCGCTCGCCGCGAAACGGGGGACGGCCCGCCGCCGCCTTCCGACCTTACGCCGCCGCGCTCGGGAAGGACGGTGCCGCGGGGCAAGACACGCCCGCCGCCCCTGCTGCGCCGCTTGGATTTTGGTTCCGTGCCCCAACTTGGAGCGGCGGACGACCTGCCGTCGCGCTCTCTGGCCAGAGCGCCAGGTCGGCGTCGCTGAAAAATCCAGTCAGGGGACGGCCTCGGAGGGGCCTGGCCGTTGCGCGCTGCTGGCTGTTGTCGATTTCTTCTTTTTATATCTCAATCAACTGAGCCGTTGTTTTCTTATGTATACAGAATACAGTTTCAGGTTTGGCCATGCAACTATAGACATTGCTCCTTTCAAGCTGTACATAGATGAGATGACAGCTGATTATGCCAGGGTATTTTTTTGTTTGTCAAATTCTCTCTGTCTGTTTTTTTTTCGATCAAGGGGGCTTCCCCCATTTCCATTAAAAGATAACGGAAATACAGCATTCGAGAGGTTTTCAGACAACATTTAGACAAGTTAAACTGATAAAACCACTACATAAAAGGGGGAACATATCAACCCCAGCGAGCTCATAACTATGACGACAAAATAACAGACAGAACGCATAAAACGATCTTGTAGCATAAGCAAGAGCTTGGTCTTCAGTCTTGTTCATTCCCGGCAGCATCTTCGACTTCACCTGACACCAGCCTCGCATGTCCACCTTGGTCTTGATGCAGCAGGTTAACGGCAAACTGAAGAGTGGCTTCAACAGCTTGGACCCAGCTTTCCTTGTCATCCTCCTTCAACAGGCCTGCCCAATATTTCATCAAAGCACATGCATGGCTCAATATTTCCAATGGATTCTTGAGCACTTTTCCATCAAAGCATACAACATTTCTTCTTTTCCATATGGCCCAGCAGATTGCAGAGAGCCCAATTGCATGAAACTGACTATTATGTGGAATCCACTTTTCACACCATAACCATGCTTGTTCTATAGAAGTGGGTATTTCATTTGCACCAATACTGGTGGCTACTATTGACCAGATACATTTAGCAATAGAGCAAGTAAACAATAAATGGTCTACATTCTCAGGCTGATCACAAAAATAGCATGTAGGATCTCCCTGCCAATTCCTCCTAATCATGTTATCTTTGGTGAGAATAGCTCTATTTGTGACTAGCCACATAAAGAATTTTATTTTGGCTGGAATTCTAGCTTTCAGATTTTCTTATGATAAGGGCCACTATCATTGATGGTTAAGGCATTGTATGTTGATTTCACACTAAACCTGCCACTTCTCTCAAGTCTCCAGCATTCTCTCTGTCTGTTGTGGGCATATTAACTTTATAAGATGAATAACAACAGCTTTTGCATTCCTGATTGGTAGGAGAACTATATGTCACTCGCTGAATTCAAACAAGTGTGGATGGCCAAGAAATTTTCTTATATCTATGAAGGCAGACCTAAGACAAACTCGGGTTTATTCATGCAGTCCCTCTTTCTGCATTGTATTGGTAGGTGCTGGTTTCCTAGAAGCATATATTTCTGAACTAAACCCACACTTAACAATAGTCCTTTTTGTGGTCAGAGCTGAACTATTTTTCCACTTAATTGTGCGTCCAGGTCATTTGACTTCTCAAAGTTCACTACCCCAAAGCTTGGCTGGGCTATACTGCCTTTACTGTCTGTATGAGTGCCAGCCGTACAAGCCAGAGTTTAAGATTTATTTGTCTCTTGGTAAGGCACATATATTCGAGCCAATAATCTGGTGCATGTTGAAACTATTCTTTAATGCATTAAATATTTTCTTCTGTTGGAAACAGAGGAGTGCAGGCAACTGAAAGATTTCGTTGTTACGGCTAAGCAAAATGGACTGAATCTTGTGCCTGCACTTGTCAAAGGATGCTGAATAAGGGCATGTTTCTGTTTGGTTACATGAATTTGATTGATGACAATGGGGACAAGCAGGTCGAGGAATTGACTGCATTGCAGAACAAGCGAGTAAAATTTGCCTTTGACAAGTATGTGAAACTTTTGCTGCTATGATCTTTAGCATTAGTATTCTTGTTGTTTTTGAGTAAATTGCACGAATAGACGTCTAAACAAGATTAGTGACGTAGCATCACTGTTTTCTTTAATATGATGTTCATGTGAGTATTAGTACTGTAAGCAGTCATGCCTAACAAATAAGATTAGTGACACAATTTTTCACTTTAAGTTCCTTTGCCTTGCTACACTGTCTTTTTTTCGTGATGCGCCAAAAGCGCGCATATTTCATTAAGCAAAGGGAGTTTTGTTACAAAGAGGGAAAACGGTAGACAAGCGGTTACCGAACCCCGGACCAACCAAGCAGCGTAGCTGATTACATGAGGCTTTGCGACAACAACAGAGGTACAACCCGCCATGCCATCACCCAGCCCGGCTATGTTGAGGTTGGCGCCGCCGGGTTGAATTCACCATTGGCGGCACACGGAGCACGTTACGCACGGAGGACATGTCACCCCTGAATTGCTGTATGAGGTTG
Organism: Hyparrhenia diplandra; assembly: GCA_015847255.1. Classification (NCBI taxonomy): domain Eukaryota; kingdom Viridiplantae; phylum Streptophyta; class Magnoliopsida; order Poales; family Poaceae; genus Hyparrhenia; species Hyparrhenia diplandra. The sequence continues at coordinate 712,816 of JADLZK010011205.1, forward strand.
GCCTCGATGTCCTTGTCAACGGCGCCCTCGCTCACCTAAATCCCCATCTCCTTTAGCGGCCACGATGCGGGCTGTAGCGTAGCATTGGGCGCCCTTGGCTTGGCGCAATGGGACCACTCCTCACGAGGGTGTGAATGGAAGCAGGTGTCGCAGCGCCGCCTCGGCTTTGGCCGAGATGCGCAAGATCGAGTGCGGAAAGGAAGGCACCTCCTCTTCGATGCGCCTGCAGGCCGAGCCCACCCCTCCGTGCGCATCAACCCGTCTGGGTGCCCATGTCCTAGCGTCCGCGGGCGCCGAAGGTATATCGCATCGGCCCGGACACCGGCAAAACGGCGTCGCAGGGGGGGGTAGCCGGATGGCCAAACTGCTTAGGGAGGTGGCGGGGATGGCCCGAGGGGATGGCGGGCGTAGACTCAAAGAGGTCCACCCGGGGAGCGTCGAGGTGGCCCGGCCAACTCTACGCACACAAATCTCGGACCACCAATCGGTAGTCAAGGTAGGGGTGGACCGCAGTCTGGTCGATGGGTGGAATGCTGCGGTCGGCGTCGACTCCCCCCCCGGCGATCCGCATGCCCCATGGGCCCGCGCCGTGGAAAGCGCTGGCGGTGCGTCGGCGCCCGTCGGCCGCCCAAGAGCAACCTCCGGCGGTCCGGTGGCGTAGGTGGGCGTGTGGCCGGCATCCCCGGAGGCGTCCGCTCCCGGTAGGGGCGGGGGCGAGCGGGGCTGAGCAAAGAATCCTTCGGAAGCGAAGAAAGGAGGCACCCGGCCGATCCGCCCCGCCCCTAGAGGCGCCACAGCTTGTGGCGGAGCTAGGTGTATTCTAGGTATTCCTTGGAATACCCAAGATTACAGTAAGAAAATAAATACATGTATACTCCACTAATATACTATACATGTATACTCTATTCTCTAATAGACCAATAGCCCACAAACCAAGTGACTATAGTAGCAGCGAGCAGACCAACCTGGTCAAGGCCCAAGCGGCGAAAATTACATTGCTCAAGCTCGGTCCTTTGGCATACCCACCATATACTATCACGTCTGCGTTCGGTTCTTTGGCATACCGATCCAAAATTCACGGCTCGCCGATGCGCCTGGCGACCGCCCCTGATTAATTGACAACGCGGTGGACCTGAGCACAGGTCGAGGCTCCATCACGTTGCGTCCGGCTCCTAGCGCCGCGGCTCGGGGTGTTGTGGCGGGGCGGCGAAGTCGATGCCGCAGTTCCTCGCCCGGTGCCTCGTCTTCGAGGCGAGATGAAGGCAAAACGGGGCTGAAGGCGGGCAACAGCGGCGACATGATCCGCCCGGCCGGTTGAAGCGAGCCCAACGGCGAGGTGGCGCAGTGTCGCGGCGGGGGTTGTGGGCGAAACGTGGTCGCCGTCGGCGCCTGCGTCTCTGAGCGGACCGGGCGGTGGAGGGCCCCGGCAAGGGCGGTGCTCGCGAAGGCGACACCGTCGGTCAGCAGGCGGCGGAGGCGGTGGCAGTGGCCTAGCCGTTGGTGAGGAAGCGGTACCGCAGCAGCGCGTAATTTGTCGTCCAAGCCTGCAGGTGCGGCACCCTAGTCGAAGGAAGAGGGGCGCCCAGCGGGGTCGATGGAATCCGTGCAGCGCGACCCGGCGGCGAGGGCGGCGCCGCCCTACGCTGGAGTCGGCAGGGACCATCGCCGGGGGCAGCGCCCTGCTACACTGTCTTGCATGTTGTTCCAAAGTGCAGCTTATTACTCATGTTTCTTCCTTTGCAAACCAGGTTATAATTTGGTCAATGAAAAAAAAAACAAGGCTAAATTTATTGCCTGCTGATATATATATTTTTGGAAGTGTTGTCTGCTGATATTTTCCTTGGAACTTTTAAATTTGCAGGTTGTTTGCGAATACCCAAGCAGAAGATTATATGCACATGGATTTGGTAAGTTCAGTGCTTCTATTTTATAGTTCTGTTCAGCATGGTGATAGTGATGACATGATTCCGTGATGCACACGCATGCAAGAACATGATCCTTCCAGTTTTATGTTTTAATACAAGCTCAGGAAAAATAGACCTATGCTTCCTCTTATTTTAATAAGATCTTATTAAAAAATTATCATGCTTTGTTGGTTTGGAAATAAATCATCACAAAAACAAAGGCATCCTGCCAATCCTATCTTTTATTTGTAATCCAGACATTATGCAGGTAAGCTTCCGTTACTGATTTATTCATCTTCCTCTAGGGTGCTGAGTTTGAGCTCGATAGCATCAAGAAATTGTCGAAGGGTATGCAGAAGCAAAGGAATTGGCCCTTACAGGTGCCTGTCCATTATCACTATTGGATATGTGCATTTATTTTCTTCTCATTTATATAAAACTCTAGACAAACTCTGTTCCTAACCCAACTGCTATTTGTTTGCCCCTATCACCTGTACAGAGGCAAGCGAAACTTTGGAAGTTGAAGATGCTAAGCACCTCCTTCAGAATGACAAGTTGTTGGGTGACAAGATAGACGAAGTTGTCAAAGAATGGGATGCCCAGAAGGATGGGTTCTACGAGAGAACAGGATTATCCCCCGGCAATCAGCTCATGGTGACCGACAACGATGAGTCAGGAGTACAGCATCAGGAGGACGGATCCTGTGGAAATCAGATCGACAATGATGAATCAGGAGTACAAAATTACGAGGATGATGATGACTTTGATGAGTTAGATAGCTGCTGGAGTGAAGAACGTCTCTGTAAACACTTATACAGTCATATAACCGTGAAATTCAACGTACCACGAGATGAACCTTACTCGTCTTTACTAGGCTCTCGTTTTTGAGCTTTTACCTGTCGACCATCTGTTCTCCTACACTGACTGAAGCAAAATCATGTACATGTTGGTTCCACCATCCCGGTTTTGGTGAAGCTTGTGTCCCGTTCCATGCATCTGTTGGAACTTGTCTTCCTGGAAAAGTAAATCCTTCCATGTACCTGGTGTCCCCAAATTTCAATTGGCGATTAAACTGCAATGGAGTACAGTGATTGCAGTAACTGTTTGTCTCTCAGCAGTGGCTTGAGAACCACCTTGTTTTTCTTTCTTTGTCTGTACATAAACTCTTTTGCTATCCGCTTAATTGAAAGGCAATTTCTTCAAAAAAAAAAAAAAATTGCAGTAACTGTAATCAGTGCGTACTTGCCGGGAAAAAAAAAAAAAGGTAAACCTGAGAAAAAAAAATTAGATGAACAGTATACTTTTTTTTTACTGGACGGAAAAAAAAAAAAGACCGGAACGAAGTATACTGAACACGAAAGAAAAAGGACAGAAACGAAAACGCACAAAAATAGTTCCATTGCCGGGATTTGAACCCGGGTCGCCTGGGTGAAAGCCAGGTATCCTAACCGGACTAGACGATAATGGATTTGATGGAAGAGTGCACAACTTATTCTTGTATAATTGGATATCCTCCCGCGTTACTGCACCCTTTTCAGAAAAGCAAAGGAGGCAGCATGAGTGTGAAAAGAGTGCCAAGGCCACGCACGCTCGGCTTTGTTGAGCACCACGACGACCCCAACCAAACTGGCTGCTGCTGGTGACCAGCCTCTCGTGGCCGTCAAACAGCTCGATCTTCCACATTGTTGTCACACACCGAGACACCATCAATCAAAGCGATAATCTGCCCAAATAAACCATCTCTCCTGTTGGGTCTCCTTCCAGCTCCGATCCGCGCTGGAGGAATAATTAAAAGACAATGGTGGCTGCTGAGTGCTGACGCCGGGTAGCTCGCGATGGTTCAAAGTCTTGAAGATATGGACAGGCACAGCACAGTGGTAGCTGCTAGTAGTTCATCCCGTGTTCCTCGTTGCCTGGTGGTGTGGTGGTCTCGCTCGCAGACCTTCATGCATGGCTGCTGGCCCTTGCCCAGCAGACCAGCCTGCGCCGCAACGGCCAACGGCAAACAGCAACCTCATGTGACTACTGTGAGCAGTGTGAGCAGCAATGTGCAATGGTCCACATCTTTTGCTGATTTTTTTTTTTTTTTTTTTTGACAGGAAATCCAAATTTTTATTATTAGCAGCAAATTGCTGCAATTGGGATCTAAAGCTGGAGTGTTACATCCTGCAATGCCTCTGAGTGGGCATCTACTGACATGATTAACATTGTTACATGATACAATGAAAGCATTCAAAAGAAATTTCAGGATGCCTAAATGCTTGGTTGGCTAAAGAGTGAGCCTTGGCGTTGAATTTTCGATCTATCTTAACAACCTGAATCTCCCTGTCCTTCACATCATTGATAAACCGTTGAGTAAGCGGCTTAATTTTCAATCAGGAGGGCATTCCAAGCTGTTGGAAGAGAGGAAATTGGCAAGAATTTGATTGTCCGTGAGGAACATTGTTTGTGTCATCTGGAGCCTGTTGGTGATGTTGGCTGCGAGGGAAAGCGCAGCAGCTTCCGCCATGAGCACCGAAGTGCAATCCTTGATCTGTACTTGAATATGAAAATTATGTTGCCTTAAAGAGTCCACAATGTAGATCCCAAGACCAGCTGTTCTTGGTTCTTGTAGCCCCTGGTCTGGAGCAATTGAAGCATCAGTGAAGCACTTGATGCTGGAGCATGGAACATGCAACCTGTGCAAATCCTGTTCGCCTGGCAACATGGAGGGATGTTGCTGCTCTTCAGTTTGCTGGAGGCTATCAATTCGAAGTCGGTCACCTGCAAAATTAATATGTTGTATATGCAAAGAATGTGGAGGCTTTGGGTAGGCTTTTCCTTGCTTTGTCACCTCCGTGAGGGCCATTGTGGCCACCTTTATGTCTGCCAGTCGCATGATGAACCTGCAAAATTGACCATTTCTTTTGATTGAAGCGATTATCATTCCTAGCTCTCCAGATGTACCAAAAAGTCGTCAAAATTCTTTGCAAGTCGGCATCAGATGTTGAGGGTGTTATTACGATCTTTAGTGCTTCCTATGCGCCTTCCTGTTCATAGGGAAGTAAAGATGATTTGAAGGGGGTTGGATGAGAACCAAACCGCCCTAGAAAAATCGCAGTGAAAAAACAAATGCGAATCATTTTCAATTTTTCCACAGGAAGCACAATTCTTGGCAATTTTGCTGGTAAGATTTCAGCTCTTTCACCTGTAGCAAGGGGCATTTCTGATTAGCCTCCAAACAAAAGTTTTGATATTTGGAGGAATGGTTTTGTGTTTCCAAACTCTTTGAAGCATGTGAAGGGCTTCAGATGATATACTTCTCGGTCCCTGTGATGGAAGATGAACCTGCCTTTGGTTGTTAAGAAACCTAAAAGCATCTTTGGTAGTGCACTCACCTTTAGCTGAATGAACCCATCTGATGATGTCATTGTTGGTCGAAGGAACTGTGATAATATTCTTAATAGCAGAAGCAGCATTGGAATCAAAAATTTCATTGATTAAGTCTGAATTCCATGTTAAAGTGGTAGGATTCCAAAGCTCAGAGATAGAATTGGGAAGTTTTTGAACAGAGACAGGCAAATTAAGGTGGCTGTGAATTTCTTTCTAGATTGTACACCAAGGAGAAGACCATATACTAGAATTACCTTTATGAATTTGTAGAGAGCAGTTATTGACAAGGATATCCTTAACACTCATAATAGAGGACCAGAAAGCCGATTTGATAGGACTATTACCTGCTTTCCAAAAGCTGGTGTTAGGATAGTACTTGGATTTCAGAATATTTGAGAGAAATGTGTTTTTGCTTGTAGCAATCTTCCAAGCAGCATTAAGAAGTAAGCTCCTGTTTACTGTTTGTAGGTCCCTCACCCCTAAACCACCTTCCTTCTTTGGCCTGCATATGTCCTTCCATGACCTGAAATGAAAAAAGAGGAAGTGCCATTCTCTTCCTGCACCCCTGACCACCAAAATTTCCTAATGACAGAGGTTATTTTTTTAATAAAATCTTTAGAGAACAGGATGGTGGTCATGTAATAGACAGGGATCGAAGATAGGACAGAATTAATATAAGCCAACCTACCAGCATGGTTAAGCTTGCGAGCTTTGAGGTTAGTCAATTTAGCCTTGAATTTATTAATAATAAAATTATAAGCTTTGTTTCTGTCACTATGATTGAAAATAAGAGGGTGACCAAGGTAAATAGAGATAGGGCCAAGATCTGAGACTGGAAAGACATCTTTTACCTCTAACTTACTCTGAATGTCCACATTCTTGCTGAATAGGATAGAGGATTTAGCCAAGTTAGGAGTTTGCCCGGACATTTGCACAAAAGGATTGAAGGGCGGCGTTGATCTTGTGGCCCCATCTTTGGTTGCTTGGCCACATATGATGAGATCATCTGCAAACAAAGTGAGTGGATCCTAGGACAATTTGGGCGAGAGTGGTACCTTGGAGATTTTGCTCATCGGCATGTTGCTGAAGTCTTAAAGATAACTTATTTACCGCAATAATAAAAAGATAAGGAGAGAGAGGACAACCTTGTCTAACTCCTCGTTTAGGGTGAAAGGAAGGTGTTGGTTCACCATTGATGATGGCTGACATAGTTGTAGTAGAAATACGGGCGTAGATGAGATTAACAAAATGATCCTTGAAACCCTGTCTTTTTAAGGCCTGAACAATGAAGCTCCATTCTATTCTATCAAAAGCTTTTGCAAGATCAATTTTAAGAAGGAAAGCCTTATCTTTCCAACTCCTAAGATTAAAACTATGAATGATCTCCTAGGCAATGATGATATTGGAAGCAATGTGTCTACCTTGAATAAAAGCGACACTGAGAAGGGTGAATAATGTGAGGCAAATGATTTTTAATCCTCTCGGCTAGAGATTTGGCAATTATTTTATAAGCGACATTACAAAGACTGATGGGTCGTAATCCTTAGGAGAATTAGGATTACTAATTTTAGGAATAAGAGAAACATGGGTCCTATTAATCTCGAGAAGGCATGGAAGCAGTCGGTAGAAAGTTGTGACAAGATTGAAAACATCTTTACTGTCCATTCGGGATGCTTTATAGAAACACGCATTCAAGCCATCGGGACCGGGGCTGCGTTGCTTCTCATGTTTTTATTATTGCGTGAATCTCCTGTTCATCCGGTGTGGAGTAGGTGAAAGGATCATCCTCGGGGACATGAGCATCATACGAAACCGGATGCCAATTTGGGTCCTCATTCATGCTCCTGCAATCACATCTAAAAATTTCTTTGAAATAAGCATTAGCAGTTTGGGCAAGCTGATCAGAAGTGGAGGAAAAAGTTCCATCAGGGTTACGAAGGTGGGTGATGGTATTCTTCTGGCTCTCTTGATAATGGCTTGATGGAAGAAACTGGTATTTCTGTCCCCAGCAACAGATCAGTTCTTTTTGTATCTTTGTCTATGGTAGGCTTCCTCCCTCGCAAGGAGGTTCTCGTGTTAGATGATGAGATGCCTCTGAAGACTAGGATTTTGTTGGTGGGGAGGACGCATTTGGAGTTGGAGGATTTGGTCTTCAATGGCCTTGAGCTGATCGAGTTTTTGGGTTTGGATTTGCGCCACCTGGTAAGATCTTTGGCTAGGAACAAAGTCTTGAGATGAAAAGGGCGGTTGCGAGATTTGTGCCAGCTCTGTTTGGCAATATTGTCATAATCATCTTCCAGAAGCCACCAGTTCTCGAACTTGAAGTGTTTAGAAGTAGTCCTCCTGCAAGAGTTTAGAACTGCAAGAATAGGAGCATGGTCGCTCTTCATCATCGGCAGATGGTAGACCATGGTGGTGGGGAAAGCTGTACACCATTCTGCATTCGCTAAACAACGGTCTAAACGTTCATAAGTGGGGTTAGTACTGAAACGCTTGTTAGTCCAAGTGTAAGCTGGTCCATTGTAACCCAAATCAAATAAGCCACATTTTTTAACCATGCAACAGAAATCTGCAATACGATTGGTATGAGCAGGATTAGGACCCATTTTTTCCTTAGCATCCATAATATTATTAAGGTCCCCCATGCAGAACATAGGCATATCAGGATAAGTTTTAACAAAGATTTGAACATCAGACCAGATAATGGCAGTGTTGCGGTGATGGGGGTCCCCGGACATGCAAACTAAACCAAACTTAATGTTATATTGAGTATGAGTGCAGAGAGCCAAAATAAGGTTGTGATTGGAGGAAACTATATCCATATCTATATCCTTTTTCCAGAGCAGCCAAAGCCCACCCGACAGAATTTGGGAAGAAATAACATGAGCTTGGTCAATAGGAAAATGATTAATAAGAGCTGTTTTTGTTATTTTGGAGTTTCTAGTCTCTGAAAGAAATATTACCTGTGCATTTGTAGAAGCCATGAGTCGACCAAGGTGTTGCATTTTGGAACTGCCAAGATGGCCGCCACTGCCCTGGCAGTTCCATGCCAAGCTCATTTCAACAATGGTGGCTCGCCGTCCAGCTGACGCCCGAGATCGGGACAACAGCTGCGTTATCAGGCAGGAACGGGCGGCAAAATTGAGAGGTGGCAAAGTTGAGGATGAGGATCCAAAGCTGGTGAGACAGAGGCCCAGGCTGCCAGCGATGAACAGGACCAGCGGAGCGACACAGCGCAGTAAAGGAGGCGGACAAGGATGGAGGGTAGGCTGCGGGGGTGCGGGAGCGAGGGCAAGGATTCGGACCGACAAAGGGACTAGGAAGGAGCTGCAGAGAACACGGAAACGGAGAAACTTCTGACTGCGCTAGGAACACGGACAACACAGGAGGGAGAGAGATGCAGCGGAGGAGGGGCAAAAGGAGAACAGCGGAGGCGGAGCGAGGAACACAGACACAGCAGCGACGGCACCAGGGACGGCAACAAATCCGGCCAGAGCACGGCAACCGGAACCACCGCAACGATAGAGCAATGAAGAAGATGAACAGTACAGAAAATAGAAACGACGGGAGGAAAGGAAAGGCAAAGGAAACGACTCAGGGCAAAAAACCAGGATGGAAAGGTAGATCGCGAAATCAGGAACCAGAATAGCACAGAAGGCAAAGGATCGATGAAAGGAATAAGGAGATCGGAGGAGGAAGAGGAGAAGAACCAGAGCTACAGTACAGGCATTCCGCCTACAGGTACGGGCATCCGCCCAAAAGTCCTCATTGTTTTGCACAATTTAGGTATTGATCGTCCTCTTTTGCTGATTCATTCATGCAGTCCTTTTGAAACTGAAACTGAACGGTGAAAGGCGTTCTTGTCTTGGCCTCTCTGTATGACTGTATGTATACACGTCTCAAGAAAGATGTTTCTTCCATTCCATGACATCGGCCTCTCCGTCCGTTGTCCAACTTCCCAAGTCCCACAACACAACGTCTTGGTGAAAACTTCGTGGACATTCAGCTGCGTGCTCGCCTGAACAGTGCAGTGAACAGCAAGGACAGGGCATTGGATTCGGAGCAACAATATCCTACTCCACTGATCACTGCTGCTGCTGCTTGTATTACTCCCTCCGTTCACAATCTTGTAATTTTTTTGACTCATATAAATTGTGTTTGACCTCGTCTTATTCAACTTTTTTTTTAATAAATATTACCACTTTTGTTATGACTTATTACATCACTAAAGATATTGTAATGACGTTTTGTTTGTTTTATAATTTACATAAAAAATTTGAATAAGGCGAGCAGTCAAACATGGTTTATATGAGTCAAAAAATTACAAGTATTGTGGAAACGGAGGGAGTATTAAAGTACAAGACCGAGGTGAGGTGCTGCTGCAGCGGTTCGGGGCAGTGACTACACGCCGGCCGGGAGAGCGAGCTTCTCATCAGCCTTTGAGCGTGTTCAGCTCGTCTTGGCTTGGCTTGTTTCAGCTTATTCTCTCTGACAGAATACTATTCAATCAGCCAAAATCAGCCATCAACTAAAATCAGCCAAAATCGGTCATCGGCGTGGATTGACCATCCCTGACCCTCCAGGTGAAATCTGAATCTTGCCCCCATCCCAAACATTTCCTTCAGCGCTGTGTTTGCGCGTGTTCTTGATGCCGCTGCCGGCATGTCGCTGTCGAAAAAGTAGTACTAGGTACTCCCTCCGTTCCATTTCATTTGCAACTATGGGAAGCGTGTCGTCAAACCGACTCAACTTTGACTACGTTTGTAGAAAATACGTGCAACATTTATATCTTCAAATAAATTTGTTAAAAACTAGACTTAAAGATCTTTCCAATGATACTAATTACTTAGTATAAAATTTTTATATATTTTAATAAATAATTGCCGGCGGTTTGAAAATCTTGTTTTTTCGGGGGCGAGAATTGCAAGTTTTCTAGAACAGAGGAGTACTTGCAGGTGTTCTTGTTCGACTCACATCACAGTAGATGCGGCGGACAGGTGATTGATTGATTAGGTGAACTCGATTGTTTACTCATCTCTTCTTGGATTCAATGGAATATTCAATCATGAGCCTGCCTGTGTCTCGATCCTCTTGCGACGTCCTTCAATTTCAATACTTTGTCATCTTGCGCCGATTTATTAATTCTTCGTCTTGTTCAAAGTGTCTCTGATCTTGCAATCGCCCATTTCGCAAAGCGCAGGTGAGTGAATCCGGGCGGGCAGGCTCCAGTCCACCAGCCCAGAGAGATGGACGACGGACCGAGGCGGCAACAGAGGAGGAAGGGATCGCCCGGCGGCAGCGGGGCGGGAAGGCCCGCACCGTGCCGATCGCCGTCACGCCGGAGGATTCTGGTGTTGCCCGTCTCCCGCCGCGCTGCACAAGAGCCTCCTCAAGAACCCGCACCACCACCACGCCAAGCACGCGCCGGTGCCGGCGCCGACGACGCATAAGATCCCCTCCGCCCCTCGTCCGAGCACCCTCCGTCCAGACCGCGCCGTCCGTGACCGGCGAGCGACCCGCGCCGCCGCCGCGACCCGGCGAGCACCGGCACCACCACAGCCAAGCGACCGCCGGCGCTCGGCTCCGTGCCGGACGGCGGGCAGCAAACCGCCACCGCCCGGCAGCAGCGGCATCGGGAGCACAAGGTGCTGCGTCGGGTTCGGGCGGCGGAGACTAGCGACGGCGGTGATCTTTGTGCGGGAAAGAAGGCATCACGGTGAGATGGCGTCCACAGAGCGTGCTCGCGAGCAGCGCCTTCTTCGCCCGACCGCCTGCGCCTCCATTTCCACCGCCACCTCCTCCCCGGCGCCGCCCGGCGCCGCCAACCAACAGCGTGGTGGTGGTGGAGATCCACGACTCACGACGACGCGGAGATCTACGTGGAGACGGTGGGCCTCATGTACTGCGGCGAGGCCAAGCACCGTCTTCTCCTCGAGCAAGGGGCGTCGGGCCGGCCCCGGCCACAGGGGGGGTGCCAGCAGTGCCACCGCCTTTGGGCCCTCCACCCCAAGGGGCCCAATCTCATATGTGTGAAGGTGTAGGTTTGTTGTATAAATCTATATGTTAAATAGATATTTAATTCTCTTTGGTGTCCAATCTTTAATCCTTACTAGCAAATTTGCCCGTGCGTTGCTACGGGTAAAAAAACCATAATATATTTTTATTTGAAGTCGTACCCGTGCGTTGCGATGAAAATTGATACAGTACATCGAAATCAAACTACGCACCGGCATCGTTACTGCTGGGCACAATCTATTTTAATTTGTATTATCAGTTTAGCACACATATTGAGTAATAGTCACATCAATCGAGGATTGCACTGATATACATGTACAATTTATAGATAACAAACTACTCATGATTTTAGTTTGAGTTTTATGACTTGATTGGTGGAATCATTGATTGATCCCGCGGCGTGATGCCGATCGAATTGGCGAAGCTTCGAACCTTCCTCTCTTGTGGTTGTATAAATCCCGCGGCGTGCATCTGTCTGATTATATATGCTACGGTTTGGGAAAGTCCTTCGGTCCGTGTTGGTCTTCAACTCCGAATTTTGCCTAGGCAGACAGAAGCGGACAGGATGACGGGCGGACAGAAATTTTTGTGGCAGTTTTTGATAACCACAATTTCTATATATAATAATATTAAGAATAAATAAAACAATATCTATTAAATATGTATGAAAGTATAAAATATAGTTCAATGGATTTTTCCTTGTACTTTGCAGCGGATAGATATATTTACTCATGAATATTATAACTTTAGACAGGTTTAGATATTGAGTTCCGTGACTATATTCAATTACACATAAAAATATATATAATTTAATCTATGATTTCTATCGATAAGGAGGTCGGTGTACTCAGCACGCCACTTTTACCGTGACTATGCGTGACCGACGTGAATATGTATCTTTCATCTAGACCCTGATCTATTTGGAAAACCATCAAGGTCCTTCCACCTTTTCTTTGTCTCTAGTATGTTTACATCTGGAACCCCGTCTTTTTATCTATTCTCGCCTCGCCCTTAATCTCTCTTAGCACGTTTAGTTTTACCGTGAATACTTAGAGACGGAGACCGAAGTGCATACGCGCAGACAGAGGGCAGACGGAAAAACTGTTCAAGAAATTTTCTCTCTTTATTAGTAGGTATAGATATAGATATTAGAATACAAGACTTGGCCATTTGTGACTCTTCTGAAATTGTGATTTGGGATTCACGTTGCAACTTAGGTAGAGAATAATCATCTTCTCTAGTTCTCAACCTAGTAATTTACTGGCACTTATTTTTATTACAATGTTGAATTATAGTAATTGTGATTTGGGATTCACGCTAAAGAATCATTGAGGTCCACGGAAAGAAATAACGCCGCTATAGAGGCCAGGAATAGTTGTCGCGATAAGTGTTAGAAGAAAATTTTAAGGTAAAAGTTCGACTTCTCATCAGTAAATGTTAGAAGAAAATTTTTAAGGTAAGAGGTTCAACTTGTACGATAATATGTATTTTTATGTAACACACTTAGTAGAAATATCATTATATTAGAGTTATATTTTAGGGGCCTATTTTGAAAGGTCCGCTCCAGGCCTATGAATTGACAGGACCGGGCCTGGGAGCGTCCACGGGTGCTCCGCATCATGAGCGCCGCCGACGAGCTCGGGTTCCACGCCTGCGTCGCCTCATGCCTCCGATACCTCGAGGCCGTCCCGTGGGTCGGCGACGAGGAGGAGCGTAGCGTCGTGTCGTCGGTCCTCCGTCTCCAGCAGAGCAAAGACAAGGACGACGGCTGCTGGTACGGCGGAGTTGCCAGCCCGCTGCTCAAGAGGATCGCCGCCGCCGCCTCCGACGACGACTGTCGTCTGAGACCGCGTAGAGACACGTTCGCCAGCATCACGGAGATGGTGCTGGCAAGCACCGACGACCGGGGCCGTCGCGAGATGAAGGCACTCGTCCTCAACCTCCTCAAAGACAGCACACACAGCCGCAGCCATGGCGGCGTCGGCGGCGAAGGATCACCACCACCGGACGACATCTCCGCTTCCGAAACGCTGTACGCCTCGTGCCGGGGCTGCCTGGACCGGCTCCGGCGACTGTTCGCTGAAGCGTCGTCGTCATCGTCGTCGGAGCCATCGGGTACAACTACTCCCCCCGCCGTCGTCACGCGGCGGATCGCGCTGGAGACCGACAACCTGCTGTGGCTGGTAGAGCTGCTAGCGAGCCAGCGCGCCGGTGACGGCTTGGTGGCGCTGTGGTCAGGGCAGGCGGAGCTGGCGGCGTCGCACGGCAGGGTGCCGGCGCCGTCCCGCCACGCCGTGAGCCGCGTCACGGCGCGGCTGTTCGTCGGCGTCGGGAGAGGGAGCTGCTCCCGCCAAGGGACGCGCGCCTCCGGCTCCTCCACGTCTGGCTGCACCCGCTCATCGACGACTACGCGTGGCTCCAGCGCGCGCCGGCGTTCGACAGGAGGCTCGTCGAGGACGGCATCGGGCAGACGATCCTCACGCTGCCGCTGGAGGAGCAGAGGTCCATCTTGCTGGCGTGGTTTGGGAGGTTCTTGAAGCTCGGCGACGATTGCCCGAATCTGCAGAGGGCGTTCGAGGTGTGGTGGAGGAGGACGTTCGTCAGGCCGTTTGTTATCTTCAGGCTGCTGATTCTGACGAAGGTGATGATGTTTTGCCATCAGAACCAGATGGAAGGATGGATCATCGTGCTAACTAAATTGGTAGCGGAAGTTAAACTTGATTAATTAGCTAAACTAGGATCTTAAACGGAAACTGTTTCTGAATCTTGAGCGTAGTGTTGTCTTGGTTAGTTGGTGTGAGATGAGATGAGATGAGAGTAGTTGGCAAGAATTTGGGTGTTTTTTTTTTTTTTTTGGCCAATTTGTAGAGTTTAATTATTCTTGTAGAATCAGATGATTTTCTCTGTTTGTAAGAAGAAAATCATCATCAATGAACTCTGTTCCACTGTAACTCTTGTGCCCATCAATTCCGGAGTTTCTTCCTTTTTGTTTGCTCTGCGCACTGGCATGAACTGTCAGTACATGAAAACCATGCTTCCTTTTAAGTTGTTGAGTTTGTAAATGTGAAAATTATATGAAATGAATAGATTTGTCTTAAAAATAATTTCATAAATACATATATCACATTTTTCTCAATAGCATCACTCATTGTCAGGACAATTCATTATACGCAAATCAATATTCAATGATGACCATAAGCATTTAACACATATTCTCACAAATGAAGTGAGGATATCTATCACTCCTACAATAAATTCAATACAAAGGATCACCTGGCCCAAATGTAACTTACGAACTCAGGACACTGTCTCAATTGTTAGGAAAAGCTATACCCTGCATGCTAATGTTCATATCTTCAGGCAAAGCTGTTTTGCTACCAGTTGTTTTCAGCTACAACCACAACCATATCAAACCACACCATCAACAAGTCATGGCCCGATCCACCGTGACTTTGCACATCCAGTAATCGTGATGATCTCGTAAACTTTCCTCATGAATTCATCTTCTCCTTGTTCCTTGTGACACATAATCTGTAATGAAGAAGACAGAACCCAAACCTTTGCATCCAATGTCCTAAGGGCCTCTGGATCATGATCATAATCCTGCACACCCAAAAAAGGACAGTTTGAAGTTACAATGGACGATCAAGAAAAAGATTAGACACCAAGGATTCAAAAGGCAGTACCTTCTCAGTAACTATGACTATGGTATCGTTGCTGTGCTGGTGCATGAGATTCCTCACTGTTTCTTGGATTACCTCAAGGTCCCTATTGTAGGTAGGTAAATAATAAGAGAAAAGGTAACCATCACACGATAAATGGAAAATAGCCATCACTAATCAATACAGTCACAGAATGACAGAATCTATGAGTATTCTGTTGCTTTAGCACTTTAGCAAATAACAAAAGTAGCTTGCTGCATTATTGCAAGCAGGGGTTCATATATTTTGCAGTCAAATAAGGACAGGGTGCATATACTGATATACGTTCTGGACTACATATTGGTGCTCGTTCTGATTCATGACTCATTTTGAAAGTAGTCATCTTGATTTGTTTGTGCAGAATTTAGCAGCGGTGAGAAGAAATTAAAGAGATGGTTGCACTTACATGAGCATTGAAGAAATGATGATCACTGAAATCCAACCTATCAATTTTGAGTGCACCAATCTGCAATAACAAGGATAGATGTTACAATTGAATCTCTGTTTTAAAGGCGTCGCCTAGGCGTCCAGGCGTACTCAGCTCGCCTTGTAAAACAGGGCGCCTTGTCGCCTAGGCGTCCAGGCGTACCCAGCACTCGCCTGGACGCCTAGCCGCCTAACAGGGAATTGAATAAGGATATAATGGACTTGAATTTTATGCTATCAGTAAATTACTACAGTTTATGTTTAGTGTAAAGGATCAAACACTTATGATTGACTAAGGAAATAGGTATGTCATAACTAATGCAGGCTACACCAAATTTGTAAGCAGAGCATTCACTAGCTCAACCCTTGCAAACAATACCGTGTTGCCAACAGTGCAAATTGTATTCCACTACAAACAGGATTACAACAAAGGAAAGGATATGTAATGCCAAGAGGTTCTGAACGATGGAAAGAAACACAAGTTAAAAAAAAAAAAAACAGTACCTCTCTGAATGTATGAATGAAAGAAGTTGGACAGCCAACTGCAGAAACACATAGCACGATCTTATCATTCAACACATTAAGGGGAAGTCTCTGTAATGGTTGCTTAACATCAAAAAATGTGATGGAGCCAATCTGCTGTAGAACACTGAACATGTTGCATTATTATACTCTACTGTGGACCTTATCGCTTTAAGTTGCGCTTCAGAAGCCTGTCAAGTAGAACATGGTAATTTAGAGAACAATTCAAGTAATGAACAGTTACTCATATGCTAACAACGATATTATTTATAGAGGGAAAAACCCCAAAGGGAAGGTGACAGTTACTGTGCATATTGATTCAAGGTCAAACAGGTAATCCACAAAAAGGGAAAACATGATGAAAAACCTTTCTCATTTCTTGAGGTCCTCTTATCTCTCAAACTACTTTTAACTGGTCCCTCAAGATAACTATTATTTATTGTACTGAGATTCAGTTTACAATGGAGGAGGATGCACTTTAGAATTTTGAAACAACTTTATGCTCTTCCATGCTACTTGAAAGCATAGAAGCACAATTAACAATAAGAAGCATTAGCATGTCCCTCAAATTTCTTGTCAAGGTCAACTACACACATCAACAGCACAGTTTTATGCATCTGCCAGATTTATGACCCACACCATGAGTGTTACAGTAAATGCTATAACAGTAATGTAAAGCAAAACAAGATAAGAGACGGCAATTTCCCTATTTACCACATACCATGTGAGCATTATGAATAACCACAATATTAGCTCGACCGAGTGCGCGCTCAGAGGTTCTCTCATGGGTCCTCGTGGAATGAAATGGGAGTTTCCCCATGGAACCAACCCATTAACCATCACAATCTCCACATCTCGGAGCAAGCTCAATGCTGCCTAAAAGGAAGGGATGTATGGAAAGAGCATATAAGTAAACTGCCATAATGATAGCTTCATCCTTAATTTGCATATAAATTTGGCAAACAATTACTAATCAGAAAACAGAACTCAAAATGTATCTCCATATGTACCTGCATACCGTCATCTAATATGGCTACTCCAATCCTACTACCAGATTCCAGTTTGCACGCCGACGAAAGCTTCTTCTCGGCACGGGTGGTCTGAAAATGATGGATAAAGCCATATTCTTGCAGCATGGAAGAAGCCACTGCTGTTCTATTCGCACCGACCCCAATCTTGGCCGAAGTATGGGACAGGCGCATCCGGAGCATCTTTGGCTCATCACCGCCTGCATAACCCTGCAACACCAAGTGTCAGGATTGTTCACCACCAGTCACCACAGACACCGAAGCCAATGTAGCCTAGTTATGGAAGAAAAAAGATGAATGAAGAGAGCAGGAGCTTAACCCTTGTCAGAATCAGTGGCGAGACGCCGAGGCGGTGGAAGCTGCGGGCCAAGAAGTCGACCATGGGCGTCTTGCCATTGCCACCCCAAGTGAGGTTGCCGACGCTGACGACGGGCACGGGAAGCGCGCGGCGCGGGCGGAGCCGCCGCGAGAGGAGCAGGGACAGGCGGAGCGCGGCGGACGCGGCGGAGAGGAGGGGAGAGTGAGGGCGCGGTGGAGGAAGGGGAGGTCCCGCACGGCGGAGTCCGGGGTGGAGGCAAGGCGAGCGATGAGCTGCCTCGCCGTCTCCTCCATCGAGCATACCCGTCGCCGTTCAAGGGCGACGCGCCGATAGGATGGGCTGCCGTTGCTTTGCGCCGCCGCCGGGAGGGGAAGAGGGGCGGCGGCGGTGGCCTGATTGATATTGGGCCTTTCATCTTTTGATGGGCTAGCATCATGATGGGCCTTTTTGGAACAGTTTATTTTGGGCCTTGCCCAAGTTAGGAAAAGGACATTTCATATTTTATTTTATTTTTGGTATTAAAAAACGGTATGGGGCAAAGTTTTCCAGCCCAAGGAGCGTGTCCACGTGGCTCCTAAAAATTTGATTGGTCTGGAATTTTTTTTTTTGGAGAGGCCCTTCTGTTTCTCTAAAATCACATCATGCAGACCATCAAAGCCCTTATGTAACAAGTAAATCGGTTTTACCTTTTTTACGATCACAGAAGAAAGAGAAAATTTAGAATTCGTGGACTTTTTACATTTAACCGCCCGCCTCTTTCACTTGGCTACAAACACGCCACATCACCCTAATAACCACCAAATATATCGCCCCTCCCTTCGAAAAAAAAAAAAAAAAAAAAAAAAAAACCATCGGCCTCTCCTCTCACGACCGCTCCCTCTCCCTCGTCTCTCCGTCGGTGGCGGCCATGGCGACGGCGCCCGGGGGGATCTTGGCGCCGGCGGCCCCCCCCCCTCTGCTTCCTCCCCTCTCCCTCTCCCTCTCCCTCTCCTTCTTCCTCTCACGAACTTCCGGTGGTGGCGCATGGCGCGGCACGGCGGTCGGCGGCCGGCGGCGGCCGCGTGGGCGGGCGGCGCGGGCGGCCCCCCTCCCCGCCTCTCTTCCTCCGTCTCCACGTCTCCTCTCCGCGCAGCTCCCTCGCAGGTGACACTCACCATTAACTCTTGTGTTAGGGTTAGGGTTAGGGTTGTTTTCGCTGTGCTCGATTTCGCCCCGTCTGTTCGGCTGCTCCTCTGTTCGTCACGTCGTCCCAACCTCGGTTTGCTCCCAAAACCCTAGATGCCTCTGGAGTGGCTTCACCAACCTCGTTCCATTCGATTGGGTCATCTGAGCACGTGACCATGTCTATGATGTTTGCTTGATTCCTTACGGTCCTTTCCTGATGATTTAGTTTCCACCTTGGTCACCTACAGTAATGAGTGCTCTTTTGTATTGTTACATTTTAATTTGAGGGAATGGGCTGCTGCTGTGATGATTACGTCATAAATATTGTGTTTAGTGTTTGATGCGATGATCCAGGCCTAACCTTTGCTTCGTTTAAGTCTCTTCCTTTTTTTAGCAATGACCGAATAACCAGGGCAGTGCTCACCAGCTATGATGATTCTTCCATTTACTACGTTCATAGCTAAGGCAATGATCATGAACAGTGTTGATTTTATTTTCCCCATTTCTCTGTACCTGTTCTATGTTGATTAGGGCAATGCTGAATTGGTTTAGGGTGTTTTTTCATCTCTTTGTACTTGTCCTATTTTGTATACTTTGGAGGCACCGATGACATGATGCTATTTATTGCCAATTCAGTCTACCTTCCGGTGACAGTGTCTTTATTTCCCCACCATCTACTTTTTATCGTTGGCTTCTACGACCTCTTACCCCTGTGGACTACCTCCAACGAGAGCCTACCCACGTCACCCCTATTTCCCCACCATCTACTTTTCCCATTTAGATCCTTTCGTTTTCCATTCATACTTGCTTATGGTCATTGCCTGTGATGCAATTGATAACATAGTTATGCAGTCTGAGCTCCTGTTTACTGCCTTTGAGTATGCTTGTTGATTCTAGGCTTGTGATCATTATTTCTGATGTCAAATTATGTATTGTTGGTTCTGAGCGCATGCCTTATTCCCAATGATTATACTGTTAGACACTTCCCTTGTTTGCGACCAATATTGGTTCTTCGTTTTATTTGAACTCTGAGTATTATTATGTGTTGTTCTTATATGCAACAATCCAGAGATATAAGCCGTGCCACACAACATTGTTCTTTGATTATTAATTATTTATGCCTCATATGTTACCAATTTTTTTAGTCCTCATATGCTTCTTTCTTTGGAAAAGATAAAACTTTCTAATTTGATGCCATGCTTGTGGCCATACGTATCTGTTGGTGGGAAATTGCTTAATTGTTGTAAGAGAGGATATATGACTGAATGTGGGACTACACAGCTTATTCCATTTGAAGTGGCACTGTTATATTGCTAATTCAACATCTGTCTTTATTCACACACCATCTGACGGCTGCTTCTCAACATCTCATTCCATCCTTTGTTCTGATACAAGGTTATCCCACGCTTTTTATATTGACTATTACCACTATTTCTTATTATGGGAAAAAAGTTTCACTCTGGCCTTACTGTTCTTTATTTTCCTGCAGGTTCATGGGAAATGCTCTTTTTTAATTCCAGTACCTTAGGTATGCATCAGTTTGAGCTCTACCTCTGATAAACTGTATACGCCAGTTAACAAATGATTTTTGACCAATTCAGTAGATAACTCTTGAATACTAGACATTGAATAGAGTGGATAAAATTATTTAATGGTTAACTGCTATGGATTGGTGATGTGTGATGCCTAATGCTAAACCCTGTACTCCTAGAGGTAATGGTCCTTCCATTAATTTGTGATGTTTCCTGAGCCTCTATCCATTTATAGAATGATGATAAGCTTCAAATCATATATTTGTTTATCTTATGAAAACATAACAACTTAGGCCTACAACTTATCGATCTGAACATGCTCGTGTAGAGGTAAAACTAGCTATCCACACTTATCTTTTATATGTGATATATGGTGAATCTATTGGTAGTACCTGCATTTTACTCAAAACAAAGCTTGGGCCCACTTATTCTAGCAAGCAAGGGCCTTTTTAGTTCTGTATCTATACTATGCCGAACCACTGATTCTAGCATTTTGCTGGGAAGATTTTGCTTATTCATGGCAGTATCATGTGTGTACTATGCTACAATGTAGGACTGTATACTGAAAAAAAAAGAAACAAAAAGATTGATTAGAACCCCTTTCAAATTCACAAGTTCTTTGGCGAAGCTAAAATGACCAAAAAAAATATAGCAGTCATAGTTATTGGATTTTTTTGTTATAATGTTCCTATGAGTTATGCACGTATCTCGATGGAAAGGCAAAGAGATAGATAATGGTTATATTTATAGTTAGTAATTGCTAAAAGATCTCCTAAAGACTCTTTGCAATGCTATTGGATTTAGTATTTCATAGATTTAACTAATGTCTATGTTCTCTGACTCTTTGAAGGAAGGAAAGATGATCTGGAGTTCAGATTGAAAAATAGATCAGGTGTGAGCTTGGAAGGTGAACATGGTATGCTTCAGATTCATGGTTGTGTGCTCAGTTCTGGATTCATGAAGGTTGGACATAGGTTCATTGAATTCTTCTATCTATTTCCTTTGCACTACAGTATATATAGTTAAAACTATGTTTATTGGTCTGGTTACCAGGGACCTGTTTATCAAAAAACCAAAATAAATGCTACTTGGTCAATGTGTCGAGAGAAATACATGTTTCCTGAGAGAGGGTTCCATATACATAGGCCTTTTTTTAATACAGGAAAATACCCAAGCGTATATTAAAATAACAAAAGGAAATCGATAGAAGAATTGTGTGATTACTATTTGATTTCTGTGATCTCAGAAAGCAAAATGGACTTGGGAGACAAGCTATGTTTCTTCCCCTTGTGCAGTGGTAAATAATTTGTGTTCCATTTGTTTCCAGTTGATTGTACCTTTGAGGGGTCTGCAGTAAGAAATTCACTACTGCAGTAATAAATATTTATCCTTTTTGTTGCTGCATAGGTGAATTTACAAATGTTAACAACTGTAGCTCTTGTCGGTTGCATTCTTACTATGGGTTACCTTCAGGCCCTTTTATTACTCATCTTCAGATTGCTCTGTTGGGGGAGTGAGCAATCCACATGAGATTGCGGCCTATGGGATTAGTATGGGGTTCACCAGATCCTGCGCTTAGGATTTTAACTCTTTTCCTGCTCTGGTTATCCATTGACTTCACTCCGCTTGAGTGATTTTTACTGTGCCCTGCTGGTGTTTTGGATTTGAGAGCCCTGTCCAAGCGGTAGTTCCTTTTTTTCCCTTCCCAAGATGTCTGATAATAGAGCATGACCACAATTGAACATACTCTGTATATATCTGAATGCGTCATTTTATTGACCATCTGCTTCATATATCTAGGTTTACTCTTGTATCGTCCTCTAAAAGTCTAAATTTGAAGGATGCAAAGTTGTTTCATGCTTGCTTAGCTCTTAATACCTAGCATAACTTAAATGCCTTGTTAATTTGATGCTGAGAACTTAATGCATACCCTCTTATTTCTCTAAGGTGACCATGCATTGTCTATATTATGTCAGCAAGCCACCTTGGACCTCTAAAAATAACTAAGAAGCTATCACATTTAGTTCATTATTGCTGAAAGCTTTGAACTCTTCATTCTACTTCTGGAAGCAAATTACAGTTTTTTCTCTATCTTTTATGCGTCTCTTTTTTTTTTCAACCCAGCCCTATATGTAATGACTAACAATGTCAGAATTCTTAGTATCATTATTTGAATAATGTTGTCTTATTATAACATGTCACTTTTTTTTTTTTTTTCCTTCTTGTCACATATAGACTGAAATCATCCGTGTATGCTTCCTTGCAGGATAGTGTGCATGGTTATATAGTCTATATATTAGCTAATATGTTGTTACTAAAATTTAGGACCAAGGCAGCACCATCCAAACATCAATCTAGGGAGAGATCAGGTAGGATTTTCGGCAGGGCTTAAGGGTAAGTTTATATAATACTAGCTCAATTAGGCTGCCACTGTACCAGGTGCAGTTACAGAGCTTGTCATATTTTGTGGCGTTACCCAGCATGCCTTGTCGATGGTGAAGGAGTCGCTGGTTTTAAGGCATCAACACAACCATATTGAAGCTATGGTATTGTACGTGTATGGACTTGAATTTAGGTGTTTTGCAGGCTACTGTCTGTATAAATCAAGGCTGCTAAGTGATCCCAGCCTCAGCTTTTGTAAAATTGGCATGGCACACGCAGCGCTCTTTTATTAGTGCTCTAGGATGTCTTTCCTTTGTGTCAGACTCATGTCCAACAAACTATGTAACCTGAACCTTGGTTTTGCATGTATCTTTTCTCCCTTGACTATTGCCTCTGTTAATTCCCTTACCTTGGTTTTGCATGCTGATGGACTTCGATCACTGAAACAACATGTACCTATCAAACTATGTATAATTATTTAAATTCTCCATCATGAATGCTCTACGTGTGTACACAACCATTGTTTATTTGAAAATGTATTCCATGGCAAATGTAATGTCAGATATAATATTGTTCCAAAGAAAAACCCTATCTGATATTTTAGGTATTAAATATTCTACGGTTCTAAGTCTGATCTCTTATTCCCTATGTACCTTCAATATATATATCATCCAGGACCGACTTTCAGTTGGGCGCGCAAAAGCGCACCAGTCTACTAGTAGTTTTCTTATACATTGATGATATAATGAATGAATTGACGATGATGAATTGAAAGATTCAACTGGCCTAAGTTTTTTTTTTTCAAAAAAAAAAATTCAACCAGATCTAGAGGAGAGTGGAGAGACTATTATTTAAAATCTAAACAAGCTATCTTCAAACGGCTCCTAAAGCCACCAAAAAAGTCCTGCAAAACGGGGCCTAAAACTGAATGATTGGTCGAGTAAAAGAGTCCCATATGAAATTCTACGAATTTGACTGAATAAGTTTGAATCTCTTATTAACCTTAAACAATGGTTGAGTCACACACTCTCTAGCATTGAGGCAAACACTGGAAACACATTTCAGATCGAGCTGAATTTCATCATAAAAGAAACACAAGCCATGCCGCCATGCCGTGTTTACGGTCATATGACGTTTTTTTTTTTTTTTTTGGTGACAAGACGGTCATATGACGTTGAAAAGGTCAAGAGAATGGTCCTCCCAAGATTAAACAATTCATATGGCGGGTTGCTCATAATAGTTTGGCGTTCAAGACAAAGATCAAAAGAAAAGGTATTCACCTGGACACCAATTGTCCGGTCTGTAATAGATATGATGAAGATGGTGCACACTGTTTCCTAAAGTGCAAAGAGGTTCGTAGATGTTGGAGGGCTCTGGGACTTGAATCCATCAGAAACCAGCTGCTCTCGTCAGACTCAGGTGTGGAGTTTGTCCGGAACATTCAGCAGCTGCGTCCTGATATCTGCACCTTGATCACAGTGCTGTTATGGAGGTGGTGGGCTGTAAGAAATAAGGTAAATGCTGGGGAACTTATGCCAAGCCATCAAGAGACTGTGAAGCTGGTAATTCAGACGACGAAGGAAATTCTGCAAACCACTATGGTTGCACCCGCCCAGACCTCCTCTTTGAGTCAGCACTGGTGCCCACCACCGGCTGACTGGCTCAAAATCAATATATAGATGGTGCCTTTTGACGGAAACACAAAATGGAGCATGGGGCTTTGTTGTGCGTGATCATGAAGGTGCTGGCATTCTGGCGGGAGCAGGCAATCTTGGCCTCACGCATGATGCTTTGATGGCTGAGACACTCGCACTCAAGCAGGCAGTACAAGCTGCAGCATACTTCGGTGTGTCCAGGACATTGATTGAAACTGACTCGTTGCAATTGCAGGAGGCAGCAACGTCGTCGTCTTTTGATCTAGCTACTGGCGGTAATCTTTTTATGGAGATACGTGAGTTTTTAGAGGAGAACTTTATTCATTCCAGTGTTGATAAAATTCCTAGATCTTGTAATTCGTGTGCTCATGAACTGGCCCAAGTTGGCTTGAGTTGGGACCGGGTCGAGTACCAAGTGTGGACTGACCCCTCCCAGAGTTTGTAACGAACCCGATGGCTCGCGATTTAGCTGAGCATCTCTATGTTAATGCAAAGCAGTGATGCGGTTTGCAGGATCAAAAAAAAAAAAAAAAAAAAAAAAAAAAAAAAAAAAGGTCAAGAGAATGAAGCCGACAATGACAAATACACGTAAAGTAACTGTTAACGCCCAGCTTTTCTTCCATATATATTTAACATAAATAAGTTGTGACGAGAAAGCTTTATTCAGACGTTTCTTTCAGCTCGAGGAGTCTTTTTAGCTTTCTGACTCAAAAGTATGTTCTTTTTGTGGGCCCATGGTTTGTTTTTTTCACTGTCTTGGTTTTATTTGGCAATTGGATTGGATAGAGTTGAGTTGGAAAGGTATATATGATTAGGAGGAAGAAAGTGGCCGGGGCACATCAGCTTCAAAAATATTTTTTAAAAATGACACTTAATTGGGTCGTCATCTTTCTCCTAACCACACTTTAATGTCGACGACTGATGACGACTTCATGAGTAGCATATAATATATTCTGTGTTTTTTTCCTTAGGCATATATTCTGTGGTTGGTCTTCTAAATTGAGTAGAGAAACTATGAGCAGAGATGGTTAATTAGTCCCCAATGGAAAGAAAGCATTCACATTAAGGGACTTTAATATACATGTATAGTTTACCAGTTGAGGTTAAAAATTTGCAAAGTGACGGTACAACCAAATATGCTAAAATCACATTGCGATGAAATGGACATTACTATCCTTCTTTTGACTCATATTATATTTCTCACCTTTCGCAAGTGATGACTTTATAAGTTTTTCGAGTAATCAATTACTAACAAGAATTCGCAAAGCTTGCATTCACGTTAATTCTTGGTTATCCAAAAAACCATATACGAAGTATGTGCTCCATGCCAAACTCAAATCATGCCATGCACATTCTCCTTTTGACAGCTATCTCGCTCTTCAAAAGTCTTCATCATCAATTATCGATAGTGAGGCGCCGGTGGTGACTTGAACTTCAAGATTTGCGGCTCGGTCCTTCGAAGGTGCTCATAGGGGGTAGGGTTTTGCGTCACGTGTGTTCATAGGGGTGAGTGTACGTGCGTGTTGAGCGCGTCTGCGTTGTCTTGTGTAATCTCAAAAAGAAAAGAATAAAAATTCTGGAAATAAATAAAAGGTCGTACATGTGAGGCAAGTATCAACTGGGATGCATGATAGTCTATTTCTACAAAGACTTCGAAAGCGTGTAGAATCCCATTGCTTATATCCATCGTCCCACACGGCCGACAAGGACACGATTTGGCAACAAACTTTTGCCAATCATATCGTGTCATGGTGTGATGTTGCGTGGAAGTTTAATGATGTGTGTTTCGACTATATATATGCTTCTTGTGACTCATCAGCAGGTACCTAACATGGGCTGATGGGCAGAAGCAACGACGACTACGCTGCTCACATGGTAGCATTACTAGTATGGTACGGTGTGCCGTAGTAGAGCCAGCAAAGTTGTTGCTTGACTATGCATATAACCCAACCACCTGCATATGTGACATGTGTGAAAAAACAAATAAACATGGCGTTGCAACTTGGTCAGTTAAGTAACATGACATGTATGTATAGCTATATATATGTGCCTTATGCAATGTGTAGAACTTTTTGTTAGTGGTTATCGAGTAGACACAAGTGTCAATCCATTGTATGATTGGCATTATTGTTCTCTAATTTTTTTTGTGATCATGCCTAAGCGCAATTGTTCTCTAACTGTATATGTGCAGGATGTGACGTGGTGTAACACGATTATTGTTTGGAACTTACTATTGTTTAGTTGGAGCACTGATGAAACATTAAAATATTCTGAATCACATGTAGTCGCGCAAGATGTGCAACAACAGGTTGCACGCGTTAGTTATTTGTTCCACATGTCGTGAGGCTTTTCAGTTGTATGTACTCAAGGCTCGATTTGGCAGGGCATTTAGAGAAGCTCCAGCTCATACTCAAGCACTGCCAAATGGGCAAACCAAAAATAGAATGAGTGTAGAAAGCGAAAGCAATTTTTCCTCTTGTGCTTACCGAACCAATAATATTGTTTCGCACGGCTCCATGGTTTCTCCTCTCCCTTAATCAACACTGGTTCCAACTTATAATCCGTTTGACTTTTTTTTACCTCAAGTTTAGCCGCTAGTTTTATTTATAATTTTTTTGTACAACAATAGTTAGAAGTCACTCTCGAAGAACTTTTATTAATAAAATAAATCAAAACAAAAGAAGTGATATTTGACATCAATTTTTTTTTAAAAAAAAGAAAGGTGGTCAAACTTGAAGTACAAAACGTCAAATGAACTATAATTGAGAATGAATTTACTATAAGTTAATCTATAGATAGATAAACATATATTGCGAGAAGTCTCAACCGTTTGTCAGGATTTTTAAGTGACAACTATCTAAGTCTAGCTAGAGATTGCAAAAAACACACTCACTTCTGTCCTCCCCTCATGTGTCCATGTCTTATCAATACCAAAATAGAAAAAGAAAAAAGACATTATAAACAACCACTAATACATCTACCTTAGCTAGTGGATCCATAAATGACAATCACCTTTCACTTTGGAGTTCAAATATAGCATACCAATCAATTCACCTATAAACCTATTGCAAAGTACACTTGATGAACTTTTTCATTTGGTTACACGAGAATTTACACCGACATAAACTTTCCCTCAGTGAACAGTGGGTGAACCATTTTGGAGTTTGCAAGTTGAAACTAGAAAAAAAAAAGTCAAAAAATCAGTTGACTGTTCAACATTCTCAGGCCACTAGTCTACAACGGGTCCACTCCACGCCTCCATTCCACGGTTTCCACCACGACCTCTTCTCCGTCGCCATCTCCTCTCCATCTGGCATCTCACTCATCTCGGCGCCCGCAAGGCGTTCGGCGAAATGTGACGCCACGCCACGCCGCGCCGCGGCGCGCGCCCATGTGGGTGGCTGGCCAGGCGTCTCCCTCCGTTCCTCTCCCGCCGCTCGCTCCGCCGCCGTCGCTCGCGTGCGTGCGTGCGTGCGCGCGCGCGAGGGAGACGTCGCTGTGCCAGCCAGCGCGAGTCAGACGTCACCTCACCTCCCCGTCCCCGCCCGGCCTAGCTTTTCTGACTGATCCGGACGCCACGCTGCGTCTCCACTACTCCGCCTCCCGTCCAGCCCCTGCCGTCCATGTCACGCCTAGCTCGGCTCGGCTCCTTCCTTTCGCCTCCCGCCTCCTCCTGCCCCTTGTCCTCTTCCCACACCTCCTCCGGAATCTGCCCGCGCACCTACTCGCCTCCCTCTCGCTTTCCCGTCTCCGTTTTCTTTATCCTGCTGCCGGGACGGGCGGGTGGCCTTCGTGTGGGGTGGGGCGGCCGTTGCTCTCGGATCAAGGAGAAAAGAAGGGAGGAAAAAAAAAAGAATCAGTGGTTTCTCTCTGTGGCCGGCGGTTGGTCCGTCGCTCGCTGGCTGGCTGAAGCTAGCTGAAGCGGCTGCATCTGCTCGCTAGCCAAGCGGGATACGGAACTCTAGCTCCGGTTTGGGGGCTCCGGATCACTTCGAGGTGAGCAGCCTTTGCTGAATTGTGAAGCTTTTCATGGTGGGACTGGGCTTAGTGGCCTGATGCTGGTTAATCGCGGGGGTGGGGGTGGGTCAGAGAATAGGGTGAGGTGATCGCCACTGATTCGGGCCTGTTTGGATACAACGCTGGGGTTCCCTTTTTTTTTTTAACTGAATTCGTAGTTAATCAGGAGCCAGAGGATTAGTATCCATGTTTCTACGTCTTGTTCGTGTGAGGTCAATTCTGAGCTCTTCCCTTTTCTACCTTCAGCTCAGTAGCTTGTCTTTAGTCTTTAGTCTTTACTGTGCTGATTCGGCTTCTGGCTCTGCTCGGCTGTGATTATAGTTGTTCACGCTGCAGCTGCTGGTTGTAGTATTTTTTTGGCAGCTAGTTTGGCACCCTTGCAGCAGCTGCCGCTACAGTGCTGTTTTGGTACACTTGTGAATTGTTGAGAACAAACATTGTTTTGGTACACTTGCAAATTGTTGAGAACAAACATACTTGGGTTCACTGAAATTTTTGGCAGCTTTATGTTTTATTATCCTTCGGGTATTCCTAAGGTAAGGGATTAAAAAGGTCTTCCTTTTTTCCAGTCACGGTATGCCTTTTGCTAATTAGTACAGAAACAGTGCTCAATGGTGAATGAGAATCTTTTCAATTTGTGACTATTTGCTATTTATTCTGGATTCGTTCTGTTCTTCGCTGCAGGCTAAAGGAATTTTGACCATCACATAAGCTCAAGATCATGAGTTGGTTCAAAGAAATTTTCAAGGGTTCAGTAAACAGAAGAGTTTCAAGGGGTCACTATGATGGAGACTGGCATGAAGGCCATTCATCTGATCACATCAGAGTAAGCCTCTGCCCATATGCTCTGCTGTTGAACAAAATCTGAGTTTCTTCTGCAGCTGGTTGTATCCGTTCATATAATCTATGCCTAAACCAATAAGTTTTAATCTTACACCTTTTAACATGATTTTTCATGTTCTATAGAATGCGTGATCCTGAGGCAAAAGAAATGTCATTCAATGTTGCTTGTCGTCATTACTGTAGGATACTTACAATGACAGTGATAATGAAGATATAGATCGTGCTATTGCATTATCGCTAGCTGAAGCTGAGGAGGATCAGAATAAGGGAAAGGCGGCGGCTATTGGTTAGTGTTTGCCTAGCTATTCATATCCTGTTTTTACCTCTTTGTTTATGCCATCATTGATGACCATCTTGTCTCATATGATAGAATTCATCTCCTTGTTAACAGTAGCTTTGTAAATGAAATTGATCTTGACTACACCATTGCTGAATTTTAATGTAGATACTAACTATAATTTGGAGGAAGATGAACAACTTGCACGGGCTCTGCAGGAGAGCCTGAATGCAGAGTCTCCTCCTCGACGGAATGTTCCTATTGAGGATGTGCCAGTGCCTCCTCAATGGGATGTTCCTGTTGAGCGTGTGCCTCCTCGGCAGTATGTTCCTGCTAATGTGCCACCTTCACACATTTACCCACAGAGTGGATCCAGGTACTTGATTTATTTGATATTTTTGTTGTAAGAACTAGGATCTTATGTACCCTCTTAGGTGATTTGAATTCAACTGCTAATTGGATGATAATACATATAGAAGTAGCTGTTAGTGTCATCTTGCAAGTACCAAAAGAACTTATGGACATTATTAGCTCTGCACATATGCTACCATAGCTCTAATTAAGTCATCATATGCTTACCTGCATAGCTCTGCACATATGCTACCATTCCGTGTGTCTATTATCATTGCAAGATGTCAATAGCTCTTTTCCAGCATTGACCTGACCAGAAGTCCTGTTATTTGTGTAGGATTTGTGCTGGATGCCAAAACCCAATTGGCCATGGACGTTTCCTAAGTTGTATGGATTCAGTTTGGCATCCTCAATGCTTCAGGTGTTTTGCTTGCAACAAGCCCATATCAGAGTATGAGGTATGAGAGTATCAGAATAGTATCTTTTTTCCATTTAGTTTTCTTCGAATCAATGAACTAATTGATGATAATGCATATTTGTGCAGTTTGCTATGCATGATGATCAGCCGTACCACAAATCCTGCTACAAAGAGTTTTTTCATCCAAAATGTGATGTCTGCAACAACTTTGTAAGTGCCCACATCAACTGCATGGATAAGCATGAAGGTATTTTAATCAGAAATAATTTCTGACCCGTCTGTATAACTGCAATTATCATGTCTTTCTTCCCCAGATTCCAACAAATAGAGATGGCCTCATTGAATACAGAGCACATCCTTTCTGGATGCAGAAGTACTGTCCTTCCCATGAAGATGATGGCACTCCTAGGTGCTGCAGTTGTGAACGAATGGAGGTCAGCACAGGGTTTTGTATCTGTCAATGAACTTTCCCTGTTCAATTCCTGTTTGGAAACCAGTCAGTTTTGACTAACGTTTAGAAAATGCAGCAGCATTGCTTGGAATCAGTATAGATCCCTGAACAGCATCACTGAATAGATTGAGTAGCTACATCGATTAGTCATTTTGTTGTTACAATTCTCAGTTGTGACTGTTGCACTTCAGTGCTAGTTTAGAATGCCAAGCATAGTATGTAATACCCCAGCCAACTAGTGGTATTGTCCTGTGTCACCTGTTGTTATGGCATGGTCTGAAAATAGAGATCTGCATGGATATTTTAGATATGTTGGAGCCAGCATATAGCCCAGCTTCTGACCTCTCAATACTTTTGCACAAATGACGACAACAGTATAAGCAAGGGTACTCCTAAGTCTGGGAAATATGTGGGCACAGCATACGGAGGCAATACACAGTTCTTTTGCAATTAGGTTTTGTGCCTTTATTGGTTCTTTTATTTCTTCTGCAATTATTCATTTTCAACTGTTCTACATTGCAAGCTGCCCTGTGTGTCTATGTTCTTATGCTCCTTCCATCCTGAAATTCAGCCAAGGGAGATCAAGTACATAACATTAGATGATGGAAGGAAACTCTGCTTGGAATGTCTCAATTCTTCAGTAATGGATACTCCAGAATGTCAACATCTTTACATGGACATTCAAGAATTTTTTGAAGGTTTGAACATGAAAGTAGAACAGCAAATTCCATTACTTTTGGTTGAGAGGCAGGCTCTGAATGAAGCCTTGGAAGCTGAGAAAAATGTAAGTGACATGAACAGGTTATTTGATGCAAAATACTTGACATACTCCCTAACTTATGACATTTTATTTTATTTGTTTAAGGGGCACCACCTACCAGAAACCAGAGGTCTCTGTCTTTCTGAAGAGCAAATTGTTAGAACGGTGAGTTCTTCAGTTTCATCTCTCTGCTGATTTGACTACTAACACAGGTAAACTTTAAGAGATGCATGTACTGAATGATATAATTCTTCCAGATCTTAAAAGACCACAGATTGGACCAGGAAACAGAATCATAGATATGATTATAGGACTACAAGCTGGCTCGGCGGTGTGAAGTGACTGCAATCCTTATATTATATGGTCTGCCAAGGTAAATTATTTGACCTTTATTTTTTCCTCCTTGATTGTTTTCATTAAGATCATCCTTCAAAGCTTCTGCTACTTCCATTGTGAATGAACCTTTAATGGATCATGAAGTCGTGACGTGATGTTCTTATGTTTGAAGTCTAGATAGATCTACTTACTTCTTGTTAATATGATGGCTGCGCAGATTGCAAACTGGTTCCATTCTTGCCCACGAGATGATGCATGCATATCTTCGTCTCAAAGGTAATTCATGCTAATAATTTTTGGGCCTCGCATGTATCACTATCACTTTGTGCACTCATTTTCTTTCAAAAAAAAAAAAAAGATAGACAATTCCTACTCTTGTTGCTGACATGATTTTTTCTTTCTGTAGGATTCCGAGATCTTAGTATGCAAGTTGAAGAAGGCATCTGCCAAGTCCTGTCTCACTTGTGGTTAGAGTCAGAAATCATTGCTGGTTCTAGTAGCAACGTCGCTTCCAGCTCAGAAGCATCATCATCTTCGTCATCCTCAGGTCCTACCTCTTCAAAGAAGGGTGCAAAGACCGAATTCGAGAAGAAACTTGGAGCGTTTATCAAGCACCAGATTGAAACGGATTCTTCTGAGGCATATGGAGATGGTTTTAGAGCTGGCTATCCGGCTGTTGAGCGCTATGGCTTGAGAAGAACCCTTGATCATATTAAGCTGACAGGGTCTTTCCCATATTAAAGCAACTGAGGGGGTATTCTCCCATTTGTGAGGGTACTCCACATTGGAGGAATTTAGTTTTGATTATACATACACTGATATACATACCAAATGAGGGAAATTGGCTGTAAATCAGGAGAACTTATTTCAAGTGTCTTTTAATAGAAAAAACGATACATGTAAGTTTCGGATAGGTGAACTTATTTCCCAATTGTCTTTCTATAGAACAACGATACATGTTGCTCAGTTCTCTAGTTCACTTCCCCTTTTACACATTCACGTTTATCCCTCACAGGCCACAGCAGGTAAAATTTTAATTCTGTTACCTCAGATTAAGAAATTACTGTACAAGGGTCAAGACTTAGCGCCAATCCAAAAGGTTTAAGCGCTAGTAAAGTCAGGACTTACTGTGCATGTATGGTGTTGGCCACCGAGGACTTTTTTTTTCTTGGCTCGACTGTATCCTGGATTGGTTGTTAGGGTTAGCAGCCATTGATTGTACTCCTATTATTGATTAATTAATGGAAGCTTTGTCTGTAATGCTAAAAAAAACATTAGTACTCCTATGAAATATTAGTGATTTGTCGTTTCAACACAATGTATGCTTTGAAGATTAATGTATCTTATAAACTAGTTGCTCCTACTAAGAAATTAATGTTTTAATAACAGAAATGCGAAATATCCATCTTTTGATTAATTATTTGTCAAAGTTCACAATACTTGCAAATTAAGCATAACTCAGCTAGTTAGATTTCTTACGGTGGAACATGCCATAACTCTTTTTTAAGATGTATTTTAGAATTTAATGGCACTAGTTCTTCGGTGATAAGACGATGTACTCTTAGTGAGACCTAAGATGAATTCCATTAACCTTGAACTCTATTGAGTACAACCAAAAAAAGTTCATGATACTTTTTTTCTTAATTTTTTTTTTGAGCAAATTGAGGAGTATCGAGCATGGAGAGGCGGTTAAATTGAGTCGCAAGCCCCAATGGGCCTAGTTGAGTCAGTTAAATTGAGGCGGCACAGGCTAGGCCCCACCATCGCCGTCGACTAGGTCGGCCCTCCGCCGTCTACGTGACGGCCGGCGAGACCCGTCACCAGCGTGGGCGCTCTACGCCTCCGCCTCCCGGACGCCGGCGGCGAGAGCGCACCCCCTACAGTGGCGGCCGGCGTTGCTTGCTCGCGCCGCCGCTTGGATCTCCGGCGGCGGCGCGCCGCCTCGTCGTCAGCGGAGCAGGTGCGTGAGGGTGAATGGGCGCTCTGGTTCACGCGGGTTTTATTTTGCGCGATTTTTGTGCGAACATTTTTCGGATTCTTTGAGTTGATTCGGAAATTATAATATTTCTATGGATTTCAAAGCAGATTTTTTGGCCAAAGTTGTGGATTTGTACTACAAGACACCTCGTTGAGATCGGATTACTCTACGTTACAAAAATTCTTTCATTCTTTGCACGAATTTTGGTAAATTAATTACATTTCATTGTGTTCCCCACTCTACAGGAGCAAACCCTTGGCCGTCGTTCAATGGCGACTGTTCCTAGGCCCAACTCCAAGAAACCTAGGGTGACGGCGAAGGGCCGCGCCGGCGTCGGCGGCCATGAACTGCCGTCGGGATGCTTGGCCGGCGGCCCCGACCTCATCAGCGACGTCCCAGACGCCATCCGCGCCACCATCATCTCCCTACTCCCCACGGATGACGGTGCCCGGACTCAAGCCTTGTCCACGCGGTGGCGCCACCTCTGGCTCATCTCGCCACTCAACCTCTGCGACAGCGACATGAGGATGTTGGCCGCAGGCCGCGACTTCAGGGACTTCGTCTCCGGCATCAGGGAAGTCGTCTCCCGCATCCTCTCCACGCACCGTGGACGGGTCTCCCGCATCCTCTCCACGCACCGTGGCCCCGTCCGCCGCCTCTCCCTCGGCTGGCACGGGTTGGCCGTCAGGTACCCCGACCTAGACTCCTGGCTCCGGTCCCCGCGCTTGACAACTTGCAGGAGCTCGAGCTGTGGTACGGGTTCACGCATCCGGCCCCAATGCCGCCGCCCGCGTTCCGGTTGTCATCCTCCCCTCCGCGTCCTCGCTCTCAGCGCCGGCGGGAGCATATTTGACGGCGGCGTGTACGTCAGATTCCCCGCAGATGCTGTGGATAGGCTCCACTTCCCCAATCTCAAGCAGCTTACGCTCAAGTGCATCGACATTGCTGAGAGCGTGCTTTACACTCTGCTTTCCAAATGCCCTGTGCTTGAGAGCTTGGTACTGAGCCAAAATCAGAGCTTTCGTCGCCTCCGGATTAGCTCCACTACCCTTAGAAGCTTTGGTATTTCGGATGACCGCCGAGAGCTATGGGTTGTTGACAGGCTGAAAGAAGTCATTATCGAGGATGCGCCTCTGCTACAAAGGTTGTTCATCCGACATTCAGAAGAAGGAGATGGTCTATTGGTTCGATATCTCAGGCGCCCAAACTTGAGTTCTTAGGGTCCCTCACATATGGCATTACAAGTACAACACTTGAGCTTGGAACTACTATTTTGAAGGTGCCTGCTGCTTCTAACTTAAATGTGTCGCCCTCTTATGCTTATACAGCTTCTGTTTCACTCTCTTACTGTTATACCCAATGCTTTAATTCAGGAAACTATGCCTGTGAACTCAACAGCAGTGGTGCGATCATTGAAGGTTTTGGTTGTGCGCATGTCCCTCCTAGTATCGATGATGCCATTGGCCTTATGAAATGTTTTCCTTGCTTGCAGAAGCTATATGTCTTGGTAACGAATATTTCTGATCAGTCTTTTTGTATTCTTGTTTCCATCTGCTCTCTTTCATTTATATCATCCTGTATATTCTTGTTTCCAACTGCTCTCTTCCATTTATTATATATATATCATCCCGTATATTCGTGTTTCCAACTGTTCTCTTCCATTTATATCATCCTGTAACCTATTGGACCTGTCTTCATGTTAAGATTTCGTTTTTCTGATTTTTTTTAGTTTTGTATTCAGGTATCTTTGAGGGGTAGGTCAAAAATAAAAAGGGTGCAGCATGATAATCCACTTGATTATCTCGAATGCCTTCATCTCCATCTGAAGAAATTAGTATTAATAAATTATGAAGGGATGAAGAGAGGCGTGGAATTTGCCAAGTTCTTTCTTTTGAATGCTAAAGTGCTAGAAATGGTGGAATTAGCAACCAAGTGTCAGAGCTGTGATTCTAAATATTTGACTAAGCAGCATGCGAAATTGCAGTTGAAGAACAGAGTTTCTAAGGTTGCTCAAGTTCTCATTTCATGTAATTCCTACTCGGATGATTCCATGCACATCAGGCATATGCACGATATGAGCATTGGTGATCCCTGTGATCTGTCATTATGTAGCTGCAGAAGTTTTCAGCTCCTGTAAGCCGGTGTCTGCCTGTTTTCTGTTACTTCAGATGGCATCTTACATTCAGAAAACCAGGCTATCTGTGATAAGTTGTTACTTCAGATGTTTTCTGTTTAGATATCTGTTATCTGGTTACTTTTTTTCATTCTCTCAGATTAAGAAATTACAAGGATCAATTAGTTGACCGTTGCCGTACTGAACCAAGAGCTCACTGCGCATCCAAAAGATTTAAGTGCTAGGAGGAAGTATTCGCTGCATTTATCTTGTTATAAGGCGTTAATGTATGCTCATCACAATTAATGTATCTTAAAGTATGCTATTACTACAAAATCAATGTCCAATAAAAGATACTCCTATGAACTATGAATCTGTTAATTCTCAGTGGGAGTTCCATCAGTATTTGTAACTATTAAGTTGTTACATAAGCATTTTTTATGACGTGGTAACATTTTTAAGTTGGGAGAGAAGAAATTAGTTCCATGGGGATGGAACTCTCTCGTCTTGGTTACCAACTCAAGATGAGTCATATAATTAAATGTCTATGAAACAAAAAAGAATGGAACTATGCATTGAGAGTGATGGTTGCATTCTATGTTATTAGAAACAATGTTATAAAAACTTTCCAATGAGAATTGCCTATGAAGTCAATCTTTTAATAAGAGATGTGAAACATTGTTTCTACACACTGTACATATGTTTTGATTAACTAATTGTCAAATTTCATAATCTAGCAAACTAAACATAGCTCAACTGGTTAGGTTACTCATGGTGAACCTTGTCATTTTTTTTTTTTTTTTTTTTTTAGAGAAAAGGGTTTCCCCCTGCTTTTCATTACAAAAAGCAAAACATTGTTCAGTTTACAGCGCCAAGCTTAAAAGCTACAGAATGTCTCAAGAAGACTTGCTAAGTACGTTCATTATTACACAGCATCATCGCCGGCATACTGTCACCCTCAACTCGAACTGCAGCATCATAGCTAACTCCTTCTGAAGACTGAGCAACCGATTGTACCAACTGTGATGACGATTCCATTGAGTTCCATTCGATCTGCTCCAGCTGTCTTGAGGTTTTTTCCAGGTGCATGATCAGCCCTTCCAGCACCTTCTTGTCCTCCTCCTTGTACAGTGCCAGCCACCCCTTCAGCATCCTTGCAATCTTCATCCATACCGTCTTGAATCCAGTCCACACACGTCCCTGAAAACAAGTTTCATTTCTCAGCTTCCATAAACTCCACAAAACAGCAGAGGTAACGGCATTAGTAACTACATGTTTTTTGCTAGCAATCCAGTACTTGGCAACAGATTCATAAGAATCCCCAATTTCAAGCTTTAAAGCATCTGCAATAACCTTCCATACATATTTTGCCACAAAGCAATCAAAGAACAAGTGTTGTATTGTTTCTAACTCAGAACACAAAAAGGCAAGTTTTATCATTCACCTCTCTTCTTTTCTGTAAGTTATCCCTAGTTAACAGTAGACAATAACCAGAGAAAGAATTGCACTCTCGGTGGAATCAAGATTTTCCAAACCTTGTCATTTTTTATTAAAGGTTCTTGATTTGACTGAGGTGTTCATATTTTTTAGGATTTATTTTTGGATTTAACTTGTGGTGGAAGTTGTCATCTTTTTAAAGTTGTTGATTTGACATTTCTGAGAATCTGTCAAATGTAAGAGCTTGTATTTGAAAAGGAAAGGTTCATGATACTTTTTTTTTATAAAAAATCCTATTAATAATTAGTCCAAGAAAACCAAACATTTTAGTCGCAACAAAAACCAAACATTTTTTGAAATGGTATTCGAGAAAAACATTTTTGAAATGGAGGCAGTACCAACCGCAACCACGTGATTTTTTTTTTTTTTAGAATTCGCAGCCCACGTGAAATGATGGCAATCTTCGGCGCCGATCACCCTTAAAAGGCCGCGGCCCATGGCCCACGGCCTACACGAGCCCCTCGACGACAACGCGACGGACGCCGGAGCTCAAGACGACGATGCCGACGCCGGCGGCGTTCCCGCTGGTTAGTGTCCGGCGTTGGTTCTCCCCCTCCCCTCCTCTATTGTGACCCCGGGCCAGAATCCGCCGGCCGAGGCCGGTCGCGGCCGACACGACGGTGGTCGGCCCGGTTCGGCCGGCGGTGGTGAGGCGGCGAGGGCGCCGCCGAAGCCGGGCCTGGCCGGCCTCATCCGCTCGGGTACGAGTAGGCGGCGAGGGCGAGCAACAAATGGAAAGGCTGGGAGCGCGAGGTCGCCGAGGCTGGAGAAGACGCGACGGCGCGAGAAGGCCGGGAACCCTAGCGACCACTAGGGGAAAGCGGGCGGGGCGCGTCGCTCGAGCTGGAGGAGGAAGGCGGCGGCGTCGTCGCCGTGGAGGAAGAAGACGACTCGGAGCGGAGCGTTTGGTGGGCCAGGCCGCGTCGTCTTGGCCTTGCCTGGTCGGGCCTATAACACGCCCCATGAAATGAAGCATGTATTTTGGAAAAAAAAAAAGTTCATGATACTTGGAAAGCCCAATAGAGTCCAGTTGGCCCAACCAAATTGATTGGGACGGACCAGCTCGGCCGAGACCTCTCGCCATCACCGTCGACCAGGCCGGCCCAACGCCGTCCGCCGCGACGAGATCCGCGCCTCCCTCCCCGCGCGGGACGCTCCACGCCTCTGGCTCCCCCGACGCCGACGAGCGCCGAGAGGGAGAGGGTGCGCCCCTAGCTCTTTTCTCTGATCTCTACCCACAAGCTCCTTGCGCCGCCTTCTCCTCCTACTGACAAATGGTGGCGGGGGGCGGGCGGTGCTTGCTCGCCGTGGCGCTCGCCGTGGCCGCTTGGATCTCTGGCGCGGCGGCCGCAGCCTCGTCATCGGCTGAGCAGGTACGAGGGGGTGGATAGGGCGCTCCTGGTTCACGCGGATTTACTTGTGCACAGTTTTGTGCGGAAATTATGATGCTTCGTTAGCTCGGATTTGGTGGAGCTGGGGCTGTGCTGCGCGTTCATATTCATATGTATATAGGGTCTGGAAGGGGTTTGGAAATCGTTCGTTTTGTGTGCATAGTTGTCAGGTTGGCATGTAGTTTAGGCAAAATGCAGAAATTTTACTGTGTGTAGTGTCGATCTATCCCAAGTTAGAATTGAATGTATGCTTGTTTGAGGTGGGTGGCCTGAGGTTAATTAGCTGTATCTCGTTTGGATTTGAAGATACACCCTGCTTCTGATAATGTTTCCGTCAGATTTGATTGATGCTTATCTGGGTAAGTTTTAATTACTGATTGAACAGGCAGGCGGAAGCCAGAAATCCATCAAATGCATGCCCTGCTCTAGGACATACATTGGTGACGCATATCTCGACAACTCCTTGACGGGCCAGCTTGCTCAGCGTCGTGACTTAGTGGAAATGTCTGATTCTGGTGAATTGTGCAAAGGACTTGCTGATGATGTCGAAGTGCCTATGCTCTCAAAATTGCGCCGCAACTGATTGGTGAAGGTTCTCACCGCCGTTTAGTCTATTCTATGGATTTTGGTGTCTGTGACAGTGCTATGGTTAATTTTCTTGATGGCTATGATGCCCATCTGGTGATACTTGAAAAACTCCCGGATGGGGTGTTTGCTGACCCATTTGAGCTGCAGCATTTTGTTGAGCGCAAAGGTGAAATCTGAATCTGAGGTAGATCTTAGAACTGCATGATTATTTGCACTCTGCTAATCTTTTTTTTTTTGGTTAAAAACAATCTTGCAGTTTTCGTTGATGTTGCTGTTTTTGGAGACACCAACCTTGAACTGCCCACAGCTCTATCCAATCGGTCATCTGTTGAGATTCATTTTGATCTCAGGCTAATCAATTCAGCCAACTGTAGCCTTGTAATAGACTTGCCTCTCCATGCTAGATACCCGGTAAGCTTGTATAGACTACCAGTGGCCAAACTTTTTTTTAAAAAATAAACTTTTCATTTGAATTGTTTAGTGCCTGCTATCTGCAATTGAATATTACTTGTTTTTTTTCTCTGTAACCTACTAGCTAGGATATGCTTCTGTACTACAAATAGAACATTCAGATTTGCCTAGAAATTGACAAATTGTTTTGCATGAATGTTTAAAAAGTTCAACAACTTGGTGGTGATTAGTGGTTCATCATTTCCATGATGGACATCAAACAATGCATGCTGGAACATAGTTATATTGCGCCATGCTAATGCATTGTAATAGTGGATATATGTTTGCCTCTCCGTTTAGCATGTTTTGTAAAGACCATGGGCCTAATATATCCCACAACTTTAATAATTTCTGTTTAGTTCTGCTTTTATGCAAAATACTTCCTCACCAGTTTATATGGATTTATGCAACTGTGATGGGCCACCCCCTGTGCATGGTACCTTTAAACTGGCATTGTTTAGAATTCTGATATTGTAAAAATAACTTCAGTTGCAGAATCAACTGGGAGACAGGGAAATGAGAATTAGATGATTATATGAGTAACAAACTGAAAATGACTATTATGATATAGTTGTGCTTTTGTAGGCCCTACTTATCTAAATTAAGTTTGAGCTTAAAACGTTTGCTCCATTGTATATCCTTGTATTTTGCTCTACTGTATATATGTCTTAATTTAGATCTTGAAAAGTGTTAAAGTTGGGATACACAGAATATACAACTTAGTTATTTAATTATTAGGCAACTCAGGTTGTGAAGAGAAAGTTCTATTATTGCATATGATTTCCTCTGGCTAGGAAATAATAGGTGGTGGAATACTTATACATGTGGTGTCCATGCTCAATGTTTAGGAGAGAATTGATGATGCACCAGCTCCAAGTGATGTGAAAATGAAAAAAAATGTAGAAAACAATATTTCCTAGTGATGATCATGTTGCCCACCTTGCCATTTCCATGTTCTACAATGCTACAAACATGCCTGAAATGCATGGTGTTTTGAAATAAATACATGTTTCATTGTTTATCTTGGTCAATTTCTCATAGGCATATTTAGTAATAGCCATTTGTCAGACATTTCTGAATAAACTTAGTTGACTACTTTTATTTGCAGCCTCTTGATGCCAGTGGCTATGCCACGGTGGAGTTTGGTATCCCAAATCTGCTCCTCCGCTACAGAAAAAAAAGGAAATCCATTCTGATTCCTGTCTTTGGGTGATTAAGAATTTCAAAGGTGCACCCCCTGGAGAAAGCTGCATGGCGCATACCGTGTGGAGATGAGACCCACATAGGATTTGTATCTAGCATCACGTTTCTTTCAGCTCTTGTTTGTTCCATGTCCATCGCCTTAGCTGCTCTAATTTTTTGACGCCTTGGGCACCTAGCAGGTCCAAATTTTTTCTCTACACAAATACTGAAATGTGACATTGTAAAATTTTCTCCATGCATCTACACGGGCCTTGCAAAAATGACAATTCAGTCGCCACTAATTTTGCTAGCACTAGAGTCTCTGAAAGTTCCATTGAACTGGAGTTGCAAACTTCCAATTCACATAGAGACCAGAAACAGATCAGGGTTCCTCTTTGTGATGGAAAAAGGAGTTCCAAAAGAAAATCCATTTACTTCAAGCTGAGTCATGCTCCTGAGACAGTCTGAATCAGAAGCTGCAATACTAGCCCATATCCCCATCATCTTGTAAGGGTAAGTTTTCTTCCTACATTTTTTTATACAAAAAAAAACCTAATAGATGAAGCATCAAGTGCAAGCTATTATGTGTAAATAATACAAGGTAGTTTTTGTTCTGTTTCAGGCAAGGTAGCTAAGTAGCTTGCGAGCCCAATTCTCAGGTGTGTTGTTGCTGTTCTGTCTTGCCTGACAGTCTGGACCTGCAGGAGGAAACTGGATTATATTGTGTTGACGACATAGTTACAGAGCACAATGTTGATTGATACAAAATCACAAATAGTCCCATGTCAAAGAATAATTTATTTTGTTTTGATGGGATTCATGGGATCAAATTACTGCCATTCCTTACCACTGGCTCCTATGAGGACTTATTTGTAACCAGAATAGAGACAAAGGTTCTAATTGGCTCACGGCAGTCTTTTGATGGTATGAAATAAAATTGATCGTCTGGGTTCAACCATTTGATGCATTTATAATATTTCATTCCAGTAAGTGATTTCACCATTATAGACAGGAAATTTTCAAATAAAGGTCGTTTGGAACAAAGGAATGGGTTTGTTAAATTCCTATGGGAATGACTCGTTCCTTAGGAATTTGGAGGAACTCTAACAAGTGACTAAACCTCTTTGTTGTTCGAAGTTTCCTTAGTGTCTATATATCTAATCTCTATGACTTTCATCAACTATGGAACGTTACTAATGTCCTGTTGACTCATAATAAGTAGAAGAATAAGATCAAAGGCAGGAGACATCCCCTTTTCAAATAAGTGATTGCCATACTGTAGCATCAACTTCAGATCAATTAAGCATCTTCCCAACTTCGAAGTATGAGAATGTATACCTGCGAACACAAATGATATGGTCACTCAAGCAACTAAGGTGCAAGTATTGACCGTTTGTGTTGCAAATATTTTTTTCCCCTTGTTCCTGCAACTCGCAAGTATCCATAGATGTAATTTGTTGTGAGAAAAAAACACCGCTGAATAGTTGGTTGATAAGTGCGGATACGCACGAGCGAAGAGGCTGATAGTTTTTTGCACGATTCTATGTTTGCGTGATCCCATATTCCCATGTGGCCATGTCTCTCATGTGATCAATTGTCCTTCCCCAAATATATATCTAAATTGTGCAATTTGTTTTTTATTTACCTACATTTTATACTCGGGACACGCTGCCTTTTGCAGACATTTAACGCTTTGATGTGATGGGAATTTTGGAGAAAAGTTGGGGAACTAAACACACCGCATGTCTCTCACGGGAGCAATTGTTCTTTCGCCCAAATTCAAGCGTTGAACTTGAGCACATTTTCACCTAAACCCAACCCAAACTGAACTGAAATGTCAGTGTTCTCGGTTTTCGGCTTGGTTCCTAAGTTCCACAACTTCGGTGTTCGGCCTTGCCTTCGTTTTCTGCTATGTTGGAACCGACACCAACTCTGCGTTGTGCTGGCATGATTGGCAGGAGTAGAGAAAAGTGAGAGAGACCGAGAGCCCCTCTGTGAGAGAGCTGCCTTGTGCGTGTGTTACCTCCAACAACGACTTTTTCATCATCCTTCGGTTGCCGGTATGTTTCTTCTTTAATAGATCACTAGTGACACTCTTAATCGACGCTACACGCGGTCAGTCCATCTGTATCGCGCAGATTTGACGCACCTGTGTATACCCCTCGCCGACACTTCCTCCGCCTTTGCGCCTCGGTCGACGCTGCAGTCTTTTTTTTCTTAGAGAATGTTTATTTATGTCAAGGGCTCGCGTGAAATGGCAAAAGCCATTGGTTGGGGCCTCCCACCCGCGGTTCAAATCACCCGCGACACTTTATCCTGGAGATTTATTTCGGGATTTTCCCAATTTGTGCATTAAGTGGTAGGCGACGCCCCCGTCCGATAGCTTGAGCCAAAGTGGTGACTTCGGAATCTCAAGATTTCCGGCCGCCCTTCAAGGTGCTTTCATAGTGATATATGGTTTGACGTGACGTGTGTTCAAAAAAAAAAGTGTGTGCGTGGTGAGTGCGTGCGCGTGCGTGTTGAGCGTCTGCGTTGTACTGTGTAATCTAAAAAAAAAAAGAGAATGTTTATTTATGTAATCTGGTTGTTTTATTTTAAATTATAATATAATGTTGCTGTAAAAAACACCAGGACTCCTCTCCGTATCATCCCGAACAAAAGCAGCTATCAGGTGGTCCAGCCCACACCCCACGCGGCCCAACACCCATCCGCAGCAGCATACCACTCCAGAGTCTCCTTCCCTTAAAAAAATAAAATAAATAAATAATAATAAAAACACTCCAGACTCTCCCACAGTCCCACTCTTCTTGCAGACGCCAACTCTTCTTCCCGTCTCCCATCCCCATCCCCATCTGACCCTAACCCACCCAGCACCCAGCAGCAAGTACAGCGGCGCGAAGGCGAGCAGCCCTCCGCCGCGGCGGCGCTCGTGGCTGAGCGCCAGCACGAGCGCGAGCAACCGCGGGAGCGGCGGCCGGCCGGCGGCGGCGCGGGGCACGGAGGCGAGCGTCGTCCAGATCGCCGCCGCCTTGCCCGCACCGGCCAATCCCTCCGGCCGGCGAGAAAGGAACCAGCTCAAATCGAAATCCCACCCCACTTCCATGGAGCAAAGCGGCCAGACTGCCGCCAAGCTTGCCAAGCCTGCCGACGGCGGCGAGGACCGCCTCAGCGCGCTCCCCGACGAAGTCATCGTCCTTATCCTCGAGTGCCTCCCCACCACCGACGAGGCTGCGCGGACCAGCGTGCTCGCGCGCCGCTGGCGCGGCCTCTGGCGCCTCCTCTCGAAGCTCGACTTCCGCCTCCGCCCCGACGGCGACGGCATCCGCGAGCTGCTCGATGTCCCAGACGCGCCACCGCTCTGCTTCATCTCGGTCACCACCGAAGGCGCTACCGCCGATTCCGCGACGGCCTGGCTTCCCGTCGCCGCGCCGCCTGGCCGGTGGCCTTGTCTACCACAACAACAAGAAGGCCAGGACCAGGAGGGGAGGCAACAACGACGAGGTTCAGCTTCCCCTGCTTCGAGAATGCCACTTCGATTGAGATCCACCTGAGGTCTCTTGGCGGCCTCGCCTTGCCGT
This sequence comes from Hyparrhenia diplandra, assembly GCA_015847255.1. Taxonomy (NCBI): domain Eukaryota; kingdom Viridiplantae; phylum Streptophyta; class Magnoliopsida; order Poales; family Poaceae; genus Hyparrhenia; species Hyparrhenia diplandra. Next base: position 757,066 of record JADLZK010011205.1, read on the forward strand.
TGTTGGGCGTCTTCACCCGGCTCACCGATCTCGATCTGAGGTCTGTCGTGTTCCGGGGCCGTGTGAGCTCGGCGATCTCGTCGTCTCGCCACGGTGCCCATGCTTACAAAAAGCTCGGTATCGGCTACTCCTGGGATTGGGTAATCTCTCCATCCACTCCAACTCACTACTGCAAATCAACCTCATGTTCTGTAACCTGCGGCAGCAGCAGCTTACCATCGTGACCCCGCTTCTCCAGAAGCTAAGCGTGCATCACAACTTTCTAAGTGGTGAGGATCAGATTGGACAGCAGGGTGCCATCATCAGAGCACCTCAGATAGTGTCCCTGGTGTGGATGGATCGGTACGATCCACGATATTTCGATCTTGGCAATCTTGGCAAACTCCGAAAAGCTGCAGACAGGCTATTTCTATGTATATGGATACAATACCCATAGAGAACGTAACGCAGTTGTCTAAGACTTCTGCAGCAATTTGAGGTGCTTGACAGCCTTCATCTGCGGCTCATCTACTTTAAGCAGGATGTAAGGCACCATCAATACTTGTTGGGAGACATGACGGTGCTCCCTCAGATTACATTCTTGCACCTGGATTTGTGCAACCGTGAACACGCTTTTTGGAGCCAGCTTGTTCCATGTGCTTAGGATGTGTAACGGGTTTACTTAAGATTGTCACCGTGGTTATATGATCATTGTGGCAACATGGAGGCAAAACCTGCTGCCAACTTGGAGGCGTAACCTGCTGCATGTCCGCCGCCGTGTTTGTGATCAACCGTAAAAACCGAAGACCGATGAACTTGTGCCGGATCACCTTGAAGATGTACGCATCATTGGACTGCGAGGAGCTCAAGATGAGGTTGCTCTTGCGCAGCGTTTCTCGGTTGGGCCACCGCATCAAAAAAGCCCCGAGGATAGCATTGGTCAAAGAGATGGATGAAAGCAAGATTGAGAGTTTCGCTAAGCATTAGCAGGCTTCATTAGGCCGTAAACATGCATACAATTTGTGACCGTGATGTGACAAGTAAGAGGTCGGTGCGCTCATTCGCCCCTGTAAGACCAAAGTGTGCCACGTCGTTGTGACTCGATGCACTGGTTGGTGCTGGCTGGTTTACCTTTTGTTAAAGGTATCAGGCAACGGTTGTAGCCCTTAGTTGGTTTCGTTTGTGTATGTTCTAGTACTATGCTTCATTGTATCCCGTAGTAGGTTTCATCTGTGTGTGATCTTGTACTATGCTTTATTGTAGCCCTTAGTAGATTTCATTGGTGTGTGCTCTTGTACTATGCAACGTGGTAAGTTACTGAATTTGTGTCCATGAGAGGGACTCGTGTCAAATTATTATTTTTCCATTATGGCGCCTTTTTTTCCTCCTTGATTGTTTTATTAAGGTCATCCTTCAAGGCTTCTGCCACTTCTATTGTGAATGAACTTTTAATTTAATGGATTCTTATGTTTGAAGAATAGCTAGGTAGATCTACTGATTCAAAAAAAAAAAAGGGTCGATCCAATGATCCACTTGTCAATATGATGGCTACGAATACAAACTGGTTCAAATAAATAAATAAAAAAAGATTACAAACTGGTTCCATTCTTACCCACGAGATGATGCATGCATATCTTGGTCTCAAAGGTAATTTATCCGTGTTAATAATTTTTTAGCCTCGCATGTATCACTATCACTTTGTGCACTCATTTTGTTTCAACAAAAGATAGGCAATGGCTATTCTTGTTGCTGACATGATTTTTGTAGATTTCCGAAATCTTAGTATGCAGGTTGAAGAAGGCACATGCTTAGTTCGGTCCCACTTGTGGTTAGAGTCAGAAATCATCGCTGGTTCTAGTAGCAGCATCGCCGGGTTCTATGGATTTATGCAACTGTGATGGGCCATCCCTTGTGCATGGTACCTTTAAACTGGCATTGTTTTGAATTCTGATGGACTACTGTAAAAATAACTTCAGTTGCAGAATAATCTGGGAGACAGGGAAATGAGAATTAGGTGCTTATAAAGAGTAACAAACTGAAAATGACTATTATTTATGGTATAATTGTGCTTTGTAGGCCCTACTTATCTAAATTAAGTTTGAGCTTAAAACGTTTGCTGCATTGTATATCTCTGTATTTTGATCTATTGTGTATATGTCTTAATTTATATATCTTGAAAAGTGTTAAAGTTGGGATACACAGAACATACAACTGGGTTATTTGCTTATTAGGCAACTCAGGTTGTGAAGAGAAAGTTCTATTATTGTAACTCTCCATTTAGCATGTTTTGTAAAGACCATGGGCCTAATATATAGATAAGGTATCCACAACTTTAATAATTTCTGTTTAGTTCTGCTTTTAATGCAAAATGTAGAAAACAATATTCCCTAGTGATAATCATGTTGCCCACCTTGCCATTTTCATGTTCTCTTAATGGTACAAACATGCCTGAAATGCATGGTGTTTTGAAATAAATACATGTTTCATTGTTTATCTTGGTCAATTTCAAATAGGCATATTTAGTAATAGCCATTTGTCAGAACATTTCTGAATAAACTTTGTTGACTACCGACTGTGACGCTTATTAATTTGCTGGCTCTTGATGCCAGTGGCTATGCCGCGGTGGAGTTTGGTGACCGAGATCTGCTCCTCCGCTACAGAAAAAAAGAAATCCATTCGGATTCCTGTCTTGGGTGATTAAGAATAAGAATCTCTAAGCTGCACCCCCTGTACCTGAGAAAGCTGCATGGCACATACCCTGTGGAGATGAGGCCCACATAGGATTTGTATCTAGCATCACGTTTCTTTCAGCTCTTGTTTGTTCCATGTGCATCGTCTTAGCTGCTCTAATTTTATGACATCTTAGGCTCCTAGCAGGTAGCAGGTCTAAGTTTCTTCTTCACACAAATACTGAAATGCGAGAGAGTAAATTCTTCTCCATGCATCCAGACATCCTTGCAAATGACAATCCAGTTGCCATCAGTTTTGCTAGCAGAAGTCTTTGCAATTTCCGTTGAACTGGAGTTGCAAACTTGCAAAGACCAGAACCAGATCAGAGTTCCTCTTTGTGGCAGAAAAAGTAGTTCCAAAAGAAAAAAAAATCATTTACTTCAAGTTCAGTTTATGCTCCTGAGGCAGGTTTTCTTCTTAGTTTTTTTTTTTTAACAAAAAGAATAAAGAAGACTAATAGATGAAACATCAAGTGTATGTGTAAACAATTTACAAGGTAGTTTTTGTTTTGTTTCAGGTAAGGCAGCTTGAGACCCCTACTCTCAGGAGTGTTGCTATCATGTCTTGCCTTGATCTGCAGGAGAAAACCTGATTATATTGTGTTGAGTGTTGACAACATGGTTGCAGAGCACAATGTTGATTGATACAGAATCACGAATAGTCGCATGGCAGAGATAAATTATTTTGTTTTCATGGGTCTCATGGCATCAAATTATACTACCAGTTCCGGCTCCTGTGAGGACTTGTTTGTAACTACAATAGAAACAAAAAGGGTATGAAATTGAGTACACCCATTGCTAGTGTCCCAGATACCTTTTTTCCCCTTGTTCATGCAGCTCGCAAGTATCCATGGAATGAATTTTTTTTTTTTTTCTCTTTGCATGAGTTTTTGCACGATGACATTTATTCCCATATGTCTGTCAAGTAATCCCATATTCCCATCTGTCAGGTCAGGGGCCTGTTCGGCAATCCCTGGTAGGGACTAGCATTAGTTGGGCCGACGCATGGGCCCTGGGCCTAGAGCCCAGGCCAGACTCTGCTGGATAAACAAGGGAAGAAGTAAGAACGAAGCGGAGGTTCCCCTTCTCGAGAAAACTCCCCATCCAACTGTTCATCTTCTTCCCCTCGAACCCTAGCTTCTACAGCTACTGGCTCTGCTTCCTTTCCATTCTCTACTATCCAGAGCGGCGTCCAGATCGCCGCAGCCTTGCCCGCGCGTGGCAATCCCTCCGGCCGGCGACAAAGAAACCAAGCCCAAATCGAAATCCCTCCCCACTTCCATGGAGGAAAGCGGCGGCCAGATCGCCGCCAAGCTTACCAAGCCTGCCGATGGCGGCGAGGACCGCCTCAGCGCGCTCCCCGACGAAGTCATCGTTCTTATCCTCGAGTGCCTCCCCACCACCGCCGAGGCTGCGCGGACCAGCGTGCTCGCGCGCCGCTGGCGCCGCCTCTGGCGCCTCCTCTCGAAGCTCCACTTCCAACTCCGCCCCGACGGCGACCGCATCCGCGAGCTGCTCGATGTCACTGACGCGCCACAGCTCCGCTACATCTCGGTCACCAACAAAGCAGCGGCGCCGCCGCCGCCGATCCTGCTATTGCGACGGCCTGGCTTCCCGCCGCCCGCGCCGCCTGGCCGGTGGCCTTGTCTACCACAACATGTCTCCGGATCTGGAGACGGCCAAGAGGGCAGGCACCGTTCAGCTACCCCTGCTTCGAGAATGCCACCTGTATTCAATTCGTCCTACGGCTTCTTGGCCTTGCCTTGCCGTCGCTGGGCGTCTTCACCCGCTCACCGATCTCTACCTGATGTCCGTCGACTTCCGAGGCTCGTGTGCCCTCGGCGATCTAGTCTCCTCGCCGCGGTGCCCATGCTTACAGAAGCTCAGCATTGTCAGCTCCTCGGGATTGTAATCTCTCCATCCACCTGAGTCTCTCCTGGAAATCAACCTCAGGTTCTGCAACTCGCGGTTGCGGCAGCTCACGATCGTGACCCGCTTCTCCAGAAGCTAAACGTGCATGATAGCTTTGATCGTATTATTTTTGGTGATGATCAGAGTGAACAGGGTGCCAACATCACAGCACCTCAGATAGTGTCCCTGTTGTGGATGGATCAGTACGATCCACGATATTTCCATCTTGGCAATCTTGGTGAACTCCGAAAGCTGCACACAGGCCATTTTTATGTATATGGACAACAAACCAATAGAGAATATAATCACAGTTGTCTAAGGCTCTTGCAGCAATTTAAGGTGCTTGACAGTCTTCATCTGCAGCTCATTTACTGTATGCATTATATAAGCCACCATCGATACTTGTTGGGAGACATGACGGCGCTCCCTCGGATTACATTCTTGCACCTTGATTTGGTCAACCGTGAGCATGCTTTTGGAGCCAGCTTGTTCCATGTGCTCAGGATGTGTATCGGTTTAAGAAGATTGACACTCATGTTATATGGCCGTCGTGGCAACTTGGTGGCAGAACCTGCTGCATGTCCATCAGGCTGTGTTTGTGATCAACCAGAAAACTGGAAGACTGATGAACTTGTGCTGGATCACCTTGAAGATGTACGCATCATTGGACTGCGAGGAGCTGAGCACGAGGTTGCTCTTGTGCAGCGGTTTCTTGGTTGGGCCACTGTACTGAAAAGCCTGAGGATAAAATTTGTCAGCGAGATGACTGAAGCCAAGATTGAGAGTTCCGCTGAGGCGTTAGCAGGCTACTCTAGGCTAGAAACATGCGTACAGTTTGAGATTAGTGACAGCAAGTAAGAGGTCAGTTCGCTCAGTCAGCCCAGAAGACCAAAATTTGCCACGCGACTCTGAAGCACTAGTTGGTGTTGGCTGGTTTACCTTTTGTTAAAGGTATCAGGCAGCGGTTGTAGCCCTTAGTCGGTTTCATTTGTGTATGTTCTAGTACTATGCTTCATTGTAGCCCTTAGTAGGTTTCATCTGTGTGTGATCTTGTACTATGCTTCATTGTAGCCCTTAGTAGATTTTATTTGTGTGCGCTTTTTTACTATGCAATGTGATAAGTTACTCAATCTGTGTCCATGAGAGGGACTCTTGGCAAATTATTTTTTTCCATGTATGGCGTCTTTTTTTTTCCTCCTTCATTGTTTTATTAAGGTCATCCTTCAAGGCTTCTGCCACTTCCGTTGTGAATGAACCTTTAATGGATTCTTATGTTTGAAGAATAGCTAGGTAGATCTACTGATTCAAAAAAAGAAAAAAAAAAGGTAGATCTACTTGTTAATATGATGGCTACGCAGATTACAAACTGGTTCCATTCTTGCCCACGAGATGATGCATGCATATCTTTCGTCTCAAAGGTAATTTATCCACGCTAATAATTTCTGGGCCTGGCATGTATCACTATAACTTTGTGCACTCATTTTCCTTCAAAAAAAAAAAAAAATAGACAATGGCTATTCTTTTTGCTGACATGATTTTTCTTTCTGTAGGATTCCGAAAGCTTAGTATACAGGCTGAAGAAGGCATCTGCCAAGTTCTGTCCCACCTGTGGTTATTAGAATCCATCAAATACATGCCCTGCTCTAGGACGCACATTGGTGATGCATGTCTCGACGACACCTTGACGGGCCAGCTTGCTCAGCGTCATGACTTAGTGGAAATGCCCGATTCTAGTGGATTGTGCAAAGTTCTTGCTGATGATGCTGAAATGCCTATGCTCTCAAAATTGCGCCGGCAACTAGTTGGTGAAGGTTCTCACCGCTGTTTAGTCTATTCTGTGGATTTTGGTTTCTGTGGCAGTGCTATGGTTAATTTTCTTAATGGCTGTGATGCCCATCTGGTGATACTTGAAAAAGTCCCAGAAGCGGTGTTTGCTGACCGATTTGAGCTGCAGCATTTTGTTGAGCGCAAAGGTGAAATCTGAATCTGAGAAAGATCTTAGAACTGCATTATTTGCACTCTGCTAATCTTATTTTTTTAAAAAAATCTTGCAGTTTTCGTTGATGTTGCTGTTTTTGGAGACACCAACCTTGAACTCCTCACAGCTCTATCTAAAGCTGGATAGCTCGGTTTCGGCTCGGTCTAGCTCGTTAGGATAACGAGCTAGCTTCGCTCGCTCGTTATCTTAACGAGCTAGAATGCCGGGCTCGCTCGGCTCATTAAGCTCTCGCGAGCTAGCTCGTTAAGCTTCGCGAGCCAGGTGTTTAAAAATACACAAAATATAATATTTGCATTTATATAAAGCTTGAAAATGATAATAATATAAAATAATACATCCAACAACTTTAAATTGAACAAAATACTTATATGTGCTAACATATCAACCATTTATAGAGTGCAAAAATGTGAAGTAACATAAAACTAACATATGTTTCGATAATTTTTTATCAAAAACGTGGCTCATTTAGCTCGCGAGCCGCTCATGAGCTGGAAGCTCGAGTTGGCTCGTTATCGCTAACGAGCTAAAATCCTGCGCTTGGCTCAAGTATTAACGAGCCGAAGTCGAGCCAAGAAGCTTGCGACGAGCGAGCGAGCTAACGAAGCTTCGAGTTTTTCGTCTAGCTTTAGCTCTATCCAATCGGTCATCTGTTGATATTCATTTTGATCTCAGGCTAATCATTTCTACCAGCGACAGCCTTGTAATAGAGATGCCTCTCCATGCTAGATATATATTACCAGTGGCCAAAAAAAAAAAAAAGTTCATTAAAATTGTTTAGTTCCTGGTATCTGCAATTGAACATTACTTGTTTTCCTTGTAACATACTAGCTTAGGATATGCTTCTGTACTGAAATTTTGTCTGCAAATAGAACACTCAGATTTGCCTAGATATTGATTGGTACATCATTTCCATGATGGACATCAAACAATGCATGCTGGAACATAGAAGCTCTTATATTAGGCTGCACTAATGCATAATAATAGTAGATATATGTTTTCCTCTCCCTTTGTGTCATGTGGGGACGCTCCTACACGAGACGGCGCCGTGCGAGGGACGTGCGCAGGGCCGCTGAGCGTGCCGAGCGCATGCAGCAGGAAGGCACCGGCTTAAGTGGCTAGATTAGAAAGTCAAGGATCTGATTTGTTAGCTTCTATAATTAGTCCTTAAGTCTAGGACCAGTTGGTTGGCCGAGGGGCCTTTAAGCAAGATTAAACCAATTCTCTCTCTCTAATCTCTCTCAAGCCATGGTCTAGGGGGGCATAACCCTACCGACGAAGGCGGCAAGGGGCATAACCGGCCCGGCCACCACGGACGGCGGCTACGATCTACGAGCCAAGGTCCTCCTACCCTCGGGCTCACCGCCCCGACAACCAGTATCTCGGTCTCGTCGATCCTCTCCCACCACATCCACCCAATCCTCCCACCGCCGCAAATGGGGCCCACACCGCCGCCACCATCTCCCTCTTCCCCGCCCACAGCCACCTCTTCATCGCCAAGCCATGGGCTTATCAGCCCTCCATTGCCGGCGTGATGAAGAGCTCTTAACCTCACCATCGATATGTCCAAGATGCAAACCGACATGGCAACCATGCGAGGAGAAGATCGGCTCATCCGCCGACCCAACGTCCACTCCGACGGCCGGCACCCACCGGATCGCCCCCGAAATTCCGGAAGATGGAGTTCCGCCGCCGGCGGCAAGTCCGACCCATCGATCTTCCCCAATCGGTGTGAGGCCTAGCTCGCTGCGGCCGCACCATCTTAGGAGGAGAAGGTGTGGATGGCGTCGTACAACATGGAGGATGTGGCCCACCAGGTTCCTCCAACTCCAGGAGGATGAAGGCACGCCGCCATGGGGGCGCTTCAAGAGCTCCTCAATCGGTTCGACCGGGCGTTCCGCGATCTTATTTGCTCGAGCTCACGGAGTGCCGACGCACCGCCGATCGGGTGAGGAAATACCCCAACCGTTTCCGTGCACTTCTTCCGCGGCTGGTCGACCGGAGGAAAGCCGGCGTGCGACTCTACTGCCGCGGGTTGTTGCCTCCGCCGAGCCATCGGTGCGCATCCATGCGCCTGGAAACCTGGCCGCGGCCATGAGTCCGCCGGGACGTTGGAGCTGATCGGCCGACCGGATCGCCCCAACCGCCTCCCCGGCTCGCGGGCGACCCCGCCAGCCCCGCTCCACGCCCACGTTGCCGGCGCGGCGCCGCGCCCGCCGTGCTCCAGTGCCGGTCCTCCACGCCCGCCACAGAAGCGGCCGGCCCTTCCTCGCGCCCCCCGCGGGCGCGCCGGCCGGCCCTCCGCCTCTCTCGTGAGGAGCGCGAGCGGGCGTCGTCGTCTGGGCCTTGTTACTTTATGTAACGAGCCCTACTCACGCTGCCACACCGGTGTGCCACCGCATCTTCTACATCGACGGCGTCGGCCGAGGAAACCGCCCCGTCACGGTGAGGCTTGCAGCAGCCGCCCCATTTTTCCCTCCGCGCGAGTTCTTCGGTATGCCCATTTGTGACATCATGCGGTGCGCGTGACCATCGCGCGGCATCCTTCAAGGCCCTCCTCGATACCGCTCCACATAACTTCATCGGGAGGCAGCTGTGCACCGTCATGTGGCTCAGCACACTCCCGGCGAAGATGATCGCTACGCCGGTGGCCAACGGAGAGCGCATCTCATGCCGGGCGTGTTCAGCGTGCAGCCCTCGACATCGCCGGCGGCGAGGCGTTCGTCGACCTACATCGTGCCTCTCCCGGCTATGACGTGGTCCGGGGCACCGGGGAGATGGTGACCTTGGGCTCGATTGTGCGGGACTTCACGTGCTCCGCGTCGCTCACCCGCGATGGCCGCGATGGCCGCTGGGAGGGCGTGACCGACCACGCGACGCCCGGCGCCGCGCCACCACGCCACCACGGTCCTCCTCGACGAAGTTGATGGCGAGCTTTGGGGGCCCTTCGCCGAGCCGGCCGCCGCGCCTCCGCAGCGCCGACGACCACTGCAAAGATCGCCCAAGCCGGGCGAAGGCCGTGGCCGTTCGACGGTTCTGGTACCCGCGGCGCGCACAAAGACGAGCCGAGCGCCCAGTGTGCCGCCATGATTCGGCAAGGCATCGTCGACGCATGGCGACTTCCGCGTTCTTGTCCCCCGGTCCCTCGTCAAGAAACCGGACCGGTCGCGGGCGTTTCGCATCGACTACGGGCGTTGAGCGCCGCCACCGTGAAGGACGCTTTCCCATCCTCGCCGTGGACGAGCTCCTCGGCGAGCTCCACGGGCGTGCTTCTTCACCAAGCTCGACTTGCGCCCGGCTACCACCAAGTCCGCACGCGGCCGGCCGACATTCACAAGACGGCGTTAAGGACGCACGATGGCTTCACGAGTTCCCGGGTCATGGCTTTGCGCCGCAACGCCCGACCACGTTCGAGCATTGATGAACGACGCGTGCTCGGGCCGTTCCTTCGGCGTTCGTCCTGGTATTTTTGATGATATTTTGATTCTGATCGCACATGGGCCGTGTTCACCTCACGACATCTCCGCGCCGCGTGTTCACGGGAGCTCGCCGCACGCTTTGTTCCTCGCGCGCTCCAAGCGCCTTCTGCGTCGTCCGCGTGGCGTACCTGGCCACATCGTCTCAGCCGTGGCGTGGCCATGGATCCGCCAAACTCCGTGCGTGCGGATCGGCCACGGCCTCGGTTGGCTAAGGGTCGTGGCGTGGCTTCCTTTGACTTGCCGGCTACTACGGGAAGTTCGTCCACAACTACGGCACCATCGCCGCGGCCGGCCACCGCTCTCCTTCGGAAGGACGGCTTCTCCGGTCCGAGGAGGCAGCCACCGCGTTCTTTGCCCTCAAGTCCGCCGGTGACCTCGGCTCGATTGCTTTCGCCATGCCGATTTCTCCAAGACGTTCGCGGGTGGAGTGCGACGCTTCATCCATGGGTTCGGGCGGGCCGGTCCGGCGACCACACCGTCGCGCTTCTTCGGCCGACCAGGTGGTGCCACGGCACAATCGCCTCGCGGCCTACGAGCGCCAGCCGATCGGGTCGGTCCACGCCAGGCGCATTGAGGTCGTATGTGGGGTCGCGTTCGTCGTCAAGACCGATCACTACTCTGACCTCAAGTACCGCTGATCGAGGCTCTCCACCATCCCCCCAACACCATTGGGTGGGGAAGCTCCTCGGCCCGACTTCACCCGGAGTACAAGCCGGGCTCACTAATGCCGGTCGATGCCCTCTCCCCACCGGACACCGCCCACTGACGGGCGCTGTCATGTTGCTCTCGCGCCGCTTTGACTTCGCCGACGGCGTCAAGCTCGGGGCCACGGACCTCGGCCTCGCCGCCTCGGGGAGGACATCCGGTCCTGCTCAAAAACAGGTATCGGGCGCCGGGCGACGAATTTGGTCCAAGTCATACGGGCGGTTGTACATTCCCAAGATCGCCGCTCCCGCAGGGAGGTGCTATCTACCGCGCACGAGGAGGGACATGAAGGTGTCCAAATAAGACCGCACCGTCTCCGCCGACTTCCACTTCCCCAACATGAAGTAGGCGGTGCAAGACTTGGTCCGGCGTGTGTTGTGTGCCAACGCAACAAGGCGGAGCATTTGCACCCGGCCGCCTCGCCGCTCTCCCGCCATCTCGCAGGGGTCCGGACCGACATCGCCTTTGACTTCATCGGCACCGCCCGCGTCTGCGCAAGTCGGTCATCTTGACCGCCGTCAACCGGTTCGCAAGTACAGCCACTTCATCCCCTTGCACACCCGTGCTCGGTGGAGAGTGTGGCTCGCGCGTTTTGCGGACATCGTCGCTGCCGCACGCATCCCGCGATCCATCGCGTCTCCGACCGCGACTCGGTGTTCACCTCCAATTTTTTGGCGGGGAGCTCATGCGCTTGAGTGGCACCAAGCTCCGGATGACGACGGCCTTCCATCCCCAATCGGACGGGCGGTCGAGTCCGCTAACCGGTGATGATTATTATGTACTTGAGATGCTTGGTGGTGACCGCCCCGACTGGCCCGTGGTTGCCATGTGCGGAGTATGTCTTCAACACCGCCTACCGCCTCGCTGCGAGAGACGCCCTTCCACGCCGCTTCACGGGCGCGACCCTCCCTCCATTCGGTCCTATGAACCGGTGAGACACGAAGTTGCGGCGACGGGCCAAGACCATGGAGGAGCATGCTGAGTTCCCCGAGGACATCAAGCTTCACCGAGCAGGCTCGCCGATGCACAAACGCCACCACGATCGCACCCACCACGCGGTCTCCTATCGGGTGGGCGATTGGGTGCTCTGCTGCGGCGCGGCCCGGCTACTTCACTTCCCGGTGACGGCCGGCAAGCTCAAGCCCAAGTTCTACGACCCATACCGCGGTCGCCGAGCTCATCAACGACGCCGCTCTTCGTCCTCGGGCTCGCCACATCGGGCCCGACTCCGATGATGTCTTCCACGCCGGGCTCCCGGGTTCCATGGTGGCGCCTCCACGGGAACCACCTCCACTGCTGCCTCGATCCGCCATGGGGCGGTTGTGCCGAGCCGAACGCGGTCAAGGCATGCTGCGGCACGTGGTGTCGCCCAGTGCTCATCCGGTGGAAGGGCGCTTCACCGGCATCGTCGACTTGGGAGGACGTCGACACATTCCGCGCCCGTTCCCACGATTCCGGCCGAGGACGAGCCGCCTCTCGGAAGGGGAGAGATGTCATGTGGGGGACGCCCTACACGGTGACGGGCGCCGTGAGGGACGTCGGCGCAGGGCCGCCGAGGCGTGCCGGCGCATGCAGCAGGAAGGCACCGGCTTAAGTGGCTAGATTAGAAAGTCAAGGATCTGATTTGTTAGCTTCTATAATTAGTCCTTAAGTCTAGGACTAGTTGGTTGGCCGAGGGGCCTTTATCTATCCATGTACGGCACATTGATTCAGTAAGCAAGATTAAACCAATTCTCTCTCTCTCTAATCTCTCTCAAGCCGGCGGTCTAGGGGGCATAACCCTACCGACGAAGAGCGGCAAGGGGGCATAACCCGGCCGGCCACCACGGACAGCGGCTACGATCTACGTAGCCGAGGTCCTTCCTACCCTCGGGCTCACTGCCCTTGACACTTTGCCATGTTTCATACAGAACATGGGCCTATATATAGATAAGCTATCCAATGAATTTAATAATATACATTTTAGTTTTACTTTTGCTTTTTATGCAAAATGATATCTTGCCAGTTTCTATGGATTTAGGCAACTGTGATGGGCCAACCCTTGTGCATGGTACCTTTAAAGGTTTCCAAGAAATTTAGGAAAAAAATCTTGGCACTGTTTAGAATTGTGATAGATCACTGTAAAAATAACTTCAGTTGCAGAGAACCATGGGACAGGGAATTGAGAGTTAGATGATTATGTGAGTAAGGAACTGTAAATGACTTATCATATAGTTGTGCTTTGTAGACGCTACTTTTCTAAAATTCTAAATTAAGTTTGAGCTTAAAACATTTGCTGGATTATATATTCTTGTATTTTGCTCTTCTGTGTATGTATCTGTCTAATTTGTATCTTGGAAAGTATTAAAGTTGGGATACACATAATATACATCTGAATTATGTAATCAGGCGACTCAGATCATGAAGAGAAATTCCAATTATTGCATTGATTTATCCTTGCTAGGGAGTAATAGTTGGTGCCTTGGTTCAATCCTTTATATGCGATGCTCATGCTCAATGTCTAGGAGAGATTGATGATGGTCCATGGGGTGAAATATGGAAAACAATATTTCCCAGTGATGGTCATGTTCCCCACCTTGCCATTACCATGTTCTTTAATGCTAAAAACATACCTAAAATACATGTTTCATTGTTTATATCTTTGTCAATTCTGAATAAACTTAGTTGAGACTGTGATGCTTATTTGCAGCCTCTTGATGCCAGTGGATATGCCACGGTGGAGCTTGGTAACCCAAATCTGCTCCTCTGCTACAGGAAAAAGGAAATCCATTCTGATTCCTGCCTTTGGGTCATTAAGAATTTCAAAGCTGCACCCCTGGAGAAAGCTGCATAGCGCATACCCTGTGGAGATGAGGCCACATAGGATTTGTATCTAGCATCACGTTTCTTTCAGCTCTTGTTTGTTTCATGTCCATCGTCTTAGCTGCTCTAATTTTTTTGACGTCTTAGTCACCTAGCAGGTCCAAGTTTTTCTTTACACAAATACTGAAATTTTAAAATTTTCTCCATGCATCTACACGGCCTTGCAAAAAATGACCGTCTGGTCTCCATTAATTTTGCTGCACTAGAGGAGTCTCTGAAAGTTCCATTGAATTGGAGTTGCAAACTTCTAGAGCCAGAAACTGATCAGGGTTCCCCTTTGTTTTGGAAAAAGAAGTTCCAAAAGAAACATCATTTACTTCAAGCTGAGTCATGCTCCTGTCTAGCTGCAATACTACCCCATGTCCCATCATCTTGTAAGGGCAAGTTTTATTCCTATATATTTTTTTTTTTATAAAAAAGCCTAATAGATGAGGCATCAAGTGCAAGCTATTATGTGTAAAAAATACAAGGTGGTTTTTATTCTGTTTAAGGCAGCTTGCGAGCCCAATTCTCAGGTGTGTGTTGTTGTTCTGTCTTGCCTGACAGTCACCTGCAGGAGGAACCGAGGAAACCTGACTATTGTGTTGACGATAGTTGTAGAGCACAATGTTTTGATATAGAATCACAAATAGTCTCATGTGAAATATTAATATTTTGTTTTGATGGGATTCATATGAGAAATTTTCAAATGAAAGCCGTTTGGATCAAAGGAATGGGCTTGTTAAATTCCTACTATGGGAATGGCTCGTTCCTTTGGATTTTGGAGGAACTCTAATAAGAGACTAAACCTCTTTTTTGTTTGAAGTTTCCTTTGTCTATATATCTGATCTCTATGCCTTCCATCAAATATGGAATGTTACTAATGTCCTGTTGACTCATAATAAGTAGAAGAATAAGATCATGAGCAGGAGACATCCCATTTTCAAATAACTGATTGCCATACTGAAAACTATTGTAGCATCAACTTTAGGCATCTTCCAAACTTCGAAGTACAAGAATGCATAACTTTAGATGAATTAAGCATCTTCCCAACTTTGAAGCATGAGAATGCATACTGTGCGAGCTCAAATCATATGGTTACTCAAGAGCATCTCTAGCAATGCTATCCAGTCAAACTATCCAGATGCCCGTTTGGGTAGCCACCTATATTTTCATACTACCCATATTTTGTTCTCAGCTACAAGAATACTACACAAAACACGATACCCAAATTCATCCTTATAGAGAGTGACACGTGGATCCCGCGTGTCATCCTCTCGTGCCTTCTAGCTATGGATGGACGCATGGAGCCGAGAAGGCCGAGGGGCGTTGGGGGCGGTGAGGGTCCCGCAGCGCCCGCCCGCTTTCATAGCCAAGGATGACAATCATGTTGGCCAAGCAAAGCGTCGAGGCGGGCCATCGTCTTGGGGTAGCCACGCTTGCACTAGGGCTAGCCGCGCCGTCGTCGTCGGGCGGTTGTCGTGTTGGGGAGGTGCCGATGGGAGAGTCTGTTGGGGAGGCAACGATGGTGACCCCGTCAGAAAGAGGATGAAGAAGAGGGCGGGCAAGGTGGCCGAAGGAGGGCGAGGCGATGGAGGACCTCCGTGGTATCCGGTCGAGGTTCGCCGAGGAGGAGTCACCATCATCGGGGAGGGTTGTCGAAGAGCGTCGTTCGGCGGACAAGGCGAGAGCAAGAGAAAGGAGTGGGTAGGTAGGAGAAAGAAGATTTGGGTAGTCCCATAGACCTAGCAAAGTTAGGTGGAGGGAAGGCGGATTTAGAGGATGTTTGGTTCCCGCCGCCCCACGCCACGCGCGTGTGTTGTGGCGACCCACAGGCTATGGTGGATGATTCGACCGCCCGGTCACGTGGCGTGGGGGCACGCTGCGTGGTGAGGCGAAGCGTGGCTTCAAACCAAACATCTCTTCGGCAGACCAACAAATTTGTTGAGTTAAATATGTAGCATGTAGGATTATTTTGTTGGTGGGTGCTATCTAAACTGGGATATACTGTGTGGGTTTAGCTGGTCGATGTACTAGATGTTGTGCAAGTGTAATTTTTTTGTTTTTATTCCCCTCTGTCCTGCGACTTGGAACTAATGGCTTTTTTTTTTAGCAATTCGTAGGGTTTTTTTTTTTTTTTGCACGATGACATTTTTCCCATGTGGCCATGTCGGTCAGGTGAACGGTATTTTGATTGAAGAGCTCAAATCTTTTTTGCCCATGCAAACTTCATTAGTTTTGAGTGCGTGTATGTGTCAGAAAAATGTAACAAGGCAAAGACATGTCCCTGGCTGCTCTTGGTGTGGGTAGTACTTGAAGGAGCTGAGATATGTCAACCCAAGTGCAATGAAAATCCACCTGAAAAAAAAAAAAAAAAAAAAATCCGAGCGGCGTCCATCCAGATCGCCGCCGCCTTGCCTGCTCGAGCGGACCAATCCCCCTGCCGGCGAGGAAGAGAACCAAGGCCAAATCGAAATCCATGGAGCAAAGCAGCGGGCAGACCGCCGCCAAGCTTGCCAAGCCCACCGACGGCGGCGAGGACCGCCTCAGCGCGCCCCCCGACGAAGTCCTCCCTCCTTATCCTCGAGTGCCTCCCCACCACCGCCGAGGCTGCGCGGACCAGCGTCCTCGCGCGCCGCTGGCGCAGCCTCTGGCGCCTCCTCTCGAAGCTCGACTTCCAACTCCACCCCGACGGCGACCGCATCCGCGAGCTGCTCGATGTCACTGACGCGCCACAGCTCCGCTACATCTCGGTCACCACCAAAGCAGGCGCTGCTGCCGCCGCCGATCCGGCGACTGCGACGGCCTGGCTTCCCGCCGCCGCGCGCCGCCCGGCCGGTGGCCTTGTCTACCACAACATGGTAACGGATGAGGAGTACAAGATGGCCAGGACAAGGAGGGCAGGCAACAACAACGTCGTCCAGCTACCCTGCTTCGGGAATGCTACTTCGATTGAGCTCGCACCGATGTATCTTGGCGGCCTCGCCTTGCCGTCGCTGGGCGTCTTCACCCGGCTCACCGATCTCGATCTGAAGTACGTCGAGTTCCGGGGCCCGTGTGAGCTCGGGGATCTCGTCTCCTCGCCACGGTGCCCATGCTTACAGAAGCTCAGCATCACCTACTCCACCGGATTTGCTGATCTCTCCATCCACTCCGACTCTCTCCTGCAAATCAACCTCATGTTCTGTGACCTGCGGCGGCAGCTCACCGTCGTGACTCCACTTCTCCAAAAGCTAAGCGGGTATTCCATCTATCGTCGTGCTATTGCTGCTGGTGATGGTCAGATTGAACAGCAGGGTGCCAACATCACAGCACCTCAGATAGTGTCCCTGGTGTGGAATGATAAGTATGATCCACGGTATTTCCATCTGGGCCAACCCCAAAATCTGTAGGCACGCTATTTTTATGTGTATGCACTAAACGTACAAACCCATAGAGAACAAAATCGCAGTTGTCTAAGACTCTTGCAGCAGTTTAAGGTCCTTGACAGTCTTCATCTGCAGCTTTTCTATTTTAAGCAGCACATGAGCAACTATCAGTACTTGCTGGGAGACATGACAGTGCTCCCTCGGATTACCTTCTTGCACCTGGATTTGTACAACCATGGGCATTCTTTTGGAGCCAGCGTGTTCCACCTGCTCAGGATGTGTAGCGGTTTAAGAAGATTGTCACTTGTGTTATATGGTCGTCTTAGCAACTTGGTGACCAGAAAAAATAGATTGGTGGAGCCATGTCCGTCAGGCTGTTTTTGTGGTCAGCCAAGAAACTGGAAGACTGATCAACTTGTGCTGGATCATCTTGAAGATACACATATCATTGGACTGCGAGGATGCGAGCACGAGGTTGCTCTTGTGCAGCGGTTTCTCGGTTGGGCCACTGCATTGAAAAGCCTGAGGATAACTTTGGTCAACGAGATGACTGAAGCCAAGATTGGAGAGTTCCGCGAAGCGTTGGCAGGCTCCTTTAGGCCAGAAACATGCGTACAGTTTGACACGAGTGACAGCAAGTAAGAGGTCGGTGCACTCAGATCGCCCTAGAAGACCAGGGAGTGGCATGTCGTTGCAACTCGGAAGCACTGGTTGGTGTTGGTTGGTTTACCTTTTGTTACAAGGTATCAGGCAGTGGTTGTAGCCCTTAATTGGTTTCGTTTGTGTATGTTGTATTACTATACTTCATTGTAGCCCTTAGTAGGTTTCATTTGTGTGTGCCCTTGTAGCTGCGTGGTAAGTTACTGAATCTGTGTTGACACTTGAAGTTATTTTTTCCCGGGCGTGGGATTCCCTTTTGCAGTCATGTAAACTTTGTGTTCATATTTGGTCTCATTAGTCTGCATCAAATTAGTAGCGTCAAACAGTTTTTGTGCCGCCTCATAGAGATTACGGCTCTTACACAATTCTAATGTGTCAGTTAGCCTGATTACATTGTTTGATAAATACATCAGTGTGCGTCAAACAGTTTTTGTTGCCTCATAGGGATTATGAATCATGTTGAGTGACCTTGCAGGTACATGGTACAACAGACCTACCTTTATGATTTGTCTTGGGTTGCAAATTCTGTTACATCATCCTTTGGCAAATTGTTGTCTTGCGCATTCCTGATAGCAAAATCACCCAGTTTTATTGGGCTTCTAAACCCACTCCCTCTTCAAACTTTTGCCATGTAGTGATGCTTGGTGCGACACCAATGTTCAGTGTAAATCAAATCTATGAAGATTCATACAATGTACATAAAAGAGGTAGCTATTGTACAATACTTGCAACAGCCTGCATAATGTGCTATGATGGCAACTAGCCGACAGGAGAATGAAATAGAAGAGTCTCCTTTAGAATTTGCATTACTGCATATTTTTGGTCTGCTTAGGCTTATGTTTTAGGTGTTACGACTACTATGGACAGTCGCTGAAATTTTTTTTTAGACGAAAGCGAACAAACATTTCAGAGGTGTATAGTCACGATGTACATAGCCTCCATCCTGGTCGTCTCTTATCCAGTTCAATGGCTCCAGAGCTCCAGCTTGCTGGTACCTTTGCCATATATAAAAAGACATTCAGACTTAGGAGCAACTCCTTGAATGAAGTTTTCAAGCACCAATACATGGCAATTAGTGCAAATCAACTTTTCTTTTCTCTCCAGACGTTGGTTGGTGCTTTCTAACATCAGCAAGTGTAGTAGCCAATTCAATGCTTACAAACAGCCATCAGGTCACCTGATTCAAGTGCTTATAGAGGTGTATTTTCTCACAGTTTGCCTCCATTCAGATATTCAGGAAAGTGCACTTTCCATCTATGAAGCTTCTCTTTTTCAAACTTGAGTGCAGATTCCCAAACAACAATAGCAATAAGCAAAGGCCATCCTGAAACAGAAGTACAGAACAATAGCTGTAGAATGGAAAGAACTGACACATTCAAAGAATCTTTTGCCAACTGAACTGGCAAAAAATAAGGGCAAACAGGAGAGATCGATAGCATTACTTCACTAGTTTAGAATGCTCCTGGTTTGCTAGATTCAGTCCAAATTCTAAAAGCATACCTTCTTCGATCATGCTCAGCTCAGCAGTGCAATCGATGGAGAACATCAGCAGCGGCGCTCCTTTGCGCTTGGTTAATTACCCGAGGAAGCATTATTATTATCTCACCTAGAGAATTTTTTTGAGGGGTTGCTCTCCACGCTTGCCACGTGGTTTATTATTATCTCACCTAATTAACCTCTGCCTCTGCCCTCGCTCATCAACGCGGATAATGAGAACTTTTGCCATAACGAGCGAGCCAATTCGTCTCGCTTACGCTAGCAAGCGAAGGCTAGCTCCGTTCTGCAAGGCAGTGACAATTGAGTGATGCAACCAAACATCCCCTAATAATCCCCTAATAATAAATAAAAACAAACTAGGGGTCTTACGATGTGTGTACTTGCTGTCCCGATCTGAGTCTTGACGATCGCACTAAACTCCACGTCAGGGCCTTGCATTATTTACCGGTCTAATGAAAGCCGTCGCCGTCGCTCCTCACGTGGCTGATCGAGACCCCCTGGGCACTGACACGGCTATCCAATCCGTCTCGTGTGGTCTGAATTGAATCGGCTCAAGTTTTCCATTTTTTTTTCATGCACGGCCATGGTACTCCCTCGGTTCTAAAAGGAATCAATCTTTTTAAACTTTAATCAATTATATATTAAATAATATTAATATTTATAGTACATTATTAGCATTGTTATTAGATAGAGGTTGAATATACTTTTAGAGATATAAATATTGCACGTATATTCTAAACATCTAATTAAAGTTGAGAAAATTTGTTCGGAATAAAAAAAAAAATATCGTTATTTCCATCTTCTATACTGAGATATACCATCAGACCTATAATATGATTCGTGATCTCGCAACGAATCTCTTGACCTAAAAAAAGTGTACTAAAAGTGTCCTTTCTCGATAGCAGAAAGACGTATATTCCTTACTCATTACCAGACAATCACTTATTTCCAAACTTTGTGTGGGGCTAATCGTTTTTCATTTACCATCTCATGGAAAACCCTTTTCGTTCCTCTTAGCCCTATCGGGTATTTTTAGTGATAGGCTCTCCCATAGCATCACTACTTTGGGACAGGGCTGAGTATGTCACACAGACTCGCAAGAATGGCACAAAAACAATTATTTATAGGAATAGAAAGGCATAAAACGTGGAAGGTTGACGCGTACATAAGTTGGAATATATTGTCGCCCAGATGGTTGTGAGTATCGGGTACAATACCAACCCTAGTATTCTCATTCGCTTGAGAGCATCTCAATCCTAAGTCTTTCTGAAATTTAAATTTACTCTTTAAACATTATTTAAAAATCATTTAAATAATTAATGAATCCACTATTTAAAAGTGAATTGTTTAAATAAATAAAAGTTCTTATATACAGTGACGGAGCTAGAGCAGATTTGAGGTGGTGTGCTTGCCTTATGGGTGCACAAAGTTTAATTTTATGGGTGCAAATACCTTGAAAATTTTATCATAATCACTATTTTTTTTGTTTTTAGGTGCGGTCGCACCTCCTAAGTACAATATAGATCCGCCTATGCTTATATACACGCACACTTGGATGGTGTTTCTAAACGGACACAAATTAGCAACGACATTGACAATTTTTTTCAATTACAATAAAAACAATGCATACACACGCAACTAACGCACATTCACCCCCTTTTGAACACGTATGTAAATCCTACCCTTATGAGCATATTCGAACATTGATAACAAATTTGATGGAAACGTCGCCTACCATTGAAATTTGAAAAGCACAACGCTAAATCCTGAAAAATCGCTCTTACGGGGAGGAACCCATGACCTAAGGTGCTACTCCGGCTCTTGTAACCACCACACTACATGTTCTTTGCAATATTGACACGAAATACGAAGTTGACATTGACATGTGGGGTTAGACTCTCCAAAATGATCAGAATCACTTATAATTTGGAATGGCGGAAGTACTTCCTACACAAATAATGAATTTTAGAACATGTCAAACATCAATATTTGAAGTCATGAGGAGTAAATTGAGACTTCGAGATGCGTTATAGACAAAAAAATATATATAATACGTCAAATATCTATATTTGAAGGTACGTGGAGTAAATTGATATTTGAGATGTGTTATAATCCAAAAAAAAAAAAACATGACGTAACAACACTTCCAAGTACTATGAGGGGACAAGAGAAACAACGGATTCAGGACATGTCCACTCCTTATTCTCTCTCACATGATACTATTGTGAACAACCAAAATCAATTTGCTTCTAGATCAGCGGAACGACATACGGAGTAGTCTTTTTTGAAATAGAGGGACAAGGAGTATGTTCTTGAAAGAAAAATGAGGGTATGAAATGAAACAAGAACGAAAACATGGAACATACTCTATAACATGTTTTTATTATTATTTTATAAAAGCTAAATATTTGACGTATGTAAACTATTCCCAAAATGATCATATTACTAAATTTAAAAAAAATCGGTAATGTTCCACGTTCTATCTCTATCACTCTCTCCGCCTTTTTTCGCCACGGTCTCCCGTGGGCCGTGGGGCCAGGCGCGCAGCGGCGGCTGGCTCGCCGGCATCCAACTTGTCTGGGCTGTCGAAAAAAAATGTCACTTGGTGGGGCCCATGTCGTCCCCCTCCAACGCGAAGACCAGGCCCACACCAATGATGAGCACGAAACGGGCAACGCCCCGCCCCGGGTAGCCGGGAGAGGAGAAGGAGCACGCGCGGCACGGGCGCACACCGCACACACAAACACGCCTCGCGCGCCAGACAGGGCAGCGTACGACACCGACGACGAAGAGAAGAGGAGGCGGAGGCGCGGAGCCGAGCCGAGCCCAACCCCGGAACCCACTTCCCTCCCCGTCGCGATTTGCATTGCCCTTGCGCTCCCCTCCCCACGGCCCCCGATCCCGCCGCGCCCTACCCCAAGTCCTGCGCCGCCGCCGCCGCCGCCGCCACCGGAGAGATCGCGCCCCCATTCCCTTTCTCTCCCTCGAGGTAACCCCAACCCGATTCCCCCTCCAGCAACACCGCAACTGGACCACCTATCGCTTTTGGGACTGGTGGTTACTTGGTTGGTTGATTGATTGATCTAGTGCTCGATCCTCGCAGTACGGACGGAGCGGAGCCGAGCCCTCCGCGCCGGCGTGGGATGGGGCGGTGACGGTGACAGCACCGGAGTGAGTGGCGTGGGGCGGTGGCGGGTGCGGGAGCCGGGAGGCATCATATCATGGTGCAGTGCCTGGACGGGGTGAAGCAGCTTCTGGCCGTCCTGCTCAAGTGCTGCGACGTCGATCTCAAGCAGCCGCGGGGACTCGAGGACCCCCAGGTCCTCGCCAGGAGACCGTCTGTAAGCGCCCCCAATCCGCTCTGCTTTGTCGCTGCTTCATTTCGCACGCACGCGCAGCACGGGGATTGAATGAATGAATGAATTGAATTGACTCCCTCCCACGCCTGCTTGGGTGGGTTGCCTGTGTGTGCGTGCTTGTTGTTCCTGCAGTCAGCGTGAGCGAGGTCGAGGCTTTGTACGAGCTGTTCAAGAAGATTAGCAGCGCCGTCATCGATGATGGGCTGATTAACAAGGTCAGCGATGATTGGTGTTTGGTTCACTGCTTCGTTCTCTCTATCTCTTATTAATTAATCTGTATATGTGATATGTGCAAGTGTGGATGGTCATGTTAGTATGTGTGCGTGTGATGGTCAATGCTTAGATGGCTGTTCTTGTTTTTTGTCACCTCTGCGCAGGAGGAGTTTCAGTTGGCGCTATTCAAAACCAGCAAGAAGGAGAGCCTGTTCGCGGATCGTGTGAGTTCTTCATTTGTTGCGCATTGTTTATTCATGTGTGCTTCTGTGATACATTGCTATGCTCAATTTCGTTTCTTGAATTTTGCGAATTGATGATAATCATCAGGATTGCTCAATAGTTAATGTTGCGAGGTAATGAAAGCTATCAGAAACTTACGGGTGCAAGTTCAGCAGATAGTTGACTCATGTAGTCTTTCTGATTGCATTGCTTTTTTTTTTTTTTTTTTTTTTTTTTGGAGGGGAGACTATTCGGGGTCCTATTGATATATGCTTTAGTTACCTGTTTTCTGTAAGAATCTATTGGCTGTGATTGTCTGTGCTACTTGTGCGGGCGCTGTGTCTGTTGCTGCACAAACCAACGCTTCGGTGCTATGGGCTAGGCTGGCGTGCAGCCACAGCCACAGCCACAGTGCTGAAAATAGCTCTTCCGGTCAGGTTGATTGTTATTTGTGCTTTCCCGCAAATTGTCGCGTGCTAAATGACCATGGCCATTTGTTGGTCATGTAAGCAGGATAAATCCATAGTCTACATTTGGATTAAGGTCCCTCTGTCGTCGCTCGCATCAATCCTGGTCCTCACACCTCTTTGTTATTCAGCACCTTTTTTTTAGCCAAAATGACAGTTTCCTAGTTTTGGTTATTATTTGCTTAATCATTGTTATTTAATTTATTCATTGTGAATTGTTGTTTCAAATCAACAAACTCTCTGGGTTGGAGATTTCTTATTTCTTAAAAGTTTGCAGTAATTTGAATTCTGATACGCCCTTTTTTCGCCAAGAGATATTGCCATAGCACCTACTTATGTTGCAACATGAAATGCTTGCTAGTCTCCTTATTAATTCCTCAAATTCGTGTGTGATGCAAATGCACTGAACTGTAATGTTGTATATATCTTAATGGAAGTTGAGCGTGTGTATTGCTTATGTGAATAACTTTTTGTATGGCTTGTCTAGATTGGTTTCTGTAGAAATGCTCTATATCTTATGCCATGCAATGCCTGCACTGCGTTGCATTACACAATGCATTATACATGTACTTCTGTATGATTTCTTTAATTTAGAATGTAGAATGCTCATATGTCACGGATACAGTGCTGTTAAGTGTTATATATCTAAATAAACTCTGAATTCTTATTTAGACAAATGAGCTTTTCGATGACTAGTAGTCCGCAACTCTGCATCAGTTGGAATGCCATACATGTTTTTTTTTGGGGGGGGGGGTTGCCTTTAATAATTCTTGTGTGTTGTGGCTTGTGAGCAATATGGCAGTGGCGGATCTAGGATTTCAATCATGGGGAATGGACTAAAAACGATAAAGTTCACCAACATGGAAATGACAAAATTATATCATTAAACGATGATAAAATAGTTCATATATATATATGGAACAAGTTACATGTTTCCAACTTTCCATAATTCTAATACAAGTTTCCAACTAAAGCTTCACACGCCGGTCCGCCATGGCTTGGAAGCGTTTAATGATATCTTCATTGCTTACACGTCGAAAAAAAATTCACGTTCAATAAATGTGACCAAACAATCATTTAAATATTGATCGCCCATCTTATTCCGAAGCTTGGTCTTCACATAGTTCATTGCTGAAAATATTCACTCAACACTTGCAGTAGCTACAGGAAGAATGAGGACCATTTTGAGCAATAATAAACAAGTTTAAAGTGATCATGCTTCTTTGTCTGAACTAGTTTGATAGAGAGCTCATTAAGATTCTTCACTTGTTGAAACCTTGTGTCAAGTACGCATGTCAACAATAAACATATTAAGTTGTGAGGATAGTTGAACCAAATCTGTGCTTGAAAAATCTTGAGGATAAAACTTTGCAAGTTTTATAAGTTTTTCTTTGTCGAAACAAGCAAATGAATTAGCTGGATTCAGAGCAGCCATGCAAACAAGGAGTTCTGTATTAACTTCATCAGACCTGGGCTGTTCTTGGGCCTCTAGACATGAGTATTAGCTGTTGTATGGGCTGTACATCCACCACTAGACATTTGACAATCTATTCCAACCAATTACAGAGTATATAACTATATATACTTGATTTTTTTTCAGAATTTTTGGGGGGACAGCTGTACCCCCATGCCCCAACTGTAGATCCGCCAATGCAATATGGCACTCTGTGCATATCACTTGATACTTGAAATCTATTTAAATGGGACACATATGATCGAATTATGTATCAATTGAAGCTAGTATGTTTAGAACCATGTTTTGTGTGGGAAGATTAGCTGCACGAAAAATGTGGGTTGCTGATCTTACTTTTGGTTACTGACATAAAAGTAAATCATGTCCTTAATATTTTTTCGTCCCTTGCAGGTATTTGATTTGTTTGACACAAAGCACAATGGAATTTTAGGATTTGAAGAATTTGCTCGTGCTCTCTCTGTATTTCATCCTAATGCTCCCCCTGATGACAAAATTGACTGTGAGCTCCTG
Source organism: Hyparrhenia diplandra (assembly GCA_015847255.1). Taxonomy (NCBI): domain Eukaryota; kingdom Viridiplantae; phylum Streptophyta; class Magnoliopsida; order Poales; family Poaceae; genus Hyparrhenia; species Hyparrhenia diplandra. The sequence goes on from JADLZK010011205.1 coordinate 782,476, forward strand.
CATTTTGTATTTTGATAATTTGGCTCTCCACTATAAATGTTAAATCTAAGTTCTATTATACATGATTGGCCTAATGGTCAGTTGGTCACAGGAGCCTTACTGTCGTAGTAGCACTGCTTTTTTTCCCCGCATCAATCCTGGGCCCCACCTCTGTTGTTTATCACCTTTTAGTCAAAATGACAATATCCAACATGAGTGAATTTAAATAGGCTTGGGCTAAAAAAATCCTCATCGGCTGTGTTACTGAGTTATAACGTGTAACTGCCTGTGTCACTTGCAGCGGGATGCACATGGCTATAGGCATGTGTCCTGGGTGGCTGGGTGCTCGGTGGCATGTCTAGGTCAGCTGGGTGTTTCTCGGCCTGTGTGCGAGAAATTTCTTCTTAATACAATGCCGCAGGGGCAGTTTTTCCCCAGCTGGTACCAGCTTCTCACGAGTTATACCGGTTACAGCAGTGTGCTTGGGGGTCTCCCCTTGCCAGTCTGCGTTCAAATCCTGGTACAGCTTCTTGTTGCAGTGCCCACTGTGCTTTTTTTTTCGTCTTTCCCCTGCTGGTCATGGGATAATTCATGACAATAACTTGAAACTTATTTAAAATACCATTCCAAATTTTGGATGTACTTGGATTCACAAATATGTAGTCTATTCAATATTCGTTTAGTAATATATTTTGAGTTTATGGTAAAGCTGAAGTTTAATACACTTATTTTATGTAGTTCTGCTTTTCCACTTGTATTTTTTAATACTAAATTCTGAAGGAAAAAAAGCTTGTATCGTTACTGCAGTTTCATTCCGGCTGTATGATCTCAAGCAGCAAGGCTACATTGAGAGACAAGAGGTGGGTAGTATTGCTGTCAAAAGTTTTACATGATAGGAGTTAGCTTTTATGTACACTGGCCAACCCAAATATGGTAACATCATTAAAATCTTATATCATGGGGTAGCAGCAGTAGACTTGGTAATGGCAATTGATTTAATAGCTTGATATAGGTGAACTCTCAGTTGTCTTCGTGACATACTGTATTAGATTTTTTCCCCTTAAGGAATGACCAAATGAAAATCATACCTGCTGCGTGTTCAATTTTCAAGACCTGCTTTCTTTTGATTGAATGGTTTCCTTTTTTTCTGAAGTACTTCTCTTCATAAGAAATGTCGTCTTTGGATTGAATTATGCCTTTTCTTTGTCTAGCCTTAATGGTTTATTGTGTTTGGCTTTCAGGTTAAGCAGATGGTTGTTGCAACACTTGCCGAGTCAGGGATGAATCTTTCAGATGAAATTGTAGAGAGTATAATTGACAAGGTTTGCTAAAGTTGTGAATTTGCATCACACACACGAATGTAGTGATATATCCGATTTATCTGTATTAGTGCTCCTCCAGTGAGCTTTATATGATGTTTCAGACAGCAAGTCTGTCTGACCTGAAATGTCGTATGAAGATGACAAGGAGTATGTCTCAGAATGTTTTTTATCTTCCTGTACTCAACAGTTAACTACATAATACTATTTCATATATACATTTCCAATAGAGTATTTGTGAGCATTATATTAAACTGAGGGGTTGTGCTGGTAAACATTTATCTTTCTTGTTTATTTGAGTCCAGAATATGATGCAGAAGTAGGCAAATGTAATTGGATGTACCATTCCACCATTTTCTGTTACTGTTTCCTTTGAGAAAGTGCATTAGTGCTTATCTCATATTTTTTACAGTCACTTGCATTCAAAAATCAAGATCACAAGATGTCAATTCCATGAAAGTATCATGTTCCTTTCTGGCTGCATTGCTTCCTGCTGTTGTATGGCTTCATTGGTTACTGTTTGGTGCATCCTCTTGCTTGTTGATATCAAATTTCCTCGCTCATTTTGTTTTCTTTTGACATTATAGACACTAGTATAGTGCCCGTGCGTTGCTACGGTTTTATTTAAGGGATTTACTTAAAAGTAACCGGACAACAAATTTTTTTACATAGTTTTTGTCTCAAGCAATTGTGCTCGGCAGTATGCTATTGGCATAGATCCATCCAGCAAAGCTCCTTAATTCTTACTAAAAAATTACAGTACGAAGATGACAAATATTCTTTCCAACTAAACAAAAGGCTAGGGCTCACCATATAACTATTGCAGTTACGTCGCAGTTTTTTTTTTTTGTCAAGTCATCTTTACTTAGCAATAAACATCAGTTGTCATATCTTGTATGTTTTATGCACTGATAAGCTAAGACCTAATCAACTTTGTAGAGCCAATATTGACAACCATAGCCTGCTGCAGCCTGCAGCCATCTAATTAAAAAATGACAGATTGTTTCTTTGAAACAAACCTAATAGCTCATCCCTGCATAGGACATCAACCGCAAGTTAGATACCCCAAACAGCAAACTTAATTTCACAAAAAATAATCTAATACAAGGTGTGTATGGGTTACTCAGGTAGTACTTGTAACCTGACTCTTGCTGCAAGAAACAAAGCAAAACAGAGATAGTTGTCATGGCTGTGTACATGTTTGCTAACCAAAACAGCTGCAGACCCTGTAATGTAGGATTAAGTTTGATAATGAAAAAGTGTCTGCTTACATGACATTGGCAAGCTTTCAGATGTAGCCTAATGAAGCCGTTCGTGACAAGGTCCTGCTTGACGAGTTGTCAATCAGAAGCCAGGCTATCCTGTCAGGTCTTGCACGATGACGACGCTACTTGTTGATGCCCGCCTGTCCGCCCGCATGTGAATAACACTGTCCTGGATCATGTGGAGGCTGTGACAAGGGACATCACAACCTGATATATTAGCAAATACGGAGTACATCATGCAAGCATGTCATTCAGATTCAGATTACATATGGTTCAGAGTTCAGAAATTATAAATGCATACATGTCATTCAGATTCAGTCAAGTCTCAAGTAACATACATGCAGCCAACAAATTACAAATACCAGGCATTCAGTGATCACAAATCAGTAGAGATTTCAGGTTCAAGTAATAATATTTCAGACCTTAACTAATTTTGCATGCAATGTGATGTCTCCTACATGCCAATTAAGGTGATGCTCATTTAAACTAACATGGATTTCAAATAAAAATAATTTCTCCAGTATCTTTTTTTACCAGAAATTTCACAGTGACTCTCTCTAGTGTTTATGCGCCAACGCTAGCTCCAATCTGCTGTGATCCGTCATTCATTTCGTCCATATATCTATTTGATTCCACGCCAGACAAGCATCTGCAGTTCCGCACGATCCAGTATGTTGGCCTCTTCTGGTGGCCGTCATCCTCGCCCGCCTATTGGCTGCATAGGAGGGACATTTATCAAAAAGCTACAAATTTCGCATGCACAGCAAATAGTATAAAAATAAGTAATATCCCCCCTCCCTCAATGACTATTTATCCAAGAGAGCTTTGCTAACTATCAATGCATACAAATGGACGCCACGTCCCTTACCTGATTTAGGTAATGTGCTTCAAAAATTGCAGAACACATATCCTTGTACACCACTTTGAACCTGTCAATGCAACAGTATCACCTCAGACATGCACTTATCTATATTCTTGTCATGTGTCTAAAGAATCATATACAAATCATAGCATTAGTCCAAGTGCTAATTCAATTTTATAGCTGGCTCTATAATTCAGGAAAACAAATCTTGTGTGTAAATTAATATTCTGCCAAGAATAGAAGCTCTTGAACAGGTTGCAAAAATCATTTAGGCAAAAAATTTTAGGACTTTAATCTCGTTCCTGACAAGAAACCATTCAGGCAAAAATCTTAGGACTTATACAAGCAAGTTCCTGAAAAACAAACAAACTACGCTGGTCGTTCCATTCTTTAATCTGTTCCGCTCTCTTAAAAACTGATCAAACTTTCATTCACCAAACCTGAAGTATTTCAGAAAAAACAACACAAATACAAGCTGATCGATGTGAGGCAAGAGCTAGGCGTCAGTTAACTGATAAGCATTTTTCTTTATTCCCCTGATTATTATGATATAAAACCTTAAATTCAAAACCTGCGTAGGTGAAAATATACATTTTTCTTTATTCCCTGCCTATTGCAGTCTCTACTTGACCAGACATATTTTCTATTTGAAGTATATAGTATCCTATCAGAGTTCGAAGAATAATAACAGAAGAACGAACCAAGTATATTAATTACGCCGATATTACACCGAAATGCTTACAAGTCATGGCACAACAAATTAATTGAGCCCCCATATATATTTAAACCTCATCCCAAAATAGATGCAAAAATGACGGACATATACAGTACACTGCAACTCTATTCATTAAAATTCAAGCAGATATTTTTATTAGCATCCCCAGACTGTTTTACGACTGTATCCCACCGCTAATCTGTCACTTGCAGTTGCTCAAATGAAGTAGTTTTTAAAAATCCAATCACGAAGCTTAGCTTTCAGGGAAGGGGAGTATCTAGTACCTGTTACTTCCATTACGTAGTGGCCGCCGCGACGAGTTCTGCAGAAATGACGACCGTCCGTGCGTGCGTAAGGCCATGACGACCCTGCACCAAAGGCAACCGATTGCCGCTTCACTCCCCTCCATGTTCACCCTCGTGCGCCCTCGCACAGCGCGCAAGCCACAAGCCCCGCCGCCAGCCCGTGAACCCCTAGCAGCGCTTCCGGGCGCCACCGCCGGCTGCGCACGCCGAGCCCCGCGGCCGGGCACCGCCTCTGTTGGATTTGCCGCCGTCGGGGAGCGGGCACCCACCATGCACGGCCACATCGGGAGGGAGGAAGGGTGGGAGAGGTGGGGCGCGCGCCGCGGTGGTATGGTGCGCCGCCACATCTGAACAGAGGAGGAGTCGCGCGAGACCTCACCTTATGCAGGAGCGCCTTACCTGGCCGCGCAGGAGCGCCTCCCCGGAGTCGGTGGCCTGGAGGCCGCACACCGCGAGGCCAACGATGGGCGAGACGACGGGCCGCACGCTGCGTCCCACGGCGGCGTTCTTGGCAGCGGCGGGTGGACGGGCGGCGGTCTCGGCGTCGGGGAGACGGACTGGCGGCGTTGCGCTCCGCGCCTGAGTGATTGCGGCCAGCCACGCCCCTGGCGCCCTGCCCTCTTTGGGGAGAAATTTTGATATTTAACCCGGTATTCGTAAGCCCTCACAATATAACCTTCAATTCACAAGCCTTTTGAAATTTAACCCTGAACCTGCGAATTGCTTTGAAATATAGGATTTCAGGGGTTTTCTTCATCGTAGTAATTTCAGTTGCTTTTTTCTACTGTTGGGTCACCGGATAAGACCAATATGCCCCTCCCTCTACCTAATGACGTATGGGCCCCACTCGGCATCCACTTCCTCTTGACATCTTCAACAATCATTTCTCTTGCTTGAAGCAATTGCCGCTGGGACTCTGCAATCTTTGTATATGCAATTCCCGCTGGGACTCTGCAATCCCGTCAAACATCTAGTATGTCCACAGAGCTTAGTCAGACTGCATCTCCCACGGAACAACATGGTGCCCGTTCGTGCTTCGTGTTGGCAGTGGGGTACTGACCGCCTGCCCCGTGCACTTGCCAGCGAGCAGGAGCAGCACGTGCTGCAGGCATGGTCGCCGCCGCGCTGGCCACTCGGCCGCCCGTGCTGCAGGTCGGCCCGGCCCCGCGCATGGGCCTGAGGCGCGCCGTGCTGCCACCCTGTCTAGGCTGAGGCCTCCCTCCCCCTCCCGTGCGTGAGCAGCAACCAGCCATGGCTGCTGTTCACGTGAAAGCACCAACGAGATGAAGATGTCAAGAGGAAGGGGATGACGAGTGGGGCCCATACGTCATTGGGTAAAGGGAGGGGCATATTGGTCTTTTCCGGTGACCCAACAGTGAAAAGAAGCAACTGGAATTACTAAAATGAAGAAAACCTCCTAAATCCTATATTTCAAAACCAATTCGCAGGTTTAGGGTTAAATTTCAAAAGGCTTTGCGAATTTAAGGTTATATTGTGAGGGGCTTGCATAATACCGGGTTAAATATCAAAATTTCTCCTCTTTGGGAGAGGAATTGAGCGGTCATGCCTCATGCGTGGACTGGTGGGGAAGAGAAGAAGGGGAGTCGCTAACGCCCTACGCCGGGAGAGGAGGAGTCGCCTGGGGAGAGGAGTCGCGTGTGGGCCGTGTGGGACCGTGGGATGTGGAGTCGCGCGCGACTCTACTGGATGGTGGTAGATGAGCGTTGATCCCAGCAATTTTGGCCCTTGGATGTGGGTGAGTGAGAGAAAGAAAGAGGTTAGAATAGATCTGGATCATTGATTTGAAAAGCCGCTTAACTTTGGGGTACATTTTGGTGGGTGCACTTAGAGTAAGATTAGGAGATAATAATGACCATGGAGACAGTAGTGGACAGTTTTTGTGGAGCGCTTTAGAAAAGTTTTTTTGGTGCATTATACGTAGTAGAGTAGATTTGAGGAGGCAGACACAAAGCATGACGGAAGAATTGACAAGGAAGAGTGGCACAATCTAGTCAGTCGGCATCCATCTTTGCTGAAGAACATGACTCTTCAGTACCTGAAGTAAGAAACTTTATTGGCTGTGCGCATTGCTTGTCAAACTATCATATTTTTACCACTGTCAGAACCTGATGAACAGTGTCAGGTTGGCTGCTTTTTTTGACATCTATGATGAATTTCACACTGTATTGTTGCAACTAAACTTTATGTGTATACTACATATATGATTTTTGTGATGATTTTTTGAAACATTGCAACATGATGTTTTAGCTAACGAGGGCACCGCCCCCCCGTGGGTGCCATATGCATTGATTATTACTGCTCTTGAATAGGGTGATAGAAATTTTTATTTTTATTAATTAAAGGAGTTAAGGAGTGATAAGAAAAGATTTGTGATGCACAATTTTGTGCTCTAAGCGTTCAATATCTTGGAGAGGAAAACAATATAATGTTGTAGTGTAGTGAGGGCATGTAACTGATTGCAATAAATCGGGACTTCAATATTTCAATCAAATTGCATAGACAACATGACAGGCTTGCTATTGTTGGGGCTTCAGTACATATAAAAACTATGCCTTACTGTTGAGGAACTTCCAAATTGTTTATGTTTCTATTAGGAAATATGATGAATGAGTTTTGGGAAGGCAAGCCACTGTCTAAGAACTTGGCAGAAAAGCATCAGGCTAATAGTCTTAAAAATATCTTGAATGAGTCTGTATTCGACTGCTAGAGTTAATATTTGATATACTGTCAGTTCATTGTATAGATCGCTGTTGTCTTTTTCTTGTTGAGATATCTCACAAGTTTGCATTGCTATAATTGCAGGGACATTACCACTACATTTCCAAGCTTTGTCTTTCACTCTCAAGTTGATGATAACTGAAATTCATGGGATTATTTTGACAAGAAACATCAGAAGATATGCTCGTAGGGTTCTGATATGGTTTTCATTTTTCAATATTGGTTTGTTGGATTGACCGAGGTTGTAGTGCTCTGAAGTATGTTGCACATCCTCGACTTGAGAACTCGAATCTTTTGTCAACCTTGTTTCTTTTCATTTGTATGTCTGGATGCTCTTGGAAAAGATATGTAGTATATATGTCCAAAGTTTCCTCTTTTGTTCTTTTGGCTGGCCCGGATCCAATTCTTAGAAGCTTGTCTTTTGTACAGGATAGAAACAGCGGTTTTTCTATTGTGCTTGTACTTTTCTTTTCGAGCGGAAATTTTGTTGGCTGAAGGTGTACTTGTGCGATTCCATTACTTTCCAAAAATATATTTGTGATTCCAGTTCATTATTTTTCCAAGCATTTTAGTTTTTGAGTACCATGCTTTGTTATTTCTGAGTTAACAGATATTTTGATGGTGCATAAATGTGCATCCCATGGAACAATATCACATTGTAACACGTGAATTCAAGTGTCGCTCCGAAAGTTGTATATGTTGTGGACAACCGAATTCAACCTGCAACCACAGAACCTTGCGCGGTGAAACACGGCTCTCCTTTAAGCCCAATCCAGACCGAGCGAATAAGAGTAGAATCGAGATGAAGATGGAGGACACAAGTGGAGAGATGGAGGAACTGAGAGAGAGCGACGGCGGCGTGAGAGAAACACGACGTGGTGTTGCCTGCACTTACCTTCTTTAAAATTTATCTTTTTTTAAAGTTGCTCTAAGATTGTTTGTTAAAACTAAGAAGGTAAACTTTGGTGTTGCTATTTTCCGTTAAACGCAATGCAGATAGACATCTATAGAGGAGAACCCAATCATTGAATATATCTATATTAGGTGGATTCTCCACGCGTTCAGAAAAAAGACAATGGGGTTTTGCTTTATAAAAGATATTGGAGGCATGAGAGAGATATGGATGTTAAAATATATTTATTTATGATGCTCTAAGATCATTTTTAAAAGTAACAAGAGGCTCGTTTAGTTGGGCAAGCTTTTGCCTTCAACTTCCAAGTTTTTAGATTCTCTCTCCATCACATCATATTAAATACACCAAAAGACATATGTTCGAACAGTAAATATAGGTAAAAAAAATAACTAATTACACAATTCTGTTATACATCACGAGACAGAATCTTTTGAGCATCTCCAACAATGTTGCATATGGGTTTGGCATTTGCATTTTTTACCAAAAAGTCTAGAAAACAATGCTCCAACAGTTTTTACAAATCCCTTTTGCATTTTAGTGAGTTTGGCAAAATCAAGTCATCCTTTGGCATTTTTGCCAAACTTGGAAGCTTTGGCATTTCTTTGCGGCTGCCTCTTGCATGCCCGACGCATGGAGACTTGCGAACAAGATCCCGAGAAACCAACAACCCGCCCCTCCCCGGCCTCACTTTTCCCATATGTCAAACTAAAAAAATAGCAAACTGTTGGAGGAAGGCTTTTTTTTTTGCTTGGCATTTGAAATGAGAAGTTGGCAAACAAGTCAAATGCCAAATCAAAAAAATACCAAAACTGTTGGAGATGTAGTCAATGATTAGATAATGTTTGTCACAAACAAATGAAACGTGCTATGGTGTTCAAATTCTAATTTTCTAACATTTGCTAGAAAAATTTGCCCAACTAAACGAGGCCAGGCAGACCTCGATGTCCTTATTCTTCGTTAAACGCAATGCAGATAATAGTATATTATAAAAACCAAATGCGGGTAGATAATTACCGAATATATAGCTGTACATAACTGCAAAATTTTATATGATGTCTCTTTATTGAAGACTGGAGAGAGATATAGAGATGAAAATTTATATATTTTTGGAGTTGCTCTTAAACACAATGCAAATAGATATCTACAAGGAAATCAGTCATTCGATTGCCTCTTTATTGGAAACAGGAGAGATACTCCATAGAGATGGAAGGTAGACTCTGATGTCGCCATTCTTTGTTAGAGCAAGTTTAATAAAGTCGCTGCTCGCCGGCGACTCACACGCCACCTCATGCAAGCCATGTAAAAGTAGTGGAGGGCCCTACATCTAATTAATACGGTTCCTAGCCAATCAGCCAATCCCTAGCTGCATAAAGCCAAGATGCCGCTTCTCAGCCGGCGACTGTGAATCGGCAAGCACCGTTTTCTCCTATTTTCTCTCCCATCCACGTAGAAATAGCCCGACGTGGATTCCGTAGTCGCCCGCTGACTCACCTCCATTATACTTGCTCTTAATCGCAATGCGTATAATAGTATATATCTATACCTACTAATAAAAGAGAAAATTTCAGTCCCACCTCCTTTTTTCACCGGCTTTTCACCGGCTTTTCACCTCTTTTTTTCACGGGCTTTTCACCTCCTTTTTCTGCCGAGCCTTTTTTCGTCGCCCCATCGCTACAAGCGGGGTTTGTAAGCCTGCAGCCATGATGATCGAAAAGGCCACCAATCCCATGATGACCGACGGAGGGGCCCATGAAGGATATAGCGAGCCCAAAGCACCAAGTCACAATAAGTCGTCATGATCAAAGCGGCGGGAGATCGAGCCGTTTAGTCCCACCCTCGAAAAAAGGAAAGTAGAGATGCGTGGAGGCGAAGTACAAGAGGCGAAAAGTACAAGATGGGGGTGGGCTACCAACCTGAACCATACCAGCTTCAACCATCTTTTGAGCCTGGGCCATTGATTGACGCGACTTTTGAGGGGTTATATTTGAGGCACGCCGAAGGTTGAAAAACTATTTGCAAAGCTTTGGCCTCAAATTTCGAAGAGCACCTCGGAGAGGAGAACGCTCGTCGTGGTCCGGTGGGCGCCTCCGACCTTTCTCACAATCAAAGGAAGAGGACAAAAGGAATTAGAAATAAATAATAGTGTTCCAGATGCAAATATACCAAAGACAAATAAATTAGGGCTTAAACAGTTTTTATAAAGAATTTAGGGTTCCTTTTTTTTATTCTTTGTACGCATGGACCTATCGTTTCGGGGACTGGGGACACCAGGCTCTTGGTCTGGTTACGCCGTGAGTGGGTTTAAGATCATGGCCCGATCTCAAGACAAAGATAATTTTTCTTTTTTTTCTTTTTTTTTCTTCTTTTCTTTTAAATCATTTAAGACTTCTATAAATAATAGAAAATCAAAACAATCAAAAAAAAATACTAAAACAATCTTGCTATTACAAACTCCTTTTGACAAGGGCTACACTTTTTGTTATGTGTCAAATAATACGCAAACAACATGATATAAGATACTTATCGCGCAGAAAACTTCATAACAAAAAAAAATATTATTAGCCATTGCGCTTTAAATCGATGGTACTGATATATTTACCCATCACCGCTTAAACGACGGCACTTTTCCTAGTTATTATAAAAACTAAATGCGGGTAGATAATTACCGAATATATAGCTGTATATAACTGCAAAATTTTATATGTTGCTACTACTATAAATAACCTTCAACAGCTGACACGAGAGAACGGGGGGTAGGCTTTAGGCGGCTACGCCTGGCTCGATCCGATTTCTTCGCCTCGACTAGGAGCTCACTCCCTGCGCCGCCGCAGCGCCGCCCTCTCCACCGCCGTCGTGCGGGAGGGAGGAGGGAGGGAGCTCTCGACCTCCGTGGGTTGTGTGGGACGCACGCACGACGCGCGGGGCGGCCTCCGATCCCCGGTCGGTTGCTTTGCCCTGTATCCGACCTGAATCGGGCGGAATTCCAGGAGACAGGTGAGCATTGCGCCGCCGCGGTTCTTCCTTTATCTCCGCCGTGATAACTGTACCATTGGATTGGCCGATTGGGTTGAGTTAGTCGTCCGTGGGGTCCGGTTCCGGACTCATGCCTGTTGATTCGTTGGTTCCGTGATGGTTTCAATAGGCAGCTGCATTTGCGTAGGAAAATAATCCAGTTTTCTGCGGAGGCTAGTTCTTCAGATGTTTTGGGTTTAGCTTGTTACTTTATCTGGGAATTAGAGGTTTTACTGAAGGAATGTGAACATATATTTAGTTCATTGCGACACTGGAATATGTATATGTATGTATGTTTCTTTTGCTCTGCAATGCCTGCCTGGTACCATGCATCATGCATGTCTTACAGCCACAAGGCACTAGATGCCTGCAGCATGTACTCTACAGACTGAGTAGTTAGTGATTATTTGCACTGTCCACAAGACCACAAGTCCACAAAACCCTTTGGAATCGTGTAGCCTTACTTTGGATGTCTGTTTTTTGGAACTCTGGTCCACTGCTGAAACAGAGACTTATTATTCCAGTCTTGCACTGCAGGAAGGAAAAGTTGGAGTGCTACAGAGCTGACTTCCACAGGTGATAGACTAATGGCTGGCGTTTACAATGTTGCTGATGGTAGATCCTCATCATCTGAAGAGATGAGTGATCAACAGAATCGTTCCGAGAATTCTCTATCTGAGTGGAGGTCCAGTCAGCAAGTTGAGAATGTAGTACCATCCACCTCACCAGCTTACTCGGACACTGATGATGATGATTCTGGTATATTTTCTAGCTTTTCTAACATTTGTCTGTGTTTCCATTTTGCAAATGCTTTTATCTAGTCCTTTCTAATCTTCTTCTGATATTATGACCTAAGTAGACCAGTTTGATCTCTCCATTCCTAATTAAAGTGTTCCATAATATTTCTAATTAAACCGATTTGGTTACGCACTACTTAACCCAAACCCATTTATGAGTATAATTCAGCGGCTCAGGCAGTCTTAATAACAATTGCAAAATGCAATAAGATGGATGCTGGCTTAGCTACATTACCTTCAGGGAGTTTAGTAGGTCACTGCAGTTTGTTTAGGTTACTTATACTAGGCTTAGCGTAATAATGAGCCATTGCTGAAGCCTTGTACCGATGGACATTCACTGGTTTGTGGTTTGTTGTGGGCAAGAACAGCATGGCTAGAGATGCACTAACAAGGCGATAACTGAAGTGTCCTTTATGATGAATGTCCAAGAAAGTGGGACTGTTGGAGTGCATATGAAGATTGTTCTGACTTTTTTGGCCTGGGTTTGGTTCCTTTAGTCCCGCCCCCTCTAAAGTTTAGTCACCCCCTTGGGACTAAAGGGGACTAAACTACTTTAGTCACTTTTAGTCGTATGTTTGGCATTTTAGGGACTAAAAGTGACTAAACTTTTTAGTCACCAAACTTTAGAGACCCCAAACCAAACAGGCAGAACTGCTTGGACATATGCATTATGTTAAACTTTTTTTAGAGTGCCAGAAGTATTAGAGGGTGAATTGATTGGGGGTGACTTTTAGTCACTTTTAGTCACCTAAACTCCAAACAGGGGTAACTAAAAGTCAGGAGGTGACTAAAATGTAAAAGTCAGGGGTACCCCAACTTATGGTGACTAAAATGCTCTCTCTCTCTCTTTCTTGGACCACGTGCCTGGCTCTATCTCTCTCCTCCCTCTCTCTCCTCTCTCTCTTCTTTGGTCCTTTTTTATTCCCTCTATCCAAAGGAGGGGTGACTAAACTTTTAGTTAGGTGACTAAAGTTTTAGTCCGGTGACTAAAGTATCCAAACAGGCTCTTACTCTTCCAGGGACTGGTGGAATACTAAATATGCTGCCCTATTTCATTTGTTACACTGGCACCTTGTTCTGTTGCATTCAAGAACCTTTAGCATTATAATTCACTGCCCTAAAAGGCTGGGACCTAAGCGATGCTTATCCTAAAAAGGTTTTACATTATAAAATATGTAGTTTCTTGTATGATGTGTGAACATGACTGAGTTGGACATGCTATTTCTTCAAATTGGCTTGTAAGATGATTACTTTTGCTTTTTTAATATTCTACTGAATGATAAGCTCATTTGTGTGTTTTGTGTATTTCAATCATTTACAATATTTAAGTTTTTGCCATCAGTTGGAGTGTGACCTGTTAATTCATTGTCTTGTATTATTGTATATAGGACCTAGGCCTTCTGAACTTTATGGAAAGTTTACATGGAAAATTGATAATTTCTCCCAAATCAACAAGTGTGAGCTAAGGAGTAATTCCTTTGATGTCGGTGGATATAAGTGGTATGGTCTTTTGTTTGCATTAATTGGACTCACCATCTTCTTTTTATTTATTTATTTCTACTACCAGCATGTTTCTACTATGATCTATCTGGGCTTCTTACTTGCCTGTTGGGTGTGATTTGGCTGTTAGTTTTCAGTGACCTTACAGGATAGCTGTTAAGTAGGGAAGGTGTAAACACAACCAGTTGTTTATATTCAGCACAGGTTCCACTATTTGCATTATTGCATATTTTATTTGAACTACAAATTATGAAAGGTAACCATCCATTTGATAAGTGATTGAACAGCTTGGTTTGAAAATAAACTGTAGTCTTGAGCACAAATGAACCTTTGATGAGCTGCCTGATTGTTGAAAATAGGTTCATTAGGTATCACAAACACACAGGGACCTTGCATATGTTAACAATTTAACTTACTGGTAGTAGGTCAATGAATGCGCCTGCCATTGGCAATCCATATTTTGGGGAGAAAATTTGTAGGTTTTACATTTATTGCATGGAGAAGAAGGACTATTGTAATGATAAAATTGTGTATTTAGTTTTGTGTCATATGGTGTTTGTTACATGTCCTTTCTTGATCTGATATAATTTTAACATTTTTTTCTCAAACGGTATTGTTTGAACATTTACTGCCATGGAGAAGAAAAGCTATTGTAATGGTAAAATTATGCATTTAATTTTACTTGCTGCATCGTATTTTGAGATCTAACAGTTGAGTTTCAGGTATATCTTAATTTACCCACAAGGATGTGATGTCTGCAATCACCTCTCACTCTTTCTTTGTGTTGCCAACCATGATAAGCTACTCCCAGGTAGATGCATAGTTTGATGCGCTATATTTGACTCACTTCAGTTTGTGACTCTTCTATATCTTCAATATGATTTGCTTTTGTTCAGGATGGAATCGCTTTTGCACAATTTACAATAGCTGTAATTAATAAAGACCCTAAGAAAACTAAGTATTCTGGTGAGTTCAATGAACTACTACCTGGCTTTCCTAGTGCTGCAGCTAAAATAGCAAGCTTTTGCTTGCCTTCTACAACTGTGGTTTTACGGAAAGTAGCATTTCAGATTCACTGCATCGGTTTTGGAAGAAAGAGCATGATTGGGGGTGGAAAAAGTTTATGGAGCTGTCAAAATTACACGATGGCTTTATTGTTGAGGATGTTCTTACCTTCAAAGTTCAAGTTCAAGTTGTCAGGTATCTGTTTTCTTCGCATCTTATTCTTACATTCAATGCTTGCATCAGTTATTTTCAAGTGGGGTTATGGGAAGTATCTGTTTACTTTGCATAACCATGTCTGCTTCTGCGTTCTAATATTTGAGGGAGAAGACAGACCGCCCATTTCGTTCCCTTGATGGGCAAAACCAAGGGAACTAATAAGGGTGTATCTATCAAATGTGGAACAAACTTGCCGGGCGCTTTATTAATGAAAGAAGAACCAAGCTTAGCAGGTTGATTGAGGATAAATTGAGGTGGTCCAGGTTAGATAAACTTCTGAACAGCACATTAGTGTTTTATGACCAGTCTCATTTCAAAACCTTTTTTTTTTTGGTGTATTGCAGTTTGAGTGGATTCTGGCTAGCAATGGATCCAAGTGTGCGTCGACACATGACAAGGGAAAAGACTGAAACTATATTGAAAGTTCTAGTGAAATATTTCTTTATAGAGAAAGAAGTTGCATCAACCTTGGTAATTGACTCACTATATAGCGGACTCAAGGCACTTGAATACCAGAGCAAGAACAAAAATGAGATACCTAAACTAACAGAGACAGATGCTCGGAGCACTCCAATGGTTCTTATTGATGAGGACATGTTTGTTTTGGCCGATGATGTGATACTTTTGCTTGAAAGAGCTGAATTGGATACACTACCACACCAACCATTACCCACAAAAGATGATAAAGGATCACAGAACCGCACAAAGGTATGCATGTTTCTTTGATACCTTGCACATTGCTTTATGAGGTAACACCCGTCCTAGATGATTCCATCTTGTGGGCGGTTGACTAGAACAGCTATTGCAGATGTACTTCTTTTTACATGTTCAGTATCAAAACTGAAAGTGTTTTCCTCATGGCGTGCATCTTTATGTTGTACAAAGGCCCACATTTTGAAATTTTATTCATGCTACATTAAAAATTGTTTTCACAAAATAAACTAAGCAGTCCTAGCCCTAGGCCTTTCAGCCGTGAAGCTCAGTGAGGAAATAAACGTTTGTATGTACCATTGTGCTTTGAAATTGGGCCTGAACCTATGAGTCGTTTATGATTATTATCTTCTGTAGTTACAGAATGAGATATACATATATTCATCATCCATGTTTCTCTATCCAATTTATCACTTTAGGCCCTGTTCGTTTCTCTAGGATTGACTCAGGAAAAGTTGCAGCCTGAATCGCTAGTCAAATAATATAAGTTTTCAGTAGCCGGAATGATTCCAGGCCTGATTTCTCTCTAACCGAAGGCCGTATGGGTTTTATTCTACTGTATGTATGGATCCCTAACAAATCCCCTTATTGTAGGATGACAACTCAAGTGACGAGTTCGACAAAGATTCTATTGAGCATGATGATAGATGGCTTACAGAGCTAGGTTGGAAGACACTGGAAGTTTTTGCTTTATCACATATATTCAAGTAAGCAAACTTTTCCAGTTGTTTGTTCCAATATTCTGCTTCATGAATAGATATTAGGTCAGCCACCCAAATTGTTGATTCATGGTTCGTTTGAGGTGCGTGCCTTTTTTTATGCTGCTTATTTTAATAGTCCCTCCATTCCAAATTATAATATGTTTTGGTTTTACATTGCTTTTTACTAAGTAGATACACTCTCCGTTCCAAATTATAAGTCGCTTTCACTTTTTTTGGTTCATCCATTTTGCTACTATGTATGTAGACGTATTATTATATCTAGACGCGTAGCAAAATGAATAAAAGTCAAAGTGACTTATAATTTGAAACGGAGGGAATACATTGTGAAAGCAATGTATGCTAGATCAGAGTTGCAGAAATTCTATGTCTCATATTTTGTGTCTAATTGTTACATCATGTTTTCAAAAAATATGTTTTTAAAATTCTTTTATTTGGAGAAACATAAACTTCTGATGAACTCCATAATTTAAATCACACTTCAATAATGGTTATTTACATGCTCATCCTACTTTATTAAAGTCTGGGAACTCTTGACACAGTCAAATAGAAGTGGCATACCAAGAGGCGATGGCTTTGAAGCGCCAAGAGGAACTCATTCGTGAAGAAGCCTCTGAGCGAGCTGAAACTGAACTTAAGGTTAAGGCAAAGCGTACTGCTGCTGATAAGAAAAGGCGTGGCAAGAAGATATGAAGTATTCTATTTTCCCAAAAAGCACAGAAATATATAATTCATCAGATGCTATGGTATTGCCGTATTCTGTAATCCCTCATTTGCCGTGGATAGACTTATATGCTACCGTTCTTATATTCTAATATCGTGCATTCTCTTTGAGAATTAATGTAAGAACGAGAACAAGAAAGATTGAAGTGTGTTTTTTTTCCATTGATTGATCTCGGGTTTATACACATGTTAAATCGCTGCCATGGCAAGAATGACGTAGGCTAGGAAAGCCTATCCCCATGCCAATTTTTTTGATCTCTTGACTGCTCGTCAGGCCTCCTTAGCTTGAGCAGGGCCGCCTCTGTACTATTGGTGGCCACCGCTGTCCTGCTTTTGCAGTGAACACGCTTATGTACACCTTCTTGGACATCTCACAAGTCACAAGTGTGATCGAGAGTTCACCAAGCCACACCACCACCAAAGCTGTCTAGGTTATGTTAATCACAAACAATAATAAACAAAGACTTGCCTGACCCTACCCTCTCTAAGCATTAATGGAGTCCTTAATCTTCAATTAAGACTTTCTAATCACTCCAATAGGCCAGATCACTCATGTGGACTCAAGTATGTGTAGCTATTTTGTTGGCTTTCAAGAGAGAGCTTCAATGCACGAGAGGACATAGTATATATAGCAAACCTAGTAGTTGGAACTAATAAACACAACTCTAAAACACAACTCAGCTGAAAAAAAAACCACCAGATTTCTGAAATATGCTAGATAATTCAGGGGCTCTAATAAACACAACTCTAAAACATTTCTATCTAGACATTAGCTAACGAGAACTCTAGTCGTACACCAAAGAATTCTGGTGACATTGTCTCACCTTGATCTTAAATGGAAAATTGTAGTCTATGAGCACTGCTCCAGACGTCGCTATGGTAATATTTTTGGAGGTCGTAAATGTTTCAAGTGTGGTATTCATGTTGCCTTCAAGGTATTCGAGGTGGAAGGATCTAAGTCTCGTTGAATTGAAGACTATGAATGGCACTAACCACTTCGGTTCCATTGTTCTTGCATTTTCTTTGCCACGTTGACCTTAAATCAAAAATTACAATCTACGAGCATTGCTTTGGATGTCGCTATGGAAGTATTTTTAGAGGTTGTAAATGTTTCATGTGTGTTCCATCGTGCTTCCTTCAAAGTATTCGAGGTGGAATGATAAAGTCTTGTTGACTTGAAGACCGAGTGGCACTAACCACTTCGGTTGTTGTTCTTGCATCGGCTTTGAGGAGGATGACAAACTTATATGGAGTGATTTCTCTTAGTTCCACCTTTGGGTTTCATTTTGGTTTTTGTGAATATTTTGTACCTTGATTATATCCTTGCTAATGGCTTCATCCTAAGGAGGGTTTAGGAATTAAGTTCTTGATGGCTAATTTAATGAATGATTTCCCCAAGTAAGAGTTCTTCTTCGTTGAAACAAAAGCTTGAATGGTGTGAACTTGGTGGCTCTTTGAGGATATTGTGTGACCAAACCACAACCATGAGTTCTTTTGGCCATTTACGCGGAACAATTTTCTAGACATTTGACTCGAATCGCTTAAAGATTATGATAATCCAGATTCTAGATAATATCGTATAGTCTAGCTATAGATAAAAGAAATATATTTGTTTGGATCCCTACAATAATGGTTGGAGATGTTTTATACTTGGTATCTCTAAAATAGTAGAGTGGATGTTGATAACTGGATTCTCATAGTTTGGTGGTTAGGTTATAAGAATCCCCTTAACCCATACGTTTGGATTTCCTCCCCACCTCATTACCAATTTTAGGAGATCTAAATAAGCCCTCTCATAATAGCGATGGTTATCTTACTTTGCAACCATAAACACTAAACAACTCTACATGGGGAGCATCTTTAGTCTGGTAATTGTTATCTTATCACCACTATGTTCCACAAGAATGTGAGCCAACACCTGGTGGCATTAACGCTCTAAAATCATATGACACTAACGCTCTACAACCATTTTAACGGCCTTGGCCCATGATCAAAGTTGTTTTGATCCATAATATTAATATATAATATCCTTTTCTCCTTTTTTTGGATACAAACTATCCGGTCGGTGACTCGTTGCAAAAAAAGAGTAATCTATCACCACAAATAACTTCTAAATTCTAAAAAACTTTAAAAAAATACAACCATCATCATAAATAATGGCCAAACCGTGAGATAGATAATTATCGATGGCGCAAATGACTTGCCAAAATGTAGACAAAGAAACGGGCCAAACCGCCAAACGTATATGCTAACTAGCATGTGCCCCGTGCTTTTCGCAGACGGGTAGCAAGCGAGGAGCTAAATTTGGGATAGTAAGTGAATTATTATTACATTTGTTTAAGAAATGGAACTATGGAAATCGTAAGGGTTGACCTGACTAAAGTTTGGTAAAGTTTATACTAATTAGCATTTATGTGTGAAATATTTTTTTTTGTTTTGGGAAAATATAATGTATTGTAGAGTAATAAAAATGTTTAACGGAGGATGGAATTATGGAAATCGTGGTGGTTGATTTGACTAAAGTTTGGCAAAGTCTATAGTAATTAGTATCACTATTTATTTGTGGAGTTTTTTTTTTTTTTACGGCGTAGAATTGTTTGTTGGGGAAGTGACATTTGCATTTTCGTTTTTATTTTGATGGAGGCAATCTTGAAAAAAATGTTTAACGGCAAGTGGGGAAAAATTGTTTTTGTGTTGGAGGATGGGGTTAAAATATGGATACTAATATGCAATTTGGAGTCGGTAGGGATTTATTATGGGGATTATAACTTAGGAATTAGTTATTAAAATTAGATTAATTAAACTGGAATGTAAGAGCTTTGGTAAAGTTTGGAGTGTAAGTAGTTTATTTAGGATTTTTTTGGAATTTTTCGGTGCATGGAAAATAGAGTTTCACTCGTCCGTGTACGTTTATCGGTGCGCGCGCAGCAGCTGACGGACTATACTGTTCACTAACGGGTTTACTGTTCATAAAACCCGATCCGCACTGTATACACCGACACGGGTATCGCTAACGGGTATTTACTGTTCACTAAGGGCCTCGTTTGGATACAGCCAATACCGCCGGTATCCCCGTGTGTCCACGGAACCAAAATCCCGCCGCGAGTTCCCTTCCCCATCGATACCTGGTACCCATTTGGGATCAGCCGCGCGAAAAAACCGCGAGCCAGAGAAAACCCCGGTACCCGATGTGCAGCTCAACCGACGGGGAACAGAAAAACCAAGTTGGGACCAGTTTATTTTCGTCCCCGTCGTCTGCTCGGGGCTCGGCTCTCGGCATGGCGGCTGCTAGGGTTTGAGCGCCGCTGCTGCCATCGTCTGCGCCAGCGGCCGTCGTCCCTGCCCTTCTTCACGCCGCCGCCACCACCACCACTGGATCCCGCTCCGACTTTGATCCTGCCGCCACCGTCGTCGTCGCCGCTCCCAGATCCTCGTCGTCGCGCCGCCGCTCCCGGATCCTCGTCATCGCGCCGCCGCCGCCTCCAGTTGTACCTGCTACATCTCCGGCCAGCCGCACCGTGCGTGACTAGGCACAGGTTCGGCACCTCATCCTCTTCCTGTGTAATTCTTCTTAGATCTGCTGTGACCTTTGTGCGGGCATGCGACGCCGGTGCATGGGGTGCCATGTCTTGCCTTGTGGTAGAGAAGATGCATGGCACACAGCAGGCTCTCATGAACTCTGCCCTCTTCTTCTCTACTCTCTCTCTCTCTCTTGTAAGTTTTGCATCTGTTTTTTCTTTTCTTGTTTGGGGTGAAAGATAAATGCTCTGTTATGGTAGTCGTAGTAGTAATTCTGTAGTTACTGTATTAATTACCTACCTACTCTAGTAAATTAAGCATCTGTTCATTCCATCCATCCATCCATCCCATACTGCCTGTTACATGCTCCTACTCCTAATACACACAAACACTACAAAGCTAGTACATGGTGATTGGCTCTAGTTGTGAATGAATCTTTACATCCTTGTGTTTGTTGCACTTTGTTTAAAAATTGAATTTAGCTTACAAATCCTTGCACTGGAGCTGTGTGTGACCATGATATATAGAAGATTTGTGCGTATCACCAAGTACATGTACATTTGTTCTAAAATTTCTACTGCCTATATATGAGCTTGAGCTTGTGTGACCATGGTATATAGCAGCAACAAGCCTCAGTAGTAGCAGCGGTTGAGCTTGAGCTCTCAAAGTACTATATACATATACAGGTGTCCAGGTGTCCACTAGATTAGGCTGCCACTAGATTGCTCACTGATTGATTTTAGGCTGCTGGCTTTCTGGTTGTATACAGGTGTCCAGTTAACATACTGCCTGAATGATTATGTGTTGTCCTCTGAATCTCGATAGTACTCAGTTTTGTTTCTTGAACCACCAAATCATACATTGAGGATAAACATACAGATTCAGTCATAATTTTATCATAGTCATGCAATATACATCTACTAAGTATGATGATGAGCCTGTTATCATAGTCATGCAATATACATATACAATTTTATGAAAGGTGCACTCACATACAGATTCAGTCGTAATTACCTGTTAGCTAGCCTATCTCTTTGCAAGTCTATTGAATGACAAATCACATCCTATTTTAGGATTGCTTTTTTTTTTTTTTTTTCTGACTTGGATGGATTAAAAACAACCCAATTTTGGTTTCTGTGCATTTACAAGCAATTAAATTCACAATCCTGAATTTTGTTATTCTATATTTCAAAGATGGGTGGCAGTGCACTCTTCCAATTGTAGCCTGCTAGGATCTGTTCTTCCTATTCATACGCCTGTGTATCCTTTTGCGCTCTTGTAGCTTGTAAATATATTTTGTATTGACATGTCTTAAGCTCATTTGCTTTTCACGGAACGCAATGCTGACTGGCCTCTGTTCTATAATGTAACTTTGGAGCTGTTAATCAGTTTCTTGTAGTTCATGCATTATAGAATATAATCAACTGCTGTTGATTTTGAACATAAATTCTCATATAGGACTAGAGTCTGATGTTTCATCTATGTATCCCTTCGAAATTCTGAAAGTAACAAGAGTAGCAGAATAAGTTGTTTTTCTTAATTCTCATATCATTGCCCTTTGGGGTTGCAAACTGAGTGATAGTTCAGTGGTGTGGTTGGTTCTTGGTCATGCCTACCAAATGGGGTTCGAACCTGGTATTGCACCTAAGAATCCAGTGATAGTCATAATTACTCTGAAAAATCATATAGCATGTAATGCAGACCTTTGTTCCCTCAATATTTTGCCTATCAGATTGGTTGAATTAGCTATTGACCTCTTATTGGAGCCATTTTTGCTTATGTTTCTATATTTGGTTAATGCCATATATTGTGTTCCAGTGCAGTTCTGTTGTCTTGAACACAATACAACTGAATACGTTTGGTCAGTTCTGCATATATTGTGTCCAATGAAACCATATATTTGTCACCATATATGCAGTTTACACATTCAGTTATACTACTGAATCCTCTTAGCTGTCCAAACCTTTGGTCAGTTCTGTTGTCTTGTCTGAATATGTTTAGTTAAAGAACTTTTTGATAGGATATGCTAATCCCATCTTCTCTGTTACTGTAAGTTGTTCTGCATTGGTCTGACCTTTGGTCATGAATGAATTAGTTTCAGTCTGGGTTTACATTGCACTGTTTTAAAAATATTACATTGCATCGACTAATAGTGATTTTTCTCCATCTAATTGCAGGGTTGATTCTATATGCTTTGGCTTGCTGATGCTGGTTGTGAGGGATATAATGTAGTGCAGTTATGCTGAGAAAGATGTTAATTCTCTCTGGTTATTTAATAAGATTAATGTAGTATGTACTTTTTGTCGTAAACCTGTGTACTCTTGTATTGTTTTCTTGAGTTGCTCAATAGACTCCTCTGAAACCAATGGTGATGGCCAGCTTTCTGTAAGATCAAAGTTCATCGGTTTCCTCTAAGATGAGTAATGTGTCTTGAATAGTAAACTAATTGATCTTTTTTTTTTTTTTTTTATCCAATTTGTGTATTGCACCATTGAAAGATTACTCATGTTACGCTTTTTTTTCCGATTTTTTGAATATTTTTTTGCTCTCGGCGGATTTGTATCCCAGTGACATCCAAATAGTACCCAGGAATTTGCTTCCCCATGAGATTCCTGTCACCTGTCTTTTTTTTTTTTTGCGACGTGGGAACATTATATTAAAAGAGTACACAGTACATCTGAAATTTTCTGAGAATGCTCCCTAAACAAACTAGAAGTCCCAACAAAGACCCTAGGCAATTCTATCTGTTTCTCGATCCTTCTTAGGTCTTGGGGTGTCGCCGCCTCCACCGTCGGCTACTTCCACCAGGAGGCAAGGTTCGATCTTCATGCCGGCATGGATCCTCAAGGTTGAGTTTTCTACATGACGGGACCACCATCCACGCCATACCCGATGAATCGCGGAGGAGCAAGCGTGGAGGAGGAAGAAGAACCGATCCGATGGTCGCGACCTCGTCTGAGTCGACGTCGTCGTCGTTGAAAAATAAAACTCCCCATGCAAACATGATGAATTTAGCGCCGCCGATTACGTCATCGAACTCATCGTCGTCATCTTCACAAGATTTGTCATGGGAGAACACAAATCCACCCGACATCCGGATAGATATCGTTGGAAAACTAAATCTCTCTAGCCCACCACCATGGTGGCCTTGTATAGAACCAAAGCGAGACAAAGAAAGGGCCGGAGTACCTTATTCTCCATCAATGGTGATGTCTTTGTCTTGCCATCACTGTTGAGGAACGACATGCTCCATTGCTCCATCGATGATCTTGACAACGCCTTTACGCCGTGGGGCCAACCTCTTCGATTGGATCTCCAGGAGAAACCCTAAACTTGAAGACTTCGATCTACTAGGAAAAACTTATTGGCTTGATGGATCCCCACCCCTTCAACCCCCGGCGTGATGCCGAGGAGAAGGAGGGGGACCGGGCCGGGTGGTGGACGACGGAGACGGGCCGGCGGCCTTTGTCGAGGTGGAACTCGAGGCGGCCTCGGCGAGAGAGAACACGCCGAAGTTCGGCTTTGGCGCCGGTTCGATAGTCGTTCGTTTCGCCCTTGTCCTTGAGCAAGCAGACAATTCCTGTCACCGTCGGTCGGGAGGGATGTCATGGGCCGGCAAACTTCCTCCCTATGGGCCGGAAACCCATGTGTATCTCCCTCCCAAAGATTCAAACGAGCCCTAACGGGTTTATTGTTCCCCATCGTTATTGGATTCTACTTGTTTATAGAACCGGATCCGGCTGGCATGCAGCAAAAAGGCTATCTGCACTCCTATACCGCTGAGCGGTACTTCAGTTTGGTTTTAACGTAAATACGCGCCGCACGCGATCTTGAAAAAGACACGGCACCCTTGAGTACCGCCCTCGCCACGGGACAGACAGCGGGCTTCCGGTCCATACGCCACATGCGAGAAGTGAGAGGCAGCTGGAGAGAGAGGATGGATCAGTGGCGGGCCCCACTATCTCAACTACAAAAAAAAAATGTTATAACTCACAAACTAAAAAGCCAAATTAAATTCGATTGCACCATTCAATTCGTTTCAATAAATTCTTGAGTAACTAGATCTCACATGGATATATTTAGATAAAATTTTAAGTGGACATTTGGCGTGTAGTTGGGATAGAGAAAGATATAAAGTATGGATGGGTGCTTTGAAACCTGGATATAAAAGTTATAGAATATAGATGGCCAGGGATGGAATATTCCTTTTAAAGGATGAATTTAAAGCACGACGAGTGCGGATAGTCTGATACTCGATACTGTTTCTTAGCGGGTCGTACAACAGTGATCTGTGCTTTGAATGCTAACGGGTTTACTGTTTATCCGATCACCACGTTTATAAAGGAAGTAGTAGGATAGAGACCGTAGGAGGAAGAGAACAGAGTACACAGGAGAGAGGAGACGGAAAGGAGCTAAACCTAAACCCGATCCGATCCGATTATTCAACACAACAGCCACCCTCCCCCGACTCCATTTCACCACACCTCCCCCGCCCCCCTCTCCGACTCGACTAGGGCGCTCGCGCACGCCGCCGCCCCCGCCCCCTCCGCCGCCGCCGCAGCCGCAGCCGACGACGACGGGCGGGAGGGAAAGAGGGAGCGCTCTCGATCTCCGCGCGGGCCGTGGGGGCGCACGCACGGCGCGCCTGGCGGCCTCCCCGGTCGGGGGTCAGATCCGAGCTGAATCGGGGAGATTTCCCGGCCAGGTGAGCATTGCGGCGCGGCCCCTCCCGATCTAGAGACGGCTCCTTGGGTCCCGTAGGCTCGGTTCCCTCGCGAGAACGGGTCCGCCCGGTGCGCGCTTGGATTGGATTGGGTTGGATTGGCGGGTCCTGTTCCAGACTCTCAGTCAATTCGTTCGTTCCATTTGGTGATGGTTTCGGAGGCAGCTGGAGTATATAATCCTTGCGGTCTCGGAAAGTAATCCAGCTCCGATTTATGATTTATTATTATGTATGGTTGATCCCTTGGAGCCTTTTAGTTTTATGCATGCTCTCATTCCGTGGAGGCTTTCAGCTCTTTTGACGCTAGATTATTGCTTTCGGATAAGACTAGTTATTACTTCCTCTTGAAATTTGAGGAGGTTTTGCGGTCAGGAATGGTGTTATGGGGATTAGAAAGCGTCCCTGATATCATCACGAGACATGAATTCACTCTTTTGGATGTCACTTTTGCTCCGATGGTGTCTTGAATGTCTATGTGATTCCAGGGGTTCGATCGCCATTTCCTTTTGTTGTCGCATTGTCTGCAATGCCTGCTTGGTACCATGCATTGCTTTTGCGGCCACTGGGCACGAGATGGATGCAGGATGAGTTATATAGACTGGCTAGTTAGCAATTGTTTGTACTGTCTATAAGGCTTATTACTTTTGGGAACTATCTCTGTAGCCTGCTTTTGGATTTCTCGCTCTCTCTTTTTTAATATATATCTCTGGTTGTCTAGTGAAACAAACTTACCATTATAGTTTCTTGAAACTGCAGGAAGGAAAACGACAAGTGCAACGAAGCTGTACTTGTTCAGGCGATATGATAATGGCTGGCACTTTGGCTGAGGACAATGGTGGGGATGCTAGATCCTCATCAACTGAAGAGATGCCAAGTGACCAGCAGAGTCATTCTGGGGATTCTTTAGCTGAGTGGAGGTCGAGTGAGCAAGTTGAGAATGGAACACCATCCACTTCACCAGCGTACTCAGACACTGATGATGATGACTGTGGTATGTTTTCCAACTCTTCTCACATTTGTCAGTATCTCTTCCTTGCAAATGCTTTTAGCTAGATCTTTCTAATCTTGCTTCTGATGTTATGATATTATGTGGACCAGCTAGATTTATCTATTCCTAGGTAATTTGTTCCATGAGGAGTGTCACTAATTTGGTTAAGGTACTACTTAACCCATTTAGGTATGATTCAGTGCAGTCTAAATGTCTAATTAATTGCCCATGCAATAAGATGATACCTTTAGATACTTGTATTGCCTTTAGGAAGTTTAGTTTGTCACTGCAGTTGTTTGGGGTCAATTTTTTAGGTTTAGGATAACTAGCTTCTTGTGGAATTAGGAGCATTGTTGAAGCCTTGTACCAATGGATCATTCATTGGTTTCGCATGGGCAAGAACAGCAGATCTAGAGATGCACTAAAAGATGATAGCTGTGATACTTGTCATGAATGGCATAAGAAAGTGAGTGTGTATAGGGAGACTGTCCTGACTTGTGACTTGTTTGGTCGTGGGGTCTGTCTGGTAGATAAATCTTGATCACGAAATGCTTTTTCATAGCTATTAAAATAGTCCTGCTGCAGGAGACTTTGAAGTCAAGTTTTTTTTTTTTTTGGCTGTAAGTCAATAGCAGGTGTTGACAGCAGCAGTCTTAAGTACAATCCACTGAACTATTGTGACAGAGTTAGGTCTGTACTCTGTAGTATCAAGTCGCTTTGTCAAACCGACTTAATCCTCTGCACTATAACTATACTCCCTCCGTCCCAAAATGTTGGTCGTTTTCGGTTTTTTGTGCCACAAGTTTGACTCTATTTGTACAAAATACGTGCAACATTTGTATCTCTAAATAAATTTATTAAAAAACTAGATTCAAAGATCTTTCTAATGATACTAATTATGTATGATAAAGATTAATAATTTTAAATATATAATTTGTCAAAGTTGTTTCTCGGGAAAGCGTAGTTTTACGACAGACATTTTTTGGGACAGAGGGAGTAAGTTTTAAGCTAGTGTAACATAAAAGGCTGCCTTGTGAGTTGCAGCACCAAAAGCTATCAAGCTCTCTCTCTCTCTCCCCGCTGTTTGTCTCTAGTGTGCAAGAGATTTCCAACAATCCCAATATTTAGTCATTTAGATCAACTACACTCAAGCTTGAGGTCCTTTTTGGGCCTAAGTAGTTAAGCTGCTTTGAAATTTGTCACATGTAACTTTTTTTAGAGCACCGGAAGTTGCATTCAAGAACATTTAGCATTGTAGTTCACTGTTCTAAAAGGTTGGCACCTAGGTGCTTGTACTAGAAAACTATAGGGTTTCATTATACAACAACTCCCTACAGTCACAAATAAGTGACATTTTGGGTTGTCCTAAGTACTACTTTCTGTTATAATGCGTATCAGATTATGCCAAACTTAGTACTACTTTCTGTTATAATGCATATCAGATTATTGGAAATGCATATTTTTAAAGGCAAATCTACTCATATGTCATATCACTTCCAAACATTCAAATCCAACCTGGAAAATGTATTTTGTAGTCAAAGTTTGGAATGATTAACTTGAGACAACCTCAAAGCACCACTTATTTGTAACTGGAGGGAGTATTTAGCTTCTTGTGTTTTGTGTGAACATTACTGAGTTGGACATGTTTTTTTCTTAAAATTGACTTGTAAATTTGTAATTATGAGATGAGATTACCCTAGTTTTTGTTCTACTGGATTACATGTTTCTGATAAGCTGATTTATGTGGTCTGTGCATTTCAACCTTTTGCAATATTAAAGTTTTTGGCATCAGTTGGTGCTTGACCTAGTAATTCCATTGTCTTGTATAGGACCTAGGCCTTCTGAGCTTTATGGGAAGTTTACATGGAGAATTGATAATTTCTCCCAAATCAACAAGAGAGAGCTAAGAAGTAATTCCTTTGATGTTGGTGGATTTAAGTGGTATGGTCTTATTGTCATTAATTGGACCGATTCCTTTTTAGATTTTTTTTGTACCACAGACATATGTTTCTACTGTGCTGTGTCTGGGCTTCTTACTTGCCTGCTATTTGTGATTTGGCTATTACTCCCACTGTACCTAAAAGAAAGTCATTCTAGATTGTCTCAAGTCAAATCATCATTGACCAAGTTTGTAGAGAAGTGTATTGACATTTATGACACCAAATAGGCATACCACGAAAATGTATTTCATGATATATCTAATAATACTTATTTGGTATCATAGATATCATAAATATTGATATTTTTCTGTTGTATAAACTTGGTCAAACTTAAGATGGTTCTGTTTAGGACAAAATAGAATGACTTTCTTTTAGGGACAGAGGGAGTAGTTTTTAGTGTCTATGCAAGGATATAGCTGTTAACTAGAGAAGGTGTGAACACAACCAGTTTGTTTAATTTTCAGCACAGGTTCCACTGTTTGCATGTTTTACTTGAACTACAAATTCTGAAGGTTGACCATCCATTTGAAAAGTGATTGAGCAGCTTATGTTGAAAAGAAACTAGTCCTGAGCACAGGTAACCTTGTGAGTTGCCTGATTGTTGAGTAGGTCATTTGGTATCACAGACTGCATCTGTCAACAGTTGAACTCACTGGCAGCTGGTCAATTAAGCTGTAATTGGTGTTCTGCCTGCTCATGGTGATGTGCATTTTGCCAGAAAATCGTAATTTTCGCATTTATAGTCTTGGAGAAGGAATACCATTGAAATAGTAAAAGTAGCATTTTCTCTACTGGTATCCATTTCTGTTGACATGTTTACTATGCGAATATTTTTTTGGTTCACTGATGCCAAAGTTATTTCTCTTGGAGTCTTGAGTATACTGTATTCTGTATCCTTTTCAGTTTCTGTTTACAAAGTTCTTTTTTCATGTCGCCTTAGTTCTTACATACTGAAGAACAAAAAAGAAGAAAGTGCTGTTCTTTGTCCTATTTTATATTTATAAGTACGCATAGAATAGGCCAATAGGGGAGATGAGCAGTTATGCATATATTTTTGTTGCCATTTTTTGTTTGTTACATCTTTTTCAATTTGATATTTTAATTCACTTTAGGTTTTTATGCTTATATAATTTCTGCATCATCTTTTGAGATCTATCAGGTGATTTTCAGGTATATCTTAATTTACCCACAAGGATGTGACGTCTGCAATCACCTCTCACTCTTTCTTTGTGTTGCCAACCATGATAAGCTACTCCCAGGTAGATGCATAATTTGATGCATTGTATTTGACTCACTTCAGTTTGTGACTCCTCTATATATCTTCAATATGATTCGCTTCTATTCAGGATGGAGTCACGTTATGCAATTTACAATAGCTGTAATTAATAGAGACCCTAAGAAATCTAAGTATTCTGGTGAGTTCAATGAACTACTATCTGGCTTTCCTAGTGCTTGCAGCTAAAAAAGCAACTGTAGTTTATGAAAAGTAGCGTTTCAGATACACTGCATCGGGTTTTGGAAGAAAGAGCATGATTGGGGGTGGAAAAAGTTTATGGAGCTGTCAAAATTACATGATGGCTTTATTGTGGAAGATGTTCTTACCATCAAAGCACAAGTTCAAGTTATCAGGTATCTGTTTTCTTTTTCGTCTTACATTTGACGCTAGCATCAATTATTTTCAAGTGGGAAGTATCTGTTTACTTTGCATAACCATGTCTGCTTCTGCATTCTAATATTTGAGGGAGAAGACAGACCGTCCATTTCGTTGCCTTGATGGCCAGTACCGAAGGGAACTAATTAGGGTGTATCAATCAAATGTGGAACAAATTTGCGGGCGCTTTATTGACGAAAAGAAGAAGCAAGCTTAGCATTTTGATTGAGGATAACCTGGGGTGGTCCAGGTTAGATAAACTTCTGAATGGCACGTTAGTGTTTTATGACCAGTCTCATTTCAAGCCATTATTTATTTATTTATTTATTTATTGCGCATTTCAGTTTCAGTAGATTCTGGCTAGCAATGGATCCAAATGTCGTCGACACATGACAAGGGAAAAGACTGAAACTATATTGAAAGTTCTAGTGAAACAATTCTTCATAGAGAAAGAAGTTACATCAACCTTGGTAATTGACTCACTATATAGCGGACTTAAGGCACTTGAATACCAGAGCAAGAACAAAAAGGGGATACCTAAACTAACAGAGACAGATGGTTGGAGCACTCCAATGATACTTATTGATCAGGACATGTTTGTTTTGACTGATGATGTGATACTTCTGCTTGAAAGAGCTGCATTGGACACACTGCCCCACCAACCATTGCCCACAAAGGATGATAAAAGTTCACAAAACCGCACAAAGGTAGGCATGTTTCTTTGACCCCTTACACATTGGTTTATAAGTATTAAGGTTAACGTCCATCCTAGGTGTATCCAACTTGTAAGCAGTTGACTAGGACAGCTATTTTCATCATGGCGTGTATTTTATGTTGTGCAGACTGCGAAGGCCCACAATTTTTGAGATGTTGACAAAATGAACTTTAACATTACATTCCTACGCCTTTCAGCCATGGCGTGTATCTGTGTTTACTGATTGGGTTGCTGCTGCTGCTGCTGTGTGTGTGTGTGTGTGTGTGTTTTAACGCTTTATTTTTGTATTGGTGTTTTCTTGATATAATGACAGGCAGCTCTCCTGCCTATTTGAGAAAAAAACACTCCTATGCATTATTGTTTTGAAATGGGGCAAGGACTTGGGAATCGTCTATGATTTGTATCTTAACGAAGTTATGAACTGAAAAGAAGAGTATGCATCATCACCATTTCCTAGTCCAATTTATCTCTCCATGAATTTTATCCTACTGATGTATGGAGCCCTAACAGATGCTCTTGTTATAGGATGGCAACTCAAGTGAGGAGTTCAGCAAAGATTCTATTGAGCGTGATGATAGACGGCTTGTAGAGCTAGGCTGGAAGACATTGGAGCTTTTTGCCTTAGCTCATATATTCAGGTAAACAAACTTTTCTAGATGACTGTTCCAATATTTGGTCCACGGTCATATATTAACTATTGGGAGGATCGGCTGGCGTTTGCGCGGTGGAAGGGGAGGTAGATTGTCTGCTTATCCGGCGTGGAAAGAGAAGGGGAAAAAAAAAAGGGAAAAAAAGAATGCACGATACAATAATGGGTTTGCCGTTGACGGTGAAACGCCTAAAGCGAGTGGACTTCCAGCCATTGGTGGACAAAGCGCCAACAAGCTCACCCTCCCGAACGGGCGTCAAATCAACCCCCGCAGGCCGCTTGACCCTAGTTAAGGCGGTCCTTACGCCACAGGCGGTGTACTTCCTCACATCCTTTGCGTGCCCCAAAGGAAACACTCAAGGACACTTACCGACAGAGGAAGAAATTCCTTTGGGCGGGATCCGAGGCGCTAACTGGAGGAAAGTGCAAGGTAAACTGGCCTCGATCAGCAAGACCCAAATACCAAATATTTAGGAGGCCTAGGCATCCTCCATCTTGGGAAGTTTGCGAGGGCCCTCAGATTGCGGTGGTTGTGGCGGGGTTGGTCAACAAATGCTGATAGACCTTGGGATGGACAAGAAACACCCTGCAACAAGGTAGACAAGCTCCTCTTCCTCTTTGCGGCTTCCACTACGCTCACAATTGAAATGGGGAAAGGTGTGAAACCCCGCTAATGGGCCATAGATGGGCGGTCTGATTGGGCTGGGCGAATGGCCAGGTTACTGTAGCAGATGGCTGCGAGTACTGTCAGCGCTGACACAGTAACTTCTTTAGTCCCATATTGAAGTTGAGCAGGGAATGAACCAACTTAAATACCGGGGTCGGAAATGGTATTAACTCCGGTTCGAACCTTTTCGCCGAAGGGAGGACGAAAGCGCCAGGAGAGAGTTAATACATAGGTGTGGTCCATTCAACGTGTAGAGTGGATCTTAGCCGTATCTCGGGCCTCGGGCGTTACAACAGGGCGTCGTTTAGGAAGAGTGCATGGCTAAATGGCCAACGACCCTGTGATGTAGCGCCCCATCTCTACTCCATCTCCAAGAAAAAAACAGAACACTGCACCAAGCTCGCTTGCCAACAATTGGATACGTGACATCAACCTACAACATCCAAGCTTTTCTGCCGAACACTTTGTTGAGTACACATGTCTATGGCGAGAGACCAGGTGCATCCTGCAGAGAACGGGGACGCCAGATGCCCTCACATGGAAATTTGAGAAAAATGGAGAATATTCCGCTTCATCAGCTTACCACGCCCAGTTTATAGGTGCAACCCGCAATAACTTCGAAACTATTATTTGGAAACCATGGGCGCCACCTAAATGCAAATTCTTCAGCTGGCTTGCCATACAGAACCGAATCTGGACTGCTGACAGACTGGAAGCACGGAACTGGCCAAATCAAAGGATCTGCCCACTTTGTAGACTACATGTAGAATCGGGCTTGCACCTTTTCAAAGAATGTAGATTCACGAAACGTCTGTGGAGTGAAATCGCCGTCTGGACGGCAAACCATAATTTGCACCCCAATGCCTGGCCGCCTAGTGACACCCTTTTGAGAAGTGGTGGATAGCCATATCAGGTGTGCCTAGTGCAAACAGGAGAGGCCTCCGTTCGATCATCATCCTAGTTTGTTGGGAAATTTGGAAGGAAAGAAATGCTAGAGTTTTCCAACGAGCTGTTCAGGGGTTCTTCAGAAGATCAAGGAAGAGGTGAGAGTGTGGACCATGGCGGGAGCAAAGCACCTGGATAATTTCGTGAATCACCACCGACTACATTTTTTATCGGCACTCCCGTAGTGCACGCCTTTTTTCTTCTTTCGCTCTATGCGGTTGTTGTATATTGTTGTGGTTGTCCTTTGCCTCTGGGCGTTCTCTTTTTAATATCACGGGCAACTCTCCTGCCGGGTACTTTCAAAGATACAATAATGGGTTTGGTTGGTGTAGTAACGGGTTTGTATTGTTCGTAATGGGTGTTAACGGGCGGTGGATATGTGCTGTTCGTAACGGGTATGCGCTGTTCGTATACTGTCCATAGCGATCCATAACGGGGTTTACACTGTTCGTAACGGGTATGCACTGTTCTTAACGGCTGTGTACTGTTCACGAGATTCGCCACTGTTAATGTACAGTGCTTCTGTGAGGGGATGAACATTGTTCCCTGGGAGGGTGAACAGTGAACTATGAGGGGGGGGATGGTATACAGCATTAAGGGATTATGGTAGATGTCAGCAACATAAGTTGTTGATTCTCGGTGATTCATGGTTTGTTTGAGATGCCTTTTTCTGATGTTGCTTGTTTTATATGTTAGCACATAGCTGCAGAAGTTCTATCTCCCCCATTTGTGTAAAGTAAATTGATGTATCAGGTTATGATAGTATGTTTTAAATTCTTTTTCTTGGGTAAACATAAATCTTCTTGATGAAATTTGTGAATTCAAATCCCACTCCAGTTATGGTTATGCATGCTCATCTTACTTTATGAAGTCTTGAAACAGCCGAATAGAAGTGGCGATCAAGAGGCTTTGGCTTTGAAGCGCCAAGAGGAACTCATTCGTGAAGAGGAAGCAGCTGGGCTAGCTGAAACTGAACTTAAGGCAAAGCGTAGTGCAGCTGAAAAGGAAAAAACGTGCCAAGAAAAAACAGGTTAACATTTATTTTCTGGTGCAAGCATGTCATCCCCATCCTATTAATAATACTATTTTCCTGCTTTCTTTTCTGGCATGTTTCATTTATTTTGTATGTGAAATTAGTGATTGCGCTGTTCCTAGTCCTCACTGTTGTCTTTAGTTTGTTTTTTGAATGTAATAATGATAAGTTATGTAGTATCCTATATCCTTTTTGTACTTGTTGAGGAGTTTTATAATGTTCTGTATCTCTCTAGGCAAAACAGAAGAAAAATAGTCGAAAAAGTAATAAAGGGAAAAGTGGCAAGTCCGACATCAATAAGGAAATATTTATGGACAGCAGTCCTTCAGATGATAGAATCCTGGATGATTTTTCTGGACAAACGAAAGAATTGTCCTCAAATGCTGACAACCCTGAAGAAGTTTCTGATATATCTGACAGCAGAGACGATAATTCAGATGTGCTTCATGTTGAGATTGAAGACCATGATGAATCTAGCCCTGTTAATTGGGAGACAGATGCTTCAGAAACTCAAGCTACTGCGCCTGGAAGTAGTGAGGTGCAAAATGACCATGCAGGGAAGAGGGCCTATACTGTGGATGATAGCTCATCAACTTGTTCATCAGACTCAGTCCCTTCAGTTATCGTGAATGGATCATATACAGGAGGTGCATGGACAAGCGTCAGATCCTTATCCAATAGGTATATCTTCATGAGCTCCTCTATCTTACTATAGTTTGGTATTGATCACGCTGTAGTATTGATCATGCTGTATTGTGATTCAGGGGAAACAACCGGAGGAATAAGGATACTGAAGCACTGGCAGGACTTGCACAAGGTGGATCTAGTTCAGCGCATAATGGTTTTATAGGATCTGGCAGCAATGCCTCTGGCCACTCAAAGGAAAGACACGAACCTGAGGTATACATCTCTTGGATATCTCAGATAATGCTTGTTTTTTTCATCGAGGAATGAAAATGCGCCATGCAGCAATCCTTTTTTTTTTTCCCCTAATTCTTCCTTAAGATAAAGTTGTGTTGTAGAAAAGTCTTCTCTTCCAGGTGTTTTTTTTTGCATCATCTATTTGTGTTCCACTTGGTTCGATAAGCATAAAAATTAATTCCTTGCAGGATGATAAAGTTGTCTTGCAGAGGAAGCAACATGCACAACGACACATTGATGTCATTAGCCCCTCCAAGTCAAGAATGTCGGAGTCTTCATTTTCTTCTGTGAGCCCTGTTAAGAAGCAACCTAACTTGTCTCATCAACCAAAATTTTTGCTAGAAAGCACCAATAGTTTGAATCACCGTGCAAGCGAAGTTTCAGGCGCTGTGACTGCCACTACAACAGCAGGTGCCTCTTCAACCCCGGCAGCTCAGTTAGTTTTGAATAAAGGACCTGTATCCAGTGCTGCAACCCAGAATGAGAAGCCAGTTCCAGTTACAAATAGACCCCTGCAGGTGCTTGTACCATCCAAATCTGAAGCGCAGAAACAGGCTTCCCTATCTGGCAGTGCAACTACTCAGGTCGTTTCAGTATCAAGGCCCTTGAGTGCCCCACAAGTCCCTGCAGCAAAAACAAAGTGCACCAGTCACTTCAACAGTTCAGAATGCACCTCTTCTTTCTCGTTCAATGAGTGCTGTTGGGCGGTTGGGAAATGAGCCCTCTGCCAATGCTTCTAGTTTCATTCCCGTTCACGAACATATCGCAATGCCATGATGGAGAAAAAGTTCTGGTGGTGGAAGCAGTTTCACACATCAACAAGGTTCATCTGAGCAAGCAGTTGCACCATCGCAATCGATGTTTACATCGCAACCTTCCATTCTGTCGTTAGAGACCTTCTCTAGGAAAGAGGAAACATCAATGAGACCTGGGTTTACATTTGGAACTGTAAAGCCCGAGTCACTGAACCCATACCAGGGCAGAGAAGAGAACTCACAGCGAGCGAGCAGCAGCAGCAGCAACAGTAGTGATTGTGCGCCATCAAGTTCGAACATCAGAAGCGAGATTGCAAGCTCAATCTGAATGGAAGATCAGAAAGCAAGCAACTGTTGTCAGAAATTTCTACCAGATTTACTCCCTATGAGCCACAAGGCTTGGTCGCTGATGAGTTCCCACACCTAGACATCATCAACGACTTGCTGGATGAGGAGCAGAGTGACAGGAGAAGGGTTCTTCAACCTGGTTTTGTTCAACAATTCTCTATGCCTAATGGTGCCTGCACACCTGATTATGGCTTGTTTGGCGAGCCATACTTGTTTGACCTGTCCGAGCAATACTTTGACGAGGAGCCTCCAAGGTTTTATAGTCCATTGGACCATGCTCCTCGGAGGCTGAGGGACCGGAGCTATTCACACTTCGATCTCCCTTCGTACTCCAGCAACAGCCAGTTTGATGATCTGATGATGAGTCAGTGGCCATACAGCCACACTGACATCTCCATGCCTAGTTTTGGGTCAGACACAAGTGTCTACCCCTATCAGGCGCAGGATTTCCCGAGTTCAGTTAATGGAGCAAGCTGGTACCCATCGTATCGCCCTGCCAATGGGCATTGAGAGTTTTAATGATTGCATTGATAATAATGTGTGGTCGAGTCCATGCTGTTCGCTTCGGAGCTGAGTGTAATTGTAATAGTTCCTCATAGCAGTGACATAAAGAATAGTTCCTCATGAATAGTTATATCCTTTGGTTCCTCATGAATAGTTATATCCTTTCCCACCCTTTTCTATAGTTCAGTTTTGCCCAATGGTAATAAATCTAAGTCGGTTAAAATGATCTGGCTAATCTAGTCAATCGTGTTCTGAAATGTGTACGATGCAAGCAAATGGTAGGGTGTTTTTAAGCCATGCTAGTGCTTCAGCCGATGCTTCATTGACTGGGAGTATTTCTTGTTTCTTCCTCTCACGAGTGACGAGGTGTTATTGATCGTCTCAGAGTAAATTCTGGAAATAGCCCATGGACATAAGCTAATTATTTGCAGCACACTCTGAACTTTTGGTGGTATAGTTGATTATTCAATGGATGGATAAGCTATAAAGTAAAATGCGATAGGTTCATCTGCGTTTTGTGCCATTTTTTGATGATGACGTCATCCTTTTTTATTTTCGTACAATTTGTTTTTGCTGTCCACATAAACTTAGAGCAACACCAGCCACCCAGGAATAACGGAGAAATTCCCATTGTCTAGCATGAAATAGTAATCGTAATTGATTAACTAGATCGGCAAGACGGCCGGCGACCTACATCGAGCTTGAAAGAGAGGATCAGCGGC
Source organism: Hyparrhenia diplandra (assembly GCA_015847255.1). Classification (NCBI taxonomy): domain Eukaryota; kingdom Viridiplantae; phylum Streptophyta; class Magnoliopsida; order Poales; family Poaceae; genus Hyparrhenia; species Hyparrhenia diplandra. The sequence continues at coordinate 819,336 of JADLZK010011205.1, forward strand.
GGATAAAAAAAAATTGTACTTCGTGAATCTAAACGAGCAGAAACAGTACTGTAGCAGGCTGACGCTGACCGTTTGCTAGTAGCAAATAGATTCGGGTTAGATACCTAGGCTCAGGCTGGATCATTCAATGCCTTTGGGAATTGGAGGTGATTGAGGGTTAATTTAGTTCAATTCCTCCTCAATACCCTCTAATTTTAAAGGGGAACAGTTGAATCCAAATTAACCCTCAGGAGAGATACGACCCTCATCAAATTTATTCTCAATTCTCAATTCGATCGACTTCCATCTCGCATCGTGTTCCTCACAACCGGAGTCGTGTATTGAGTCTTCTGCATTGTGAAAGTGGAGAGCTAATCCAAGAATAGGTCTTGACTCATCGGGAATGAGGGCCTTGCATTGTACTTGAGCACAATAATATCTAATGGAAATTTTTCTATAGTGAAAATTCTTTACATGCAATTGGCATGAACTTAAATCCCTTATTGACTACTAAAAATCGTGATTCCCATATATGTACTATTAATTGGTGCTAAACTGTAATCCTTTCCACAACAAGGTAATTAATTGATTGAGTAAACATATGAACATCCAAATGTTAGTATTGCCAATTGATTGAGTAAACATATGAACGATCCGATTGCACATTTTCTTTTTGGTAAGCTGCTTCCGCTCCTTTCATTTTTTTAGCTAAGTTGCTACCGTTACACCATACCCGGAAGCAGCTCAATTAAGCTAACTGCTCATCCCCTAATTAATCTGTGGTCAAGTCCTAACGCACACATCCGCTCGTATCTGTACACGCGCGCCGCACGTGCGGCCGCCGGTTCCCACCGTGTTGGTGGGAGACCGAAGAGTGCATGGTAGAAGGATGGTTTTCCCCTCCATCTTTTTTTTCGCCTCTCGTTTGCCCGCGCGAAGAGCGGACGTACCTGCTAGTGCGATAACGGTTGTGGAAGGCAAGCTAGTACAATAATAATCAATGGATTTTACTACAGTCTGCGCGTGCAATTTTTGAACGACTCGATTGCACATTCCCTTTTTGGTAAGCTGCGTCCGCTTCTTTCTTTTTTTTTAAAGCTAAGTTACTACCGTTACAGAAGCAGCTCAATTAAGCTAACCGCTCATCCCCTAATGAACCCGTGGTCAAGTCCTAACGCACGCATCCGCTCGTATTTGTACACATGCGCCGCACGTGGCAGACATCTAACACCACCGCACGTGCGGCTGCCGGTTCCCACCGTGTGGGGAGTGGTAGAAGGATGGTTTTTCCCTTCCATCTTTTGTTTCGCCTCTCTTTTGCCCGTGCGAAGAGTGGGCGTACCTACTAGTATGATAACGGTTGTAGAGGGCAAGCTAGTCAGATACTAGTACAATAATAATCAATAGATGTTCTTGTTATGAAACATGTTGCCGGCGGTTAGAACCTTCCCCTCTCCGTCTCTCATGATCACGCGCGGTAGATGAAATAAGTAGAACAAGTAGACACAAGATAGGGAGACTATTCTTTATTCATCCGAATATCCGTCATTACAACATAGAGCTCCCACATATATATAGTTACGCCAAGGTCTAAGAGTTTGGTAAGAGCCCACATCTAACGGACTAGGATTATGATTCCTCCTTCTCCTTTCCTTCTAGGAAAGAGTCCGTGTTTTTTACAACACTCCCCTTTGGGCGATTACCACGATATGCATATGCCTCATCAAAAACTCCATCCGAAAACCCGATTGGGAAAAACGGTTCTTGGAGAAAAGAGTACATCGCATTCGGTTAATTGCATTGCACATCTTTCTCATTAAAAACCTTGTGTGAGAAACCTTCAAGTAAAAACTCACGTAGGGAAAAAGAGTACAACATTTAACCTTCTTGGTCATATATTCTTCAGGATATTCTATTCTTCATGAATAGATATTGATCTTCATAATCTATGCATAAACTTCAGTGTTTTTGGCAAATATGATCTACTTGATCTTTGTAATTCTAATGGTTTACCTTAAAGGCAGATTCAATAAAATATGCTCCCCTCTAAAGAGTCCGTGTGTTTTACAACAATTACTACAGTCTGCGCATGCAGTTTTTGAACGATCCGATTGCACGTTCACGTTTTGGTAAGCTGCTTCCTCTCCTTTCTTTTTCTAGCTATAAGTTGCTAATGTTACAGAAGCAACTCAATTAACCGCTCAACCTCTTTTTTTTTTTTTTTTTTTTTTTTTTTTTTTTTGTGCGAAAGGGGAACTGTATTAAAGAAGCCAACAGTACACCCCTACGATTTTGCAGGAAACACCCCGGTACATATAATAATCACGCACACACCCAGGAATGTCTCCACCATCATCGACGCCCGGCGTCGCCCAGAACTCCGGCGAGATCCTCCTTCCACCATGCGAAGGGACCTCCAAACCTTGAAACTGCTGCAAAACCCAAGACCGCTGCTCATCCCTCGGTACATCGATTCCGTTGAGCGAACACAGCCCAGCCCCACCGCACGAACAGAAGAGGAAGAGGAAATAACCCATGGTCAAGTTCTAACGCACGCATCCGCCAGATTTGTACACGCAAGCGCCACACGTGGCACACATCTAACACCGCCGCGACGTCGCGGGGTGTCAATTCCCACCGTGTGGATGGGAGACCGAAGAGTGCATGGTAGAAGGATGATTTTTTCCCTCCATCTTTTTTTTTTTTTCGCTTTTTTTGCCGCAGACGAAGAGCAGGCATAACTGCTCGTGCGATAACGGTTGTGGAGGGCAAGCTAGTATACTAGTACAATAATAATCAATGAAGTTTACTACAGTCTGTGTGTGCAGTTTTTAAAAAGGATCCGATTGCACATTCTCTTTTTGGTAAGCTGCTTCCGCTCCCATCATTTTTTTTTTAGCTAAGTTGCTACTGTTACAGAAGCAGCTCAATTAAGCTAACCGCTCATCCCCTAATTAACCTGTGGTCAAGTCCTAACGCACGCATCCGCTCGTATTTGTACATGTGCGCCGCACGTGGCGCACATCTAACACCGCCGCACGTGCGGCCGCCGGTTCCCACCGTGTGGTTGGGAGACCGAAAAGTGCATGGTAGAAGGATGGTTTTTTTTTTTTTTTCCAATTACGTATTACTGTAATTGACGGAGGTTTACGAAGGAATCAGTGGTAGATTAATTGTGTGCGCAAGTTGAATGGGAAAAGGAGTATCTGAGATAATTTATATCATGTGTTGAATTGGAAGGCAAAACGGTATATGATGATCAACAACGGCGTGAAAGAAATTAAAATATACATATAGTGGCATTGTCATTGAGCTTTTAATGGTGATCAATAATAAGAATAAACGTTTTCTTCAATGCCATATATACCCCAAAAAAACTGAAATAGGTAAACCAACCGAAGTTAAAAAAAAAAAAAGCAAAAATCAGCCAAAGATTAGGTTGAACCGAGAGAACCAAGAAAATTTCGATGCTTGTTTGGCACGGAGTCATTACCCAACACGAGTTGGTTGGGTACCCAAAAAGCCCAACCCAATGGATGGCAAATCGGGGAAAGGAAAAAAGTCTAGTTTCGTCCCCCCAACTTTTACGAAAGTCCGATTTTGATCCATCAACTCCAAAACCGGACAAAATGGGTCCCTCAACTTTTCAAACCGTGCAGATTTCGTCCCCGGCGGGTTTGGGACGGTGGTTTCTTTACAGTAACTCCGGTTTTGCTACAAGAACCAGGGTTTCGTTTTTTCTCTTTTCTTATTTATTTAAATTTGAATCTTTTTAAAAATCATAGTAAATCACGTGAGAAAATTCATAAAATAGAAAATCAAATTTTGTTGGACTCCATATGAGTAGAGCTACGCAATGAATATATAATATGATATACTTTAGTATAAAGTTTTTTGCTAGAAGGTTTTGCCTTTTTCTTTTTATTTATTTCAGCTCAATCTTTAAAATTTTTTAGTAAACTATAAAAAATCATAAAATTGAAAAACCAATTTTGCTAGACTCCACATGAGCATATTTACACAATAAAGATATATAGGTGTACTATTTAATTTATTGGCCAGATCCATCGATCAAAGTTCAACTGTACGTGCAGACGCCAGATCAAGACATCAAACCTAGCTAACCTAACCCAAGTTTAAAGAGCCACAAGAACTACGCATCGTGTTATTGCGCGCCCATGTGGAGTCCAACAAAATTAAATTTTTTTATTTTATAATTTTTTCCTGTAATTTACTAAGATTTTTTAAAGATTGAGTCGAAATAAATAAAAAGAAAAAGGCAAAACCTTCTAGCAAAAACTTTGTACTAAAGTATACCATATTATATATTCATTGCGTAGCTCTACTCATGTGGAGTCCAACAAAATTGGATTTTATATTTTATGAATTTTCTCGTGATTTACTATGATTTTTGAAAGATTCAAATTTAAATAAATAAGAAAAGAGAAAAACGAAACCAAAGTCACAGTAGAAGAAAAAACCGAAGTTATCAGAAGCGAAACCACCATCCAAACCCCCGCCGGGGACGAAATCTGCATCGGTTTGAAAAGTTGAGGGACCCGTTTTGTCCGGTTTTGGAGTTGAGCGACTGTAATCGACTTTCGCGAAAAGTTGAGGGACAAAGTAGACTTTTTTCCATCGGGAAATGACCCAGCGATCTGAAGCCCGGAGGCGGTGGCTTTGACCTAAATGCCCCTCTCCTGTCCGGTCTCATCTCCTCCAACCTCCACCCCGCCGCTCCCCGTCTTGGCGTCTTCCACCATTGCCCCTCGCCTCGCCTCGTCTCCCCCAATTTCCTTCCTCTCTTTGCCCTCGAGACCCTCTCCCTGCTTGCCCCTGCCTGCGCGGCCTGGCCTTCAAATCCACCCGCTGTTTCCCCGCCATCCCCTTGGCGCGCAGCTCCGGAGCGCCGGCCGGGCGCCGTGCGGGCGGTGGGTGGGTGGGGCTCTGCTTTGATCTCGGGCGGGACTGACTGGCTGCCCCGTCGGTCCCGGCGTTCTCGTGGCGATTCCGAATCTCCGATTGCTTGCTTGCTTGCTGTTGGCTGTGTCAGCGATGGCTGCGTGAAAGTTGGGTTGGATTGATTGTGTCTGCCGGCGACAGGATTGGATCTTGTCCGAGGTTCAAGAAACCCGGATTGCTCTCTGCCGCTGTGTCTGTCGGGACTGGATATCGCCGGCGCCGCTGCGATTTCCTTGCCGGTGAGCTTTCCCGACGCTCCTTCCTCTGTTCCTGGATCTTGTCTGCGTGATTTGTTGCTTCTTGCCCATGGGTTTCGCCACTGATTCCTTTCAATTCGACTCATTTGGTTGGTTGATGCTCTTTGCTCTGTCAGGCACTCTGCGGTGATAGGCGGCGATGGCGAGCCACGAGCTGGTGCTTGGGCACGGGCAGGACGCGGAGCTGGCGCTGGGGCCGAACCACCACGACTTCGGCCAGGACCACGGGCTGGGGCTCGGCCACAGCCACGAGCTCGATCTCGGCGGCCACGGGCACGACCATGAGCTCGTCCTGGGCCAGTCGCACGAGCACGAGCACCAGCTCGTCCTCGGGCACCACCAGGATGACGACCACCAGCTGGTCCTCGGCCACGACCATCACCACCACCACCACGGCCACCACGTCGGCGAGCTGGCTCTGAGGCAGGGCCATGAGGGGGACTCTGGGTCACTGGAACTGGAAGTGCAGGGCCACCACCATGACGAGCTTGACTTGTCGGAGAGCCACGAGCTGTCACTTGCCGAGACGCACCACCTGGGTGTTGATGAGAATCTGGACCAGCTCTCGCTCGAGCAGGCTCATGAGCTTGCGCTGCAGCCACATGATCTCTCCCAGGGTCCTCTTGCCGTGTCGCCTGTTGTCCAGTCACGGACCATGGTTGTGAGCCAGGAGCTCCAGCTCCAAGTGGGGCAGGAGTTTCCTGATGTTATGAGCTGCCGCAGGGCCATCCGCAACACCGCCATCGCCTGCCACTTTGAGATACAGACGGTGAAGTCTGACAAGAGCCGCTTCACCGCTAAGTGTGCTGCTGAGGGCTGTCCGTGGCGTATACATGCAGCAAAGCTCCCTGGTGTGCCCACCTTCTCCATCAGAACCATACATGACAACCACAGCTGTGTGGGGATCAACCATCTTGGCCATCAGCAGGCATCTGTTCAGTGGGTTGCAAGCACTGTCGAAGAGAGGCTACGTGAGAACCCACAATGCAAGCCCAAGGAAATTCTGGAAGAAATACACAAGGCCCATGGGATCACACTATCCTACAAGCAAGCTTGGAGAGGTAAGGAGCGGATCATGGCTGCAGTTCGAGGGTCTTTTGAGGAAGGATACCGTCTCTTGCCGGAGTACTGTAGGCAGGTGGAAAGAACAAATCCAGGAAGCATAGCTCGAGTCTATGGAAATCCAGATGACAATTGCTTTTCGCGACTCTTCATATCATTCAGTGCATCCATATATGATAAATAAGGTGAAAGAATTTCTCTTTGTTCTTCTAAGTTCTAATTTTGTCACAAAATTTCTTTTGCTCAGGTCTTTCAAATAGCTGTTGTTACTGTTATCCTGTATTTAATCCATGACGAGAAAACTTCAGAATCTGACAAAATTCCTAACAACGATGATACATGTACATTCTGCATGTTACAATAATACAATATACAAGTTCCTTGTAACAACCGAAAAAAGGAGAGAACAAAACCAGCTCATCATTTACAAACTACATCAACGATCCGTACAAAATTAATCATATGCTCGGCATCAGCTGAGCTTCTGTCACTCTTGGTGTCTGAGTGTCTAACCCGAAACTGGCCAATATCATGCCCTTCAACTGCATTTAGCTCCTCGTGCAGACCAATCGCAAACTCTTCAGGTCGATCTCCTTTGCTCAGAAAGTAGTCAGTTATCTGAATTATCATCGCAAAAAGAAAGCTATCTGCATTAGCAATTGAACTAACATTTACAAAGATGTGTTGTAGAATGCTATAAAAATAGCAAAGGATATCTGTATTTTACATGGTTTTGCGGCGACATCCCACTTAAAATAGCCGCTTCTATGCTTGAACCAGTAAGCCAGTCACCGCAGATGCCTGCACGCCCTTGGGGATCAAATATGCATGATACATCTGGAGTGTTCATGGGCAGAGCTGCACCCCTGTGATTTCAATGATAATTCATACTCGTGTTTTAACTTAGTCGAGAAGTTGAAGCATAAAAGATATAAGGAATCCATTATCTAAAAAAAGATAAGGAATGGATTTGTTATACCATAACTGCACTCTTGTGTAAATTGGTTGCTGAAGAGATCCTTTGGATAACCCTAAAGCATGTTCTACTCCTCCAAGCATGTCTTCCTTCACCTTTTCTGCCGTGACTTTTGGGATATCTTCCTGAAATTAACAACTTAACCCATTTGAGATGTCAACCAATAAAGCTGAAATAACTTGGAATCTTTATTCTGTTAACATGTCTGTCAGTAATCAATATTGGGGGTGCAACAAAATGGTACAAGAAGGAAAATTGAAAATGTTCAGCAAGTAATCAACCTGTGGGACTTTGTTTCTTTTTCCATAAGCAGCAGTACTGAAAAATGTCCAGCACTCTGGTATGCCTGTCTGCATTGGGAAAAGTTTGCGGGTATTGTTGCCCATCCAAAGAGAGAATCGACATCTCTCACAAATGCTCCTTCAAATGGTCCATGAGAATCAATACGTGGAACTGGAAGAGGATCTTCAAATGCCGCAAGGAGTGCCCATACAGAACTGAGCTCTAGCCTCTGATCATTGATTGCATGAAACTTGGTAAGAAATAGGAATAAAAGGATATGTCGCATGAGTTCAACATTATTGCAATAGTAAAACCATGAAACCTTCATTTGTTTTGTTAGTAATGGCAACCCTGATGTAGAGAGCAGACGGTTGGCACATTTCCCTGATCAATGTGTAACAGAAGGATCAGCTAGGAATATGATGTCATTTAGAATGATTGGGTGAATGTATAAATATGGACCTGTAAAAAGTTATTATACCATTAGGCAATATTTTTTAATCATTTCTGCTATTTTATTCAATAATGTAGGCAATCGGGGTTGCATAAAACATGTGGAGCAATAGAGAAAGAACATAATTGAAAAGTCTTCACTTCAGAAATTTACTGCCTAACTTCCAAACAGAGCAAACATATGTAACCATGCTTTGCCTACAGAAACAGTATGTTTCCTATTAGAAAAGGGTTTGTACTGACCATTATGAGCTATCACAATTGCATCATATTCACCACGAGGCTTTTCATTCTCAAACAAGCGCCACAAGCCATTGAACGGCTCAAGTTTGCTTATCCAACAAGGCCTCAAAACTTTAATCATATCAGTCTGCAGAATGCAACATGTAACTCAGCAATTGGATTGACATTCATCATCCAAGTAAAGAACTGAATAGAACTGAAATGTTCAGCAAACCATTGAGCTTTAACTTCATGCTACTTGGATTGAACTCTGAGAACAAAATCAGGACAGGTCTCTAAAGCAGATATGATATGAAATGTTTGGTGAATTCATGGTGATGTGCAAGTAACTGGATAGCAATGAATATGGATCAATTCATACTACTACATAATCTTTTACTTGAATAAGGTAGTCCCTAGGGCAATTGCATGATTGTTCTCAAACAGAAAAACGAAAAACAATTGCAAGAAACATGATTTCAAGCTATCCTGAACTGATATAAACTTTTACCAGTGAGACATAAAATTGAAATTACAAAACAAATTCCAGAAGGAATAGCCAGAATAGTGCGATAGATAGTTCAGAGAAGTATGCAATTGTTTACTTTCTCCATGAGTGTTATGGAATCATAATATAGTATTCTGAATCGTTTGTGATTGTACAGTACCATATCGTCACTTTAACTTGTTATGTATAAAAAGGCTACTGTAATTCTATTTCCTGTGAAGCCACAGCTTTCAACAATTTGTGACTGGAATTCCATTGGAAATGATGTCGGCCCTGTCTCAGTTGGACAGTTGAGGGGTCAATAGAATCAGAAAATGAAGAACTCACATTTGGAAGAGAAGAAACAACCATGCCTTCCGTGGTGAGCGGACAACAATTCAAGCAACCTTGCAGGCATGTAGATCGGAGGCTAGGCTGTGGAAGCATCGCTTGCCGAAGAAAATGCGGAGGTTGCTGATACTTGGTGTGATATTCTTTTTCAGGCAATGTAAAACTTTTTCAGCATGTAAACAAAAGCTCTGTAAAACTCTGGCTCCAAGGCCTTATGATCAATGAAAATCAGGTGGGGACCCTCTCCCCCCGTTGACCGATCAAAAAAAAAAAAAAAAATGAAGAACTGACACATTCTGAGGTAGTTCATCTTCTAAAAATTTATCTTTCCTAAATTCTGAAAGCTCTACTCCATGGTTCTTTGAAATCTGTGTTGCAGACCGGCGAATCTTCTCAATGATTGGCATTCATCAGCCAAGTAAAGAACTGAATAGAACTCAGATGTTCAGCAAACCATTGAGTTTTAACTTCATGCTACTTGGATTGAACTGAAGGGTGAAGGGCAGGCCTGGTGCAGTTGGTTGAGCGCTAGCTCACCGAAGTGCCAGGTCGTGGGTTCGAGCAGCCACTCACGCAGTTTACTGTAGAGGCTAGGCATGTCTCGTGAAATTCCCTTCCCCAGACCCCACTCGTGTGGGAGCCTCGGCACTGGGTCTGCTACTTGGATTGAACTCTGAGAACAAGATCAGGACAAGTCTCTAAAGCAGGATATGTTGTGCAATGTTTGGTGAATTCATGGTGATGTGCAAGCAACTGGATAGCAATGAATATGGATCGATTCATACTACTACACAACACTTCCATGGAGCTTGAATAAGGTGAGTTTAATCAGATATACCTCAGGCAGCATTGCATCTGCAAGTGTGCGCATCCCATTCACACCGATGTACCTCGGCGTCGACGAATGTATCGGCCTGAAACGGCCACCGGCTTCGAGCTCGCCGACCAAGCCACTCCACTCACGGACTAGCCCTCTGTGGAGCCACTCGTCCACCAGCGTCTGGAACCTCTCGTCGCTCGCGGTGAAGAACTGCGCCGCGTGGTCGAACACCAGCTGCTCACCGCGCTCGACGAACCTAGTCGCCATCCTGCCGCCTAGGCCGTGCATCCCCTGCATCAGCCAGCAGTGAGCCTCCCAGCCTCCCGCGCTAGTGGATGGTGTGGTGGAGGGGAGGCAAAGGGGGAGCGAGCGATACGGACCGTGTCGAAGACGACGGAGCGGACGCCGCGGGCGGCGAGGGCAGAGGCGCAGGAGAGGCCGGAAGCGCCGCCTCCGATGACGGCGACGGTGGGGTCGGCTGGGACCGGGGTGGAGAACACGACCTGCTCCTGGTGGAAGCTCTTCTTGATTGCCGAACGCCGCGAGAACCCGGGCTTGCCGCGCCGCCCCCGCCGAGGAGGGGCCGCCCTCGCGCCTCCATTTCCGGAGGCGGCCACCACCCTCGCGAGGTGGGCGGCCCCGGGAGCGCGGTGGCCGTGGCCGCGATAGGAGACGGCGGCGGCATCAGAAATTCACACACCTGCTCGACGAAATGCGGGAGCGCGATTGCGCCAACGGGACAGTTATCTTCTTCTTCAATTAACAGATTATATACAGTGGGTGCAGTGAACCATCCGATTGTAATCTAACGGTCTAAAATAGATTACTATAATCCCATTCACTCGATCCCAAAATAATTGTATTTCTAACATTTATCTCATAGTAAGTACTTTTGAGATAAAGATGATAATAAAAGTACTTTAAGGCCGTGTTCAGTATAAAACTAACAACTATTTCACTAGCCAAACAAAACTAGCTAATATCAGTTGTGACTTGCTCCCTCCGTTCCAAAAAGTAGAGTCGCTATATATGGAAATCGTGTTGGTTAAACTTTGTTAATTTTGATGAGATTTGTAGAAAATGAAATAACAACTATTTCACTAGCCGAACAACCTACTTTCCTTTCCATAAATAGTCGCTATGGAAATCGTGCATGTCAAACTTTCTATGTGTTGTAAAACACACGGACTCTTTCCTAGAAGGAAAGGAGAAGGATGAATCCTAATCCAAAGTCCGTTTGTATGTGGGCTCTTACCAAAACTCTCCGGCCTTGGCTGGACTATATATACGTGGGAGATCTATGTTGTAAACAACCAATATTTCAGATGAATAAAGAATAGTCTCCCTATTCAGGCGTCTACTGTTTCTACTTCTTTCATCTACTACGTGATTATGAGAGACGGGAGAGGGAAAGGTCCTAATCACGACAACGCCGTTTCACAACACGTTATCGCCACGACAAGCTTTTCGTCGACATCGCCGTTGAAGTCGCCGCCGATCTTCGCACCGACTTTCGCGGCCGACGCGTCTAGCCGCGACTACTCGACGACATCGACATCCCCGACGTTGTTAGCGTAACGGATCCGCGCTACCTCTGCGCCGCTACAAATCTGCACCGCATCGACTCATCGTCACGCCGGGGCAGGTCCCCACGGCCTAGCCGAACTGTCCTTGGCGGCGGCAGCCTTTCGCTTCTTCTCGAATTCAAGAACCAAAGGTATGAAGGATCGCATCTCGCAGATTGCGTTTGTGTTTGTGTTTGTCTAGACCGTTGAATTGGATATAAAAATTAGCGCACACCAATATTAGTACATGAAGTATTATAATATGCACTTACATGAATACAAGAGGTACGAACATACATGTATATACATGAGCAGTATATATGCATTAAGAAAACTTTGTACGATGGGCTGGCAGCCACCACGGCCGATCAAGTAAGATCCATCCTGGAGTAGCAACACTAATTCGACTCGAAAAACAGCCAGGAGCTTATATCGGCAAGAAGCCGTCAACAATTGAGTTATTTATTTACATCCGAGCTATACTCTAATTCGGATTGCATCTGAGTCATATGTATGGTTCCGAATCCAAACTCGCTAACCTTGGCCTGCACGTCATTATGTAAAAGCATCCCGCATAGTTCGCATGGATCATGATCCTTGGCATGAAGCCATTGGCAGTTGGCACCCCTATTGCACGCAGCTTGCACGCTGCAAACAGTAAGTGCATGCTAGTAGCATGTATGCACTACACTCCCATGTTCCTGGCGGCTGGTACGCCGCTGGCCGCTCGTCTCGGACCGAGTCCCGACGACGAGGCCGTTATATGCGGATAAGAACTTTGCATTGCAGAAATAAAAGTACGCCATGAAGCTGTACCTATATTGTGTTTGATCCAGTTGATCATTCAATTGGTATATAAGGCACAGGAACATGTAGTTCCTCATGCTAATATACTATACGTTTTTATTTTTGCGTAGCCTTGGAAATTTTGAACCCGTAGTTTGAACATACATGACAACTGGCAGATTGTTAATTTGATGCTAACATGGAACTCATCGCCGTGGCTAAACAGCAAGCTTGAAGCCTCACGTACCTCGAGTTACTTAAGTTTCTGGAAGGAAATTGTGTGTATGTTTTGGACAGTAAATGTTCAACACAGATATGTTTTTTTTTTATACTGTGCAATTGTTGGTATAAGGTGTATGAGCTCTCTAAATCCTGCAGACGTTAGACTTCACTTTTGAGAGACTCATATTTATTTTTCCTAGCATATGTTATTTTTGGGATGAATGAATGCTTGGTATAAATTCTGAAAATTTACATATACCATAATCCTGAAAAATGCTAGGGACGCTTCTAAGAATATTTCGAGTAACCATCCACTATCTTTTTTGCACCTTGCTACCGTTTACATGTAGTAAACTTATATGCACATGATTTGAGTTATGTTAATATGCATGCCTTAAAAGAAGAAAAAATATTCTGAAATTACTCGAAAGTAAATGTATTTGTTACGGTCATTATTTAATCCATGTAGGATATTTTGTTACCATTGAAGTGTAGTAAACTCAGTATAAATATTTCTTAATTACTCTCTGAAATGAGTATATGGCCGATAGAAGTAACAAATACATTGTGGGACTCATCGCATGAGTAAAAGCCCAATATTATGATTACGAATATCATATTGCATTGAAAGTCAAATTTTGAAGCTTGTATGCTTAACGCCGCTCTATAAACAATAGCTCGAAGCTTTATAAATGTCTAGAAGACAAGATGGTAAATAAGATTATATCAATCTACATTCTTGAAGAAGTATCTCCATTGTGTATAGAATATCAAAGAGCAATGTAATACTTGAAGTATTTACCATAAGAAGCTACTCATGAAAATTGGGTTGAATTTTTTTAGACGCTTTTATGAACCAGGATATTATTAAGTTACAATAATTTTGAATATGTGGCTTGCATATGTTACACCCCTTGAAGGCTTGTGACGGTATATCATAACTCTTGAATATAAAGCATGAAGCTATCGCTTGTCAAGTATAGAAGTTTGACATGCGAAAATGGATATTATTTGGAACACATAAAGTTTCTCTTGAAGAAGAACTTAAATCATGTGCTTATTATCTTTGAAGTTTATACACGTTAGTATTAATAGTATTGATATGGTGGTGCATTAAGTTTTAATTCCGTTGAATTAAGTGGTTAATGGTTAATTTGTTAGCTTGAAGACTAATATGAAACGTTTAATATTCTTAGTTGCAATTACTTGAAGTAATATGTGTGAACTTCTCATGGAATAAATTAGATTTATATGTTTTCACATATAAACAATTGCCTGTTGCCTATCAAAATAAATTTTGCAAAGAAGCCTTAATTAGCCACAAAGGTTATAGTTCTTTGTGCATCACTACCATGCAGGTAGATGGGAAACTGAATTTCCTAAAAGCACATGAATAGTTGGACTATACTAGCATTTTAATTGATCTTGGAAGGATCGATTTAGCCAAGAAAATGTATATGTCTTAGCAAACATGAGAACTAGAAGTTGTTCTCTACCCCGAGTCCTATGGTGTACATCGAATGGTACATTGATATGTGAAGTTCATGTCATAATCAATGAATACTAGAAGTATTATTTGAATTCTATGGAAGCATTAGAATTGATTATTCATAGATAATGCTTGAAGCAAGTTACTACTTGAAGTAATTATGGCATGAAAAGGGGGAGTAATTTTGGATAAAGGCATAAGAAAATGTGGATAATATATTTTTAATAGGCATAGCCGTCCTAAATCAATATTTAAGTGTGTGTATCGAGGACTTGAAGTCGCCCGCGTCCCTTCGGCCGAGTTAACTTTCTCTACCGCACTAATTGCAAGTAAGCTTGTAGCTTTGCAATTTGTTGTTATCTATTATGTTAGACTGAATTTTAACGTTCCACATTACACCCGCATGTGTATCTCATTGAGCTACAACTATCTCCACTCTTGCATGAATATTAGCATAGCATAATCGCTATAATTGTAGCTAGTAGCTATCTTTGTGCTTCCCTCATAATTAAATTGGCTAGCTAGCATGTTATGTCTATATGGTTCCCGTTGAACTAAGGAATGCTTTGCTTTCGATGCATTGCATGTATAAGCAATAGATTGATCTATGAGTGAGTTTATGAAATTTTCTCAATGGAGACTAACCCATTTGATGGGATGAATTATTGTGGAACTAAGATAGTGGATAACACAATTATGATGATTTGGGATTTATGAAGAAAAGGCATTAAGGGATTTTTGCATTGATGGCAATTAGAAAATTCTAGAAGAAATTCCATGTGAACTTGTATGTTACGTATCTATATATTTTTGTAGTATATGGTCCATATTTTTAATTGTATGAGTACTTGGATCAATTTATTAGGCTAAATAATAAAGAAGCTAGAGAATGAAATAGTTTTTCTAAACTATGTTTTGTGCATACCGTGGGGAGAACATCCCCGAGTTTATAGGAATGATGAACATTCTTAAGTGCACTTTAAGTATTCTAGCTCACCGCATAATGAATAATAACCCCTATGTTTAAATATGTGCGTGAATATTTCCCATAAAACCTAATCATAGCATACATAAATGGGCCTCCACTTTTAGTTGGAGATATATGAATTTGAATTGTTTTAAGCCCATGATAGGGGATATCTATTGAAGTATGCTATTAAAAGATCTAATATTGGCAATAGGGGAAGAAAAAGCCTATTTGGAATGCCAAATTTAATTTTCAGAGAAGAAAAATGATCTAGAAAAACTATCACGCACTAAGTCAACTAATAGTTTGACTAATGCTCTTGTGAAAGCATGAAGCGGAGCATATGCCGATATTTTTAGAAATGAGAGGAGTAACTTGAAGTTATAAACTAGAAGTTGTGTTTACTAGTAGTAAACTATGTATACTATCAAGCTAAATCTACGGGGGCCTTTGTGGGTTCTAGTTTAGTATATACTTGTTAAATAGAAATGAAATGGAACTCCTCCATTCTCATGAAGAGAACGCCTCATGAAGAAGGTTGAGCACCTCATGAAGAGGATCATCATGAAGATGAAATCCAACATACTAAGCGCGCGCATCATTAGTGTTGGATATGTAGAACAATATACCATCTCTTGTTTGGGAAATGACAGAGATAAAATATTCTCACATTGTGAGAGTATTGGGAGAAGAGAAAATAGTTGTCGACAACACTACCTCTTTAATTGCGAATGTTTCTCTTGTGAGAACCCGGATCCGGAAAATAAAGTCCATGGCAAAAAATCGCTTGTAGCGATTATATCGGGTCAATGAAGAAAGCAATTGAGGTTGAATCTCCTATTAAGAAGAAATGAATGTTCGCTATATCTCTCGGCAAATGAAACAAATGAATATCGAATATGCGTTAATTAGTGGATTATAATTCTCGAAGAATATAAATCGCAACTTGTAGAAATCTCATACTAAGTATTAAAGTCTAAGATATATATATTCCTAAATGAATATTCAAGTCTCAAGAAGAGCATATCCTAGAAGGAATGCAATCATTGAATGATTTTACAAATGAATAACACTATGTCATTGTGTATATCACTCATCTCTCGATCCAAAGAGAATGTATCTCATAGAAGAGAATTGTTAATTCACTAAGAATTAATGTACATCCTTGGAGGAATTAATCCATGAAGGATTTACCAGTCAATTTTTGAATAAACACCATTCATCCCCTCAAGTAAATATAGACCCGAGAGAAAGAAAATGAGGAATCTTAAATACCGTGAAGGTGTCATCAAAACACTTAGAAAGTGTATGAAAAGCTAGCATGAAGTTAATGATATCCTCTAAGAATACCATAGAAGGTATGAGAATAATGGTGGTTTTGGCAATTGAATTATCCCCTAAATGCCAAATGCAAGGCTGGATTTGTACAATCAAAATCTCAAAGATTTATAGAATACAATTTGAAAATCCACTAAGGATTAATTATAAGTATCTAAACTCTAGTATAAGTTTGATACACTATCTAGAAGATATTGAATATTAATTTATTTACCCCCATAATCCTCTCGAAAGGATCTATTTCTCGAAGGATAATATATATTTGTTTTGCACAACTAATTGGTGGTCATTATGCATGAAGCATATTCCTCTCATATAATTCATAGAAGAATTATAAGCTAACTTTTATTTACACACATTTATGAAAAGGTGTGGTTTGAACAATGAAGTTCAAAGTTTGGCTTTATGAGGGGGAGCATATTTTATTGAATGCGCCTTTAAGGTAAACCACTAGAATTATAAAGATCAAGTAGATCATATTTGCTAAAAACACAGAAGTTTATGCATAAATTATGAAGATCAACATCTATTCATGAAGAATGGAATATCTTGAAGAATATATGACCAAGAAGGTTAAATGTTGTACTCTTTTTCCCTATGTGAGTTTTTACTCGAATGTTTCTCACACAAGGTTTTTTAATGAGACAACATGTGCAATGCAATTAACGAATGTGATGTACTCTTTTCTCCAAGAACCGTTTTTTTCCCACTGGGTTTTCGGATGGAGTTTTTTTTTGATGAGGCATATGCATATCGTGGTAATCGCCCAAGGGGAGTGTTGTAAAACACACGGACTCTTTCCTAGAAGGAAAGGAGAAGGATGAATCCTAATCCTAGTCCGTTTGTATGTGGGCTCTTACCAAAACTCTCCGGCCTTGGCTGGACTATATATACGTGGGAGATCTATGTTGTAAACAACCAATATTTCAGATGAATAAAGAATAGTCTCCTATCTTGTGTCTACTTGTTCTACTTCTTTCATCTACTACGTGATTATGAGAGACGGAGAGGGAAGGTCCTAATCACGACAACGGCGTTTCACAACACTATGATCGATGGAGAGCATTTTGCTAGCTTTCTTTGGTCATGACTCCTATCGGTGCCACTTGGTTCAGATTCTTATCACTTTGACTTGATGCTTATTTTTTTTCATTCTAATAAAATTCACATAGTTTCTCTTAACCATATTTCTTTGCAGTGTCATACATATATATTTTCCAGTTCAGGATATGCTCCATCATTATGCTAAAATCTGTCCGGAAAAGATGTTCAAATTCGAAATGTATTCTTGGTTAAAATATCTGAAGTTTGACCAAATTAAATATACATGTATAAAGTATTGATGTTTAAAACGCCAAACAATAAGTATATTACAAAAATAAGTTTCGCGGACGAATTTAACGACACTTATTTCGTATGATAAATATTAGAATTTTTTTTGAGATTACACAAGACAACGCAGACACTCAAATAAATATTAGAATTTTAATATAAATAAATTTAGTTAAACCTATCATACTTAACATAATTAAGACCGTCTAAAATTATATTCTTTTTGGGATGGAGGCGCATCTAAAATTATATATATTATTTCATGAAATCCAAAATATTGTAAAGAGTTTATAATACAAAATGATTAAAAGCAACAGAATTAAAAAGACAATAAGCAGAAAATAATAATGAAATATAATAAACAAGCATGAACGCCGGCTCCATGTGCCATTGCCATGGCTCGTCGCGCTGGTAGTCCTGATTGAAGATCCTGCGGTCCAGGCCCACGAGCGCCGGCTCCTCGTCGCCACCAGCGCGGTGGCGCGCCGCCTGCATGTCCCATTGCCATGGCTCGTCAGAAGTCCTGGCTCCACCTCCACGGCGAAGAGGGATAACATGTCCCATTGCCATGGCTCGTAGTAGTCCAGGCTCCACCTCCACGGCTCGAAGAGGGATAACGTGGACTCGGTCACCGCCTCCGTGGCCTCCGGCGGCTCCTGGTCCCCGTCCCCGCGACGGCGACGCCGACCACCGGGAGGGGCGGGAGCGGGAACGAGACGATGCTACGGCAGATTGGGCAGACGAGGTTGGTGCGGAGCCAGGTGTCGATGCGGGGGCCATGGAACGCGTGGCGGCACTCGAGGCCGGAGATCGGTCTCGCCGTCGAACGGCGCGAGGCAGACTGCGCAGTCCGGGGAGTTCTTTATCATCGCCGCTAGCGGTGACGCCGTCGGGAACGAGGGCAGCGACGCGATGAGGGCTCCCGTGTCGTCGTCGTCGTCCGTGCCTCGCTGCTCGCCTCCGGTTCCGGCTGCTCCCTCGCCGGCACCGGCTGCGCCTCTGCGTCCTCCAACTCCTCATCCATTGCCGCCACGGCGACGGAGATCATCCGCCTCCGCCTCCGCCTCCACATGTCGCCGCCTCACCCCATCCCTCTCCGCCTGCGGGACGCCACGCCGCCTCGCCGCTCTTCCCGCCCGTCGTGGACGCGTTTGCGACGACGTTGACCCCCAGCAGCGGAGGAAGCAGCGCAGCATCGATCGTCGGATCGTGGCAAAGTGTTGACGATAAAAATCGGTAACACACCAAAACAAGAGCTACGACGATGAACAGTGGGACAAGATCGAAGGTGAGGGATCGGCGAAGCGCCAGTGATGTCCTCGCTCGACCGTGTGCCTCCAACGATGAGAGCGGAGTTTTAAAGACACGCCCGGCCGGGAGGAGCCTCGTCGGGAGTTTTCTCCGACCAAGACACGGCCGGCGTAGTCTTTTGAAACCCGAAACCCCACACGCCCGGACGGACCCGGTGAGGGCGTGCAGCAGCCTGGGCTGCCCTAGCCGGCCCGACGGCTCTAGGGCGTTGTTGTCGCCGATCTTCCGATTCATGGCATCGGGCGGCGAAGAAGAAGGAGAGGAGGATGACCTACAAGCAAGACGGTAGTAGATGTGTTTGTCGATTGGATGTAGATGGGATCAAATCGCCATGAACCTCTTTATTATATCGAGGAGGGTGGTCTTATCCTTTGGACGAAACCGCCTTGGACGTTTCCAATTACCAAAACTGACCGAAAAACAATTTACATCAAGATCGGTTCAATTTTCAATTCTCACGGGCAGCTTGGTCGTGCGCCACTTAAATTAGCCGGCTTAGCCGTCCAAGCCTCCCAGCTAAGCTGCGTGCATGCAGGCAGGCGGCGTGGCTGCCGGCTCAGCCGTCTTGGCAGGCCACGAGCGGCCTAATCGGCCTGGCTGTAAGCTTAGCCTGTTGGCCGCATATAACTTGCCGGCCACGTATCTGCCAAATCCTTCCTTCTTTTGCTTGCTTCTTTGTTTGAAGATATTGAACGTATCAGGCTTAGACTCTTGTCAAGCTGCTTGTACGTAGGCTGCCCACCTTGGTGACTCTAACGTGGATGAAGCAAGCTAGTATATTAGGCCTGCTTATATGTGTTTTGCTCCCGAACGTGAACAACCATGTCGCTAACTACTTCTGAGCGATCGCCGAGCTGCTCGGAGTGGTCGGCCTTTATCGGAAAGCTCGGCAAGCCGCTCGTGAGGTCACCAAGCTGTCATTATACCTCGACTTATGACACTTCGAATCTCTTGGCCACTTTTTGAGTGTCAACACAAAGATACGACGATGAACAGTGGGTGGGACCCGAGGTGGCGGCCAGCGAGCGACCGGCGATCCAGTGTGTTCGCTCGCTCGCTGTGAAAGAATATATAGAGAGCAGCGGAGTTTTGAATTTCCGCCCGGCGCCCAGAAGAATTCGTCGTGGTTTTTCTCCGACCATGACGGCCGGCGTCGCGTTTTGAAAATTTTCGGTGCTTCTCCGACACTCGCGGTGGGCGTCGCATGCCTGCTCCCGTACCCGTTTCCTCCAATCTCTCCGCAAAGATTGATCTCGCACGCCACCGAGGCGCTCGCTTTACCGTCGTCGACGCCACCAGCATCGGCCTCGCCCTCGCGGCGTTTGCATCAACGGCGGCCGCGGTTGGCCTGAGCCCTTTACTGCGCCCCTTCCGTGGCCAAATCCGGCAACTTGCGGACCCCGATCTCCGCCGCCGTCTCGACGCACCGGGTCGCTCCCCGAGCTGTGCAGATTCGCGCCGCTCCCACGAACGAGCGCCCGGTTCCCCGATCGACCTGCACCGCCGCCTCGACGACGACGCCGGGAGGCCCCGTGGACGAGCGTCGTGCCGCCTCCAAGGCCGTCCCATGTACAGGGTGGAGAAGGACTCGCTGCCACCGCTGCAGTTTCCGGTCGCTGCCGCTCATCGGCCTGATGATCGCGCCGGACCGCCGCAGAGTTCGCGCGCGATCGGCCTCGGCTTCTGGTCGCCGCCGCTCCCCGGCCTGGTGTACGTGGTGATCACGCCGCGCCGTCGCAGAGTGCGCTACCGGCCGCACCCCTGGGCTTCCGGTCGCTGACGCGCTCGTCGTCGGCCTGGTGTGGTGATCGCACCGCGCCGCGCCGCGCGTTCGCCATCGCCACGGCCACCGGCTGCGTGTCCGAGTCAGGATTCAAGAAACGTTCGATGTCTTGAACTGAACCCCCTCCCTCGGCTCCCCTGCCATCAGCGCACGTCCATTGGCAACCGTGACGCACGTTCTGGAGTGCGTGGCATGGCATGGCAGGTTCGCCAACGCCGTCGATGCGCCGGAGATGGCTTGTGCCGCCATGGCGGTATGTAGATGCTCTGTTTCTTTGGGAAAATCCCAACCGCACGCTTGACCTTCACGCCTTCGTCGTGCATATATACACGATCCTTAGTACGGTGCCTCCCCAACCCCAGATATCAAGCTAAGAGACAACACAACACTTGAGTTGGCAAAAGATTTGCTTGAGAGGGTTATGGACAGACTAGAAAAGTTTGCATATAGCCACAACTGTAATGAACTCAGCATTGATCAGACGAAGGAACTGGATATTGATGATGTAATTCTAGACATTATTGTAGCGATACATACATATTGGCAGGATAATAGGCGGAAAAAGGGAATGCCGCTTATCTGACATTTTTAGGTGAACACATATTTTTGTTGTATGTTTTTTTAGGCTTATTGTTTAACTTTATATTGTTTAGTGATCATTTGGTTGATACAATAACAAAAGCAGGTGAGGTGAGCATTGGATAGTTGTTATCTAGCTCTGTTAGTATGTTTCATGTAATGTTCAGTAAAGTATCTTGGATCCTTCATGGTACCAGGGTAACTAGATATAGGTAACTGCAGTTAACTAACTCATAGTTTATGTATGTTTATTTATTTAGCTAGGCATATGGTACTGAAGCATGCTTGACAATATTTTGCAAACAATTTGTCACTTTCAGCTGTTGTTTGCAGCCTTTTGATACTGAAAGTGCCAATGTAGTGAAGTAAAAACACTGTAACACTCCTTAAATTTGCTGCAAATCCATCTCGTCCCAAGGTATCATTCTGACAACTAGATCCTCGGGGATCTTTTTGTTGCTTATTTATTGGCTAAAGATATGGAAGCCTTCTTTTTGAACAGTAGCAGTGAAGCAATTGTTTGGTCATAGTTGATTGTTCTTCTTTTTGTTATCAATTATTTTTAGAATTCAGGGTAACATAGATGCTTCCTGTGAAATAATTGATTGTTTTTTCGTGAGCTTTGATTATGACATATCTTTCTAACAACTAATTGCTGAGAACGTACGGGCACAATCTTGTTCTAACTCTTACATCATTTTCACTTTTCAGAACGCTATGTGGAAGATCTACGAGCAGCACGTACATGAATGGGAATCAAAAGTACACAAAATGCAGGGTTCATCAAATGGGTACCAAGAAAAGAAATTGCCTCCCAAGCGTGCATTGTTTGCCTGTTTGAGGCCTCGTGGACTCCATGTACAATACAAGGGACCAAAGCAGCGTTCTCATAAGAAGCCTATGTCCACGTAATTAACCTGATGGGATATATGGATATTGGCTATATGTTTGACCCGCATAAAAGCGAAATACTGATTACGTATCTCTCGTAGTGGTGCAACCATTTTATAGCGGTCTATGAAACAAACCTTGGTTGCCACAACCAACCACTAAGAGATAATTGCCCTATATAAAGCCACACAGAAATGTGTTTGGCTACGACAAATGATTAACCACATCCAGAAGTAATGTGGTCTAAACGTCGCCGACACCCCACCATTATCTATGATGATAATGCAGCATGTGTTGCACAGATGCACACAAACTATGTGAAGATCAATCTAATGAAACATATTGCTCCAAAATTCTTTCATCCTCACGAGCTCCAGATCGAAGAGCGGGGAAATAAAGATCCTACAAGCAAGATCATGTGATAATCTTGCAAACTTATTCACCAAGTCCCTACCCGCCTCTAGTAGTTTCTATAAGAGTGTCCATGGAATTGACGCGAGGTGGCTCAGAGAGTTGCAGGGTTCTGGGGGAGACATACCCCCAAGAACATAGTCCATGGTTGTGATCCTGAAGATCACGAGTCGGTCCCGAAGACCGACTGAAGCATCAACTGTTGTACTCTTTTTCCCTTGGTGAGTTTTTCCCACTGGGTTTTCTCATGCAAGGTTTTAACGAGGCAACAGGTGCAAACATGGCTGGCACATGTGAATGTACTCTTTTCTCCTACCCTTTTTTCCACCGGATTTTTGGGGGAGTTTTTAACGAGGCATGTACACATGTGTGATTCACCCAAGGGGGAGTGTTATGAAATCATGCGTGTGGGTGAATCTCAAAGTAAGGAGGAAAATATCTAGCACTCTAGGGAACAAGAGAAGAGTCTAGAGTATGGTGGACTCTAGTTAGCAAGAGAAGTCTCTAGAGTGTAGTGGACATATCTAGGGAGGAAATATCTGGAGAAGATATTTGAGGAGTGCTACTCATAGCCTCTCCCTATAAATAGGGGCTAGCCCCCATTGTAAAATCCATCCATGAAAGTGACTCAATAA
The DNA here is from genome assembly GCA_015847255.1 of Hyparrhenia diplandra. Classification (NCBI taxonomy): domain Eukaryota; kingdom Viridiplantae; phylum Streptophyta; class Magnoliopsida; order Poales; family Poaceae; genus Hyparrhenia; species Hyparrhenia diplandra. The sequence goes on from JADLZK010011205.1 coordinate 842,496, forward strand.
TAGAGAGCCTCCATTCCTCCCAATATTCTCTCCGTGTTTTCTTGTATGCTTGTCTTGTGTGCTCGGTGGTTCATGGTTCTACGGCGGATTCTTAACACAAGTATCCAGTTCTTAGTTCACTTTGATATGCATAATGAAGTCCTGTTTATTAACTCTATAGCATTTTTCACTGCAAGTGTTGTTCTATGTTGTTGATGTGAATGATGGTAATCATTAATACTTAGCTAGTTTCTGAATATGGCTATTTTAATCAATGATATTGCAATGTGATCATAATGTTTTTATATGCATAATAAAGTCCTGCTTGCCAATTCTGACCTCTGTAGCAGTTTTTTACAGTGTACCGTAATTGTAATTGGGTTCCACTAGCATTTATTGTTATTGTGCACAACAAAATCGTTTAGAAACTCTATGTGCTGCTCTATGATGGTAATGATAATTAATACACCTAGCTAGTTTACTGAATATGAGTGTTTTTACCCTACAGCATGTTATGGAAATCTGAAACCAATGTTGATGGGCTGGTCTTTGAGTAATGTTTGGATGACACATCACGGTTGGTTAAGTTTATCCCAGAAGTATATCTCAAAGCTCATTATCTTATAGAAGCCATACCAATTCTTGGTGAAGCAAATGGAAGACTATTTTGTAAAATCACTGAGAGCAAGTATACAATAAAAAGGCTGATTGACTTGATTGGGATATTCCATGACATGGGTTGTTGCATAAAGGGACTAGCAAGTAGCATTTGATTCTTTTGTTATCAATAGTGCTGGAAAGTTTGAACTAATTCAAAGCGAAGTTGAATTCACAATTCTTACGAAAGAAGGCATGAGAGAGAATTATAGGAGTGCAGTGTCTATGTTAGAAGATCTTATTGTGAGTACAATGGGAGAAGAGATGTTACAGAAAGTTCCACAAGACATTTCACATCTCTTTGGCTTGATGGAGATCGATGGATATAAGTATCGATATGGATTCAACGCCATACCACTTGTTACCTGTACACAACAGATCAACTGTCTTCTTAGCCTTTTTTTTGACTACATCACTCTTTGCATTCCAAATATGGACACTGAATTGAGAGGCAAAGTCACCAAATATATTCCATCCCGCAAGATCTGGGCTATCATTGCTTCAAGCAACACTTAAATGGTTGAATGGCTCAAGTTCCAAGATAAAGTTGGTGGCAAAACAGTGTGGGGAAGCCGCCATCAACTGCTGTACAATGTGAGACATGTAATTGCGCACAAGTTATTTTTACTTGAGAAAGGGATGGTGTATGAGGCCGAAGAAGTGGAGAATATGCTCCATGCGCATTTCCCCAAACTGTTAGTTGGTCTTCAAGAGTTTTTTTTGGAAAGAAAACAAGCTGAGGAAATTTTATCTCCAAGACTTCTTCATGGACCGGAAAGTCACGGAGCCTTGGCCAAAGTCTGATAACTCAAAGTAATTGTTACCTTCTGTACATTCTAACGAGTCTAAGAGTAGATAATCGATGAATCTGATGTGGTTGCTACTTAAAACAAATATGATGTGTGCTCTGATCCATTAGCTTTGCCATTCTTTTATTGTGACTACTACTGTACATTCTAACGACTGTAAAAGCAGATAATCAATGAATCTGTGTTTGTTGCTTGATCAATGAATCTGATCCAGTGTTGTGTACTCCTACTACTGTATGTACTCCTATCTTTTAGTACTATGTCTGTGTTCGAAATGACAGGCGCTGTGATCTTACTGTAGTTATGCATTGTGTCGTGTGCTTCTGAAGGCGGTGATAAGATCAGTGCTCGTACTCGTCCCTGGTTCAGTCTCGGCATTGTGCGGAGTACTACTTGCTATCCCCACGGAGTACTAGTTGCTATCCCCACAGCGCCTCGCCGTAGGATCCCATTCGGCCATTCCCATTCCCATTGCTCTGCGCTGCTCTCAAAAGCCATTGCAACCCATGGCGCGGCGCGTCTGAACTCTGCAGCACGGACGGGGCGACCACGAGGCGCCACCGCCGAGGTGCTGCGGGAGGCCGGACTCGTGGCTGACTGCCGCAGCCGGCCATCCTTGCCTCGTCATCTGGTGGAACTTTGCCCACTTTGGGGTGTGCTGGATGGAGGACACCATCAGAGGCTGCGGGCAAGCACTCGCCGTGGACAGGCGCCTTTTGCCGGAGCACGACGACGCATGGCGCTGGAGGTGCTCCTGAATCGATCACGGCGTGATGGCTGACACACACCGTGCAGCCGGGGCCGCGGACGTGGCGCCCTTCGGCCGTTGGGTCCTTGCCGCGCGCCGCGCTCGACGGCATGGTGGGTGGGTGGTGATCGTGCCACCGCTCTCCCTTGGTCGACCGCCAAGACGGGCGGTAAGGAAGGGAGGGAGGCCGTTCGACGAGCGGGAGCGGGCGAGGGCGCCTCCATCCACGGCGAGCCACATCCTCCGGAGCACACATGTGGAGGCCCGTCGGCCGCTATGCCAGCCACCGGACAAGCCGTCGCCGCGCGCACGGTCAAGGCCCTTCGAGTGATCGCCGGCAAGCAAGTTGGTCGTCACTCCTTCCTCCTCAGGCCTACTCAGGCACCAGCCGGCACACGCACAGGAATGGAGGCCGAGGCGCTCCTGGGCGCAACGCCCGGGTACGACTACGAGACGCGCGCGCATGGTCTGGTGCAACATCGATGCCATGCGCTCGCTCGCTCGGCCGCGCCATGCACGGTGGAGATCCTCTCCGGCAAGTCGCTGTTCCTGTTCGACGAGATCGAAATGGTGATCGGCCTCGACGCCGCGCCGCTGCAGAGTACAGGACCGGCCTCGGTCCGGCCTTCGGCGTCGGGGTCGTTGCCGCTCGCCGGCATGGTGATCACGCCGCGTCGCCGGAGAGTACGCGACCGGCCTCGCAGGCCTTCGGCTTCTGGTCGCTGCCTCGCCGGCCTATAGTGATCACGCCGCGCCGTCGGAGAGTACGCAACCGGCCTCGGACTTCGGCTTCCGGTTGCTGATGCAGTGATGCGCTCGTCGGCCTGGTGTCTTGATCACGCCGCGTCGCGCGTTCGCCATCGCCACGACCACCAGCTGCGTGTCCGAGTCAGGACTCAGGAAGCGTTCGATGTCTTGAACTGAACCCCCTCCTCGGCTCCTTGCCATCAGCGCATGCCCGTGCGTGCCTCGACAACCACTGTCCATTGGCGACCGTGACGCACGTTCTGGAGTGTGGCATGGCATGGCAGGTTCGCCGACGCCGTCGACACGCCGGAGATGGCTTGCGCCGCCATGGCGGTATGTAGATACGCTGTTTTGGCGAAATCCCAACCGCACGCTTGACCTCGACATGAGCATACACGAGGATCTTTCGTCGTGCACGGCTGCACGCGCCACCCTCTACAAGAGTACGGTGCCTCCCAACCCCATGATATGCTCTGCTCTGTGCTGATTTTTGAAAAGGCGTTCTTTGGAGTCAAATGTGCAGTACTGACCACAACTTTCTCTAGTTTTTTTTTTCCCTCAAAATTTAATATATATTTTGGAGCCTCGAATATTCTTTTGAAGTTATCAAAATTATGAGTTCTTCAAAGGACCTTAGATGTTGACATAGTTCATACTACAATTTTGTAGTGGTAAACATTTTTTTTATCTGAGATTGTCTGGAGGCATAAATATTGTGTTTTAAGTTCTCTAATTTTGAGTGTTTTCTTAAATTTGTCAAAAGACCTCTGATGATGAGGTCCCAATCAACACTAAATACCTCTGACATAGTTTATAACTTTGTAGTTGACAAACTTTTTAATCCATCTCATCCAAATTATAAGGTTTGAAATTTTTTGTTCAACCATTTTGCTATCTATCTAGACATAATATTATATCTGGGTGGATAGAAAAATGGATGTAACAAAAAAGTTAAAAGCTACTTATAATTTGGTGAAATATTTGAGATCATTTAGAGATTCAATCTTTAAACATTTCATACGATGTTGATATTGTTTTATATAAATATAATCTAACTTTAATTAAAATTTTTTTGATACTGATTGTTGATATTGTTTCCAATAAATTTACTCCATGTTTTTAAACTTATCGGTCTGAATTATTAGCCACGGTACAATATTTCTCTCTCATGACATCATCAGCCTGACTTATCAGTCTAACTTTAAGATTTTGAGGTCTCAAAAAACAATATGTGCATTTTTTTTGGGTGGACTGGAGGGATTACTCATCAGCAAGGCAGCAAGCAATGACGATTCACAGTCGTTCAGGAAATGCAGAACATCCAGAACAATGTAATGCATTGCCATCACTTAACCCTATCCTACTATCCCACAACACTGATTGAAGTCTACCGCCCTGCTGCTGGCACCCGTTGTTTGGAGGACGGCGCTGTGGCCTGTGGGTATGCGAGTGCCTTCTCTTGCTCTGAGGAATTCCACGGCAATCAAGCCCTCAATAATATGATGATGTAGTGCTTGTTGATCCATCAGATTATCTTGACAGTTTTTTTAAAAAAATTTGAAAACTTTGCCAGTTCTGGGAAATCACCGAAAGTTTTTTTTTTTTTTTTTCATATACAATGCATATCCTTACATCTTTGAGGACATTTCCAGTGAATTGTTCACCTATTAAGCACACTAAGATGAAGGCATCCAGATTCGTTGCCTCTGAGGAGACAGTTGGGAGTGTTTTTCCAGATCATCCAGATGAAAACTTTATTCCTAAACCCTGAAGAATGATGGTTTATATGCAGGCCTGGTGCAGGGAAGATGATGCCAATGCACAGGTGTTTGTTTTGGCGCCAGATGACTTGATTCCTCCAAACACTCACAAGTCACTCCAGCGACAGCTTAGCCATTGTCAAGGCTAGAACCTTCACCCCATTCGCCATGTCCTCCGGTGATGCATACTCCTCCGGCTTGTGGCTGTAACCTGAAAGGGATGGAAGGTGTCAATAGCCATTCATTTGCAAGTGGTTGCTTAGGTAAAACTGAAATGTTTTAACACCTACAGAACTAAAATTGAAATGCTATTGCTCCTATATCACCTGAAGGAACACAATATTTGTAGGATATATTTTTATTTAACACCTTCAATTATGATATGTATGCTATTATTTTGAGTGACTGACAATAAGATGGAGCACAAACCTTTGTAACAGGGAATGAAGATCATACCCATTGGTGATACCCTGCAGACCGAAGACATAATTAGACATGAAAGTTGATTAATTGCTAGTATAATGATACAAATCAGAAAGATATGTAACTTAGATTGCCAACAAAAAGTTGGCAACTCCTGTATAACATCTCAACACTAACAGCTGAAGCTCTTAACATTAAGCTGGCATACATTGGGGAACCTCAATTGTTTGCCTGTGACCTCAGGTACAGTGTTCATCGCAAGGGTTGAGATATAACTCAAATGAAATGAGCTAAATTACCTCTTTGGCATAGAAGTGAACAAGAATACTTAGCTCATGGGAAAACTGAACTGCCAAACTAATACATCATAGTTATTTGATCCAATATTGTTCAAAATGCCCCCTGGTTTGGAACTTTGGATTGTGAGATTAACAATCGTGATCTAAACTTTATAGGAAGTCCCTAAAAATGCCCCCCTGGTTTTGTAGGAAGTCCCTAAAACATTATAAATATGCCCCCTGCTTTTGGATGGCGAGCAGGCGGCTGATCTCTGCTTCCTCATCACCCCTCCCACCTGTCCTCCACCACCCAACGCTGTAGTCCTCCACACCTCGCCACACAGTTGGCCATCTCCTGCGCTCTCCTCTGTATTCTGTAGTGAGGAATGGGGCCACAGGTGCGATTCGTTGCATCCAATTGCCACATTTGCAACTGTAGCACCTCCTCCTGGTGCGCCAGCAGAACAGCCGCTTCCCTGTCACCTTGGCAACCCCTACACCAACTTTCTGGTGAGGCCCCAATATCTCTAACCCTGCCAGATGCCAACACCTTATGGCTTCAACGATTCAGAGGATGACATCATTGAGGATTCCAAGGCACAAGACAGTGCAGTGAATGGCAAAATCAAGCTGAGGTGTGTTTTTAGGTTATTCACATTGCCATCACCAACACGAGAACGTTCTAGCATTGCATTATGGGTCACTATACTCCTTAGCTCCTCATCATGTTTTTGTCAAATTTCTATAATTTTTGGACGAAAATTTTCTGTAATCCATTGTGTTGTGACAGGGGATGGGATGAGAAGGAATTCATGATATTTTACTTGAATAAGGTAGTCCCTAGGACAATTGCAAGTAACATTGGGTTCAAGCTATCCTGAACTGATATACACTTTTACCAGTGAGATATAAAGTTGAAATTACAAAACAAATTCCAGAAGGAATAGCCAGAATAGTGTGATAGATAGTTCAGAGAGGTATTCTGAATCTTTTGTGATTGTTCAGTTCCACATCGTCACTTTATCTTGTTATGTATAAAAGGGCTACTCTAATTCTATTTCCTGTGAAGCCACAGCTTTCAACAGTTTGTGACAGGAATTCCGTTGGAAATTATGTCGGCCCTGTCTCTGTTGGACAGTTGAGGGGTCAATAGAATAGAATAAGAAATGAAGCACTGACAGATTCCAAGGTAGTTCATCTTCTAAAAATTTATCTTTCTTTCTGGAAAAATCGCTATTTATTTTTCCCATGTTGTTATGCTAACATGTGGGCCTAAAACATCTAGTACTGTAGTACACACAGAGATATTTCAACGCAGAAACTGACGGTTCAGAGATTTAATGATAATGTTCCAGTTTGAAATAAAACAAGAATAGTAATTCAGCAACGGGAAACATCAGAGCTGGGACCAGTAATTCACCTGGCCATGAAGAGTGAATCGTGGTAGGCTCTGCTAATCATCTTTTTGTACTCCAAGTTCAACTGTTTTGCAGCAAATTCCATTGCATCAACGACTGATTTGTCAGATAGAGCAGGTGGGTCCTGGTTGATGATCTTAAATTCTGAAAGCTCTACTCCACGGTTCTTTGAAATCTGTGTTGCAGACCGGAATCTTCTCAATGACATCATTCCTTCTCTTCTCATCAATATCTCTTACATCTGCATCAAGGATACCCTGACTTTAATAGTTGGAAAATCATCATATTTTTACTGAGAACAATCATATTTTGTTTGAAGGAAGTAGGCTCATACCAATTTCTAGGTGTGATTTGCTAGGGATGCTATTGATTGCTCCTGGATGTAACTGCAGAATACCTGAAGAAGAATAGTTTAGTCAAATTAATGCGAGGTAACCATATCTTGACAGTCTGCTTTCAAATGTTCAACTTTTACTTTTTGAAAGAATCCGTCTGTGTATGTTGGTTAATAATTATCTACACAGATATCTATTAAAATTTTTATGAAATAGGAGTCAAGTTGTCTAATTGAGTATTTAGCCTACAATGGGATAAAACAAAATGTATGAATTTAGAAAGTCATGCTTAACAAACTCTTCACTAGCTAAAGAACAGACTACCTAAGTTGCATGTCTATTGACTTGGCTACATATGATATGTTTTCTTTGGCATAGAGAGAAGATATAATCCAATAAGATGGGCACAGAAGTGGAGCGAGAAAACCACACACTTCATGGAAAACAATGTGCTGAGAAATAAATATTTGGTCTGACTGTACTACATGACATCATGATGTTACAAGCATGATGGAATGATAGATTTGATGTAAAAAGCTAATAAATATGGTTTGTAGAACGTACCAACGGTGCCAACAGTATCAATTGATCCTGATTCCAGCACATGTTTCTCGACTGCTAATGCTAATTCAGCTGCTGCCAGTCCAGCATCGTTTCTGCAGAACACTCCTTTTACATACATATATGGGGAGATCCTTCCCATGAATGTAAATCGCAACAAAATGAATGAACATGCTAACCTTGCAGGCATAAGCACTGCTCCAGCATGACCCCCATTCCCTTCAAAGTTCACCTTAAGACTTGCAGGAGCAGCAATAGCAGTAACAATGCCAATAGGGATACCTATTGTAAGTGTAAGAGAAGACTTGTATACCATCAATTTGAAACTGCAAACATGTTAATTTACTGGGAACCTACCTTCCTTTTCTAAGATGGGACCCTGCTCAATGTGCAGTTCTATAAAAGCAGAGTAGCTATCTTTCTTTAGAAATACACTATGAAGGTCCTCTAGACGCAACTTATAGCCAGCAGATCCTGCAGCATCCGAAAATGACACATTCTGATTGTCAACTACATTTCGAGGGATTGAGCTAGTTCTTCAATCCCTGCCATTAAGCTGCTGCATATTTTCAAAGAATGAAAAGATGAAAACCAACGAATTAGAACAATGCAGCCATTAGCTCAAGCGGAACTAATCTTATTGCTTAATGGTCCACCTTCCCAAGCAGCTAATTCGAATCGTGTAGGCTCCTCTGATGTAAACATGATAACCTCCAAAGACCTTTTTGGAATGAAAGCAGATCTGTATGACACATGCAGGGCAAACAAGTAAGGTTTGTCTCAAGATGAAAAACAAAGTTAAGTCCAATATTTATATATCCCATATCATGACCTCAAAATGTGTGACAACATAGATCAAACATGTAAAGCTGTGCCAAGTGAATAATACAATTAGATCTACCTTTTGTTTTATCAATAAGCAAAATCTTGGCTGGTTATATTGATCAGGTAACTATGTACTGAGTCTACAAGGATTCAAAATAAATCAGTACACTGTCTAATATTTATATAGCCCGAAATTGGTCAACTCTTCTGTTAAAATTCAGAGTAATGTAATGCTGCCATGTTCAATAACAAGGTAGTTCACAGGTTTCTGACTATGCTTCAAACTAATAAATATTCCAAGTCTAAAGCACAATGTAATGTATGTGAGAATGAGATGAAGCACACAACTTTTCTGCCACTTTGTAAGTATTAAATGTATGCTTCACAATATTTGGTTGCATCCCACAACAGACAAAAGTGAATCTTCAGTTGTCTACCAGACAGTTACAAGAAAGAACTAGTCAATAAGCAGCTAAGTAGTTTGATCAAATTAGCAACAATATATAGCTGATTAAGGATGGTTCAACTGATTTCAATCACGTAAGCCTAAAAATGTGATTGTGTATAAGATGTATGATGGTCAACAAACACTCAAGCAAGGAAAAGAGAGGGAAAAAAATCCACATTACATATGGAAATGTTACAACAGAAAAAATGCAGGCCAAAGAATCACCCTTGAGGCTGCAGGAATGTGAAAAGTACTTTTAGGCAGAAATGTTACCTTTTCAGCAAACTAATTGCCTCAAGAGCACCCAGAACACCAACAACACCGTCAAATTTTCCTGAGAATGGAATGGCATCAACATGAGATCCAGTTGCGACTGCCCCTAGTCCAGGCTCAGAACCCTCCCTGTAGAAGTTGGCAATGTTCAACGTGCACGATAATTCCAGTACAAAGTAAATTTAACAAAATCAAGAGACATTTCAGATAGATATATATACAATGACAACAGAATCGTTGCATGCTTCCTAAATCCAGAAAAAAGAACCAAGAGCAGAGGATCCAAGGCTATCAAAGACCAACTCACCAGCGGCCAAATATGTTGCCAACAGCATCTTCCCGTACAACAAGGCCAAGTTGATTCATTATCCCTTTTATATATCTAGACATCATCAGAAACCCAATCCAACAAAACAATCAGCAAAGGGGGCATGGATGTGAGTTATAATTGCAGTGTGACTATACATATCACAATAGAAATGGGATTTCGACTTTGTTAAATTATTTACAGCTGTCTGAACCCAGAATAATGATCCATCATTGCTGTGTACATGAAAGGTCTCCCAAGCGTGGAACGTTCTACGGCCAAAATCGATGAGAAGCACACTCTTCACTCTTCAGAGACTAATGGCAAGTCGTTCTTTCGTTCACTCGCTTGCTCTCACAAGAACGGATAATCTCAACTGGGTTACCTTCGAGCCTGCACATCCTTGTCGGTGTACAGAACGCGTGTGACTGACGGCGCGGGCGAGTCGGAGAACGAGGCTAGCTCATCAATCTGCGAAAAAAAAAAAAAGCACACACACCGTCGGAAACCAACAACACGGGTATCACGGCCATATCCTGCACAGCTAGCACGACCTCGCCGTAACGCGAAGGGTATCAGTGCCCCGGTGCGCACCTGACGCTGCAGGCCCTCGGAGTCGACGCGGAAGCCGCTGGAAGGGCCCTCGCTTTCGCCGTCGCCGCGTCATCGTGGCCCGCGGCGGCGCTGATGCCGAGGAGGAGCGCGAGGACGAGGCGCCACGCGGCGGTCGGCTTCGACGGCATGCTTCGCTTCTCGGCTGGCTGCTCTGCTGGGTTCGATGGGACAGACAGACAGGGAGGGAGGGAGGGGGCTACTTCGACTTCGTCGTGGGGCTAGGCGGCTAGGGAGATTTGATGACGAGGAAGACGACGCCGGCGGCGGTGGCTGCTGCTCTGCTTCGTCACGAATCACGAGCGGGTTCGTGGGACCCACCCACGATCGGTGCTTGGCCCAATAGCGGCCTGTGAGAGAAACACCGAGGAGAGCCCAAGTATTCTCGGCCCATGGGCTACACGCACGGCAGGGCAGGTAAACGAACGCAAGGCCGCGGGCAGGTTAAAACCAAAACCGAGCCGCACGAGCACAGCCTCTCTCGCGTATCCGGAATTCCAGACAAGTCCCGTGCTCTCCCTCCCGTCTCAAAACCCTCCCCCTCTCCTCCACTCCGGCGGCGGCGGCGGCGGCGCTGGAGCCGGACGAGAGTCTACTCCGACAAGGTCTCCCCTTACTCACAAGGTTCGCGCTCACTCTTCCTCGTGACCCGCCCCTTTTCATCCGCACGCGGTCGCTTGCTCCCGCGGCTGAGCCCTAGCGAGCGGCGAAGAGCTCCGAGGCTGGCTGGCAACTAGGGTTTGAGTGCGCGCGCAGTATCCTTGCGCTCGTCTGCGTAGTAGGGCCTGCTTGATGGATGCGGCTGCGTCGGGGTGTTTGGATCGATTTGCGAGCACCCGTTCGTGGTGTGAGCTCGCTGCTATGCTGCTTATTAGGGTCTACTGTTTGTGCTATTCCCCGTATGCTAGTTGCCAAGGCGTTCGAGTTTGTGTTGTTCCGTGATTGGGATTGGCGGATCTGCGGGGGGATTGTGTTTTGTGGTGTGCGGGGGAACGAGCTCTATCAATTTGGGTACTAAAATTGTGTGGTTATTAGTTCCGCTGGTTTTATGGGGTGCCTGCATTGCCTTAGCTTTTTTCTCCCCCTCTCTCGACTCCTGCAGAGCTCATGTTCCAGGGCTATAATGCATCTTTGTAATTAACTTGAGCTTGGTTGCTTGTTTGGTTCCAGAAAATATGGAGGGACCTGTTGATGACCTTGTGGAGAACAACCTCACTGGAAGCCCTAGTGCCATTGGCAATGAGGAAGAAGCCAATACTTATGCTGATGTGCAAGTCACAGAAGAACCAGAAAAGCTCTATGACGAGGAACCCAAGGACCCTATGCAAGACGAGTTGGGTAACCAAGAGCATGCGAACGTGGAGAATGAAGATGTGGGAGGTCAGGACAAAGAGGACCAAGCTACCCCCACAGAGCACGGTGAGGAAGCTGTGGTGAAGCAGCAGGATGCTACAGTCCCTGATGACAAGAAGTGGCCTGGGTGGCCTGGAGAGAGTGTGTTCCGTATACTTGTTCCTACCACAAAGGCGGGTGCTGTCATTGGGCGCAAAGGGGATTTCATCAAGAAAATGTGTGAGGAATCCAGAGCTCGCATCAAGGTTCTTGAGGGACCACCAGCTGTGCCAGAAAGAGTTGTAAGTCTTTCACTCTCTTCTTTAACTGGTTCCATTGCTATACAGTGATATCTCAGTCAGTATGCCCAGTAATAGGTCTCTAGGCATGTTAGTGTTCTTGAAGGGCGGGCCTGGTGCAAGTGGTAGTGCTCTACCGCTTGTAACCGGAAGGTCCTGGGTTCGAGCCAGCCTCCGCATATTGCACATGGTGCGGGTGGCGCTAAAATACCCTTCCCCAGACCCCGCGTAGTGCGGGAGCCTACGGCACTGGGTACGCCTTTTTTTAGTTGTTGCCTACACCGATAAGTATGCTATAATGTTAATTTAGAAGACCTAGATTAGACATCTATGTAGTTAGTAGCATATTGGTGATTTCTTTTTAGACATGTTGGAAGATCGAATCAGCTAGGATACATGTCCAAGCATGTAAATTGCTATTATATTTCCCTGACCACTGACAGTATGCATCAATTGATGCTTTGTGACCATGGTTATCAATCTGCAATAGTTTAATCATTAGGGTGTGTATATTATCTGGAAGTTCTTGAGTTGACTTTAACAATGTAAACTGTTATTTAGTCGTGCAAGACTTGTTGAATATGGAAAACTTGCTGCAAGTTGTAGAAATCAACAGGAACTAGTGATTGACTTTTTGTTTGTACAATGTAATTTGACATACATCTGCAGCTGCAGATTACTTCCTCTTTTCTGAAGTGAATGTTCTTCTAAACAGTTTTTTTAGAAGTTCATACTGTTTAGCTTAGAGATAAGGTGATAATTGGACTCCTGTCGTTATGTGAACTCCAGTGCAATTTTATGTTAAGATGAGATTTGATCATCCAAGTTACTACACTGAAATTTGTATACTAGTAACAGTGAGTAGCTGCCCATAGATAATGGCTATGTGCTTGGAGTAAATAGTTTTTATATAAAAAAATTGAACATAGATTTCAAGATAATAAGTGAAATCTGTTTTAAAAGTTTGCAGTGGAAATACTTACGCATAATTTTGGATTTTTTACAATGATAAAAAAAAAAACTATTGGATGCAACCAAATGAAAGGAAAAGAATCTCTCTTTGTAAGAAGTATGACTCTATAATTGACAATCAGACAAATAGTAGCTTTGCCAAATTATACATTATATATCATTCTAAAGATATATATTGTGTGCGCTAGTGAATTATCAATAATGGTCAATGTCTACATGGATCTTATGATTGCATACATGAATGTCCTTCATTCTAAAAAGATGATCCAGTTATCAAATGGTACACTGATTTTGACCAACTCGGTAGTTATTTATGTGAATGCGGACTAAAATAAATACTATGACATGGTTCCTTGGTAACACATTCTTGATGCTAACCCTAAAAGTTAGTGCACAAATAAAGGCACTCAAACTAACAAGGAACATATTATCAGCAAAATGGCTTTCAAGCACAGAACATAATAGTTTTGTCAGAAATAACAAACTAATCTTTGCAGGTTTTTACTGCTGTCTAAGGCCTCAAGTTGAGTCGTTTCTGTATCCAAATTCCAAAATAGACATACAATCATGGTTACCAAAGTACAGTCTTGTGCTCCTGCTGCACATGTGATTTAAGTCTTTTGAATATTGGATGAAGATCCCTGTGAAGAAGCTGCATATATTGTCGGGTAATTCCATGACCTGTTTGCTTTGACCAAAAAGGCATCAGTTAGTTAACAATCGAAGACTAAAGATTGCGCAGAACCTTAATTTTAAGTCCTAATCATGCCCTAATTAATGCTCTGATACTTTTATAAGGAATTGAGAACTAAGCAAAGAATATGAATATATAGTTCTCAACTAGATGCTTCCTCTTATATTTTTGGGGAATTGGTTTTGCTGAACCAATATTGTAACGTAACATTATCGTTTTGTTAATGTCATCAAACAATATGTTACACTGACTAAAAAAGATCTATTTTTTTTCTTGGGGATTATAAGAATCACATATACGATAAAATGAACATTCAAATTGAAAGTTGATGACCTATATCCGAAATTCATTACTCATACCTATAGAAGCAACAGTCTTGACACATGTACAATAGTCAAGGAAAACTATTGATGCACTTAAGGACATGCCTGTTTTCTTTAACCAGGGGCATTCCCTCAGTTATCTTGGTGAGCGACTGCATGCAAATTTGTATGTTTGCCTGATAAATTGTAGTTGAAACCCAACTAAACGTGTATAAATGTAACCATTACCATTTCGTCTACCCACTGCAGGATGGAAATACTGTCCTTATACCATTATTTCTTTTTCGTAAGTCTTTTGTGCATGTTGCTATAAACTGTTCTTTCTCTGTGTAACATACATTTTTTCCTGCTTGCTGAGATCTTGATACTGCTTTCCTGTTTGAAGGTAATGATTTCAGCAAAGGATGAACCAGACACAGTGTTACCTCCAGCTATTGATGGCTTGCTTAGAGTTCATAAAAGAATAACAGATGGATTAGATGATGAAACTGATCAGCCTCAACGAGCTACTGTCACTGCTGGGCCGACAAGGCTGCTGGTCCCGGCTTCCCAAGCTGGCAGCCTGATTGGGAAGCAAGGAGCAACTATTAAATCAATACAGGATGCTTCAAAGTGCGTTCTCCGGATTGTTGGTAAGGTTTTACAATTTTACCTGCGTTGACTTTGTCACGGCAAGGCTTTATGATCTCATATCCTGGCAGTCCTGATAATGTGGATTTCTATAGTTCTTTGCAATTCCTTTTGATAGCCAAGGATCAATCCATAGATGGCAAATGTGTGTGGGTTATTTGTTCTAGGAGTACTGTCTGCTTTCACATGAAATGAAATATTTTTTCTCACATATTGATTGGTGCACTTATAGTTACTAGATATTGATCTTTTGATGACCTTTGATAAGCGGACTTGACAATATTGACTGATGATTAACCGATTTAGTTTAGGGAACATATCTAGTGCAAACCAGCCCCTCCTTGCAAACTATGCAAACTTCTAATCTTGGCCATAGGAAGATCCAAGGGGCATGAGGTGATAACCACTGGGGAGGTGGGAGGGGATTTGCAAAAAGTGTGATTAGGGGTGGGGGTTAGTGAAAATTACCCAATCCTCTCGTGTCCCTTGGATCAGCATCCTATGGTCCAGATTAGGAGTTTGGTTTGCACTTGATACGTTGCCTTTAGTTTATCTGTTATATATATGCATGCATGTGTATCTGTGGCAGAAGTGAGTCTTAGAATTCCGCTTCTGAACTTATAGATTTTTATATGGAGTATGATTTAATTAACCACATCCAAAGGTGTAGCATTTGTTTCTCCCCTTTGCTTTATAGGTTATCTAATCTTCTCTTTTTATTTTTTAGTATACTTTCTGGATCATTTGATCATTTGTACTTTCTACCCTTATATCTGCAAGTAATTTGACCGAAACTCCGCATAGCATATATTTGTATGGTACATCAGCCATTTCACTAATTTACTATTTTTCCATCACAGAGAATGTTCCACCTGTTGCATTAAACGATGACAGAGTTGTAGAGATACAAGGTGAACCACTTGATGCTCACAAAGGCGTGGAACTGATTGCAAATCATTTAAGAAAATTTCTTGTTGATCGCAGTGTTCTCCCTCTGTTTGAAGCACAGGCAAGTTGCATTCTAGTATGCAGCATACTGGTTACTTATACGAAGTATTTGGTAATCATAAAACCTGAATTTCCTTGACAGATGAAAGTGCACAATGTGCACAGAGAACAACCTACTCCTCCACAGGCATGGGGTCCTCCTCCGCCTTCACCCTGGGGTCATCCACCACCAAACCTTCCTCCTGGTGGCCCAGGTTATGTTGGGAACCCACAGTACATGCCTCCACCTCCACGGCCACAAGAGAGCTATTATCCTCCTCCTGATGTTGTCCCCCCTGTAAAAAAGCAACCACACTATGGAATTTCTTCATATGGACGTGATGCACCTCCGAGTGCTCCCCCAGGGAATCAAAACCAAACACATGGGTCTGCTCAGGTTAGTTTCTAAACATTTGACTGTTGACTGTTATTAATATATGATGAATGATTTGCATGCCTATCTCATGATCACTTGTACTTGACTTTTTTTGTGATTTTATATGACAGATGACACACAACATGCAAGTTCCTCTTTCCTATGCTGATGCTGTGATAGGGTCAGCTGGTGCCAATATCAGCTACATCCGCAGGCATAGTGGAGCAACTATAAGCATTCAAGAAGGTGCTCCTGGGGAGATGACAGTGGAGATAACAGGAAGTGCTTCACAAGTACAAACTGCTCAACAGCTAATCAAGGTACTTTTCCTCGTCTTATTAAACTTCGCTCAGCAATCTGGTCAACACATACGATATTGCTACAATCCATTTCCGACCTTCTGATATTATTGTTGCACTTCACTAATTCGATGATACCACTCCAACCAAATATACTGTTGCCTCTAGTTCGATGCTTCCTGGATTGGCACAATGCTTTTGGGGGATACACAACTATCGCATGATTAGGACCATATGTACCAGATGTTACATATATAAGTGCATTGTGAAAAGGCCTGGCATCATATCTTGTAACTTTAACCAGCGTAGATGCTTGTTGACATTTTCCAAGATCAATAATCTCCACATGCCACTGTCTTAATCTGGCATCATGTCACTGGCCTCCAATGCTTGCAGTTACCATGCTGCCCTGTACTGGGAATACTTAGCATAGATGACCTTTTCATTTGGGTGGCATGTTCTCTGTCGATCGCACTCTTATGTTTTCCTTTAACTGATCAGTGATATGTATCCTCGTGCAGAATTTCATGGCTGAAGCTTCACCCCAGGGACCACCAGCTCATGCTCCACCCGCTCAACCAGTGGACACGGGTTACAGCTCGTATCCACCATACGGCGGAGCATCATATGGGTCTCCTCCTGGCGCGCCAGCTCCAGCGCCTCACAATGGTGGAAGTTATGCACCATACCCGCCGAGCTACGGATACTAATCCGGAGCAATAGGTTGCTTCAGACGTAGGGAAGGAGGGTTATGTTCTGGTTTGCTAGTCTATTCATCTGTTGAGAACTCAAGCTCGTTAGAACTTGTGTTGTAAGCTGCTTTCTTACGCCAGTGCGGATTCTTCTCTCAATGCTCTCTTAGCTCTATTGTTGCTGAATTTATCTTTAACCTAGTATTTTAATATTCAATAGAAACCCTATTAATATTTTGAACTCCAATTCTATAATTCCCTTGTCTGTCTGGGTGAAGACCTGTTCCCTAAAGTAAAATACTGGGCCTCCAACAGTTGGACGGGCTGTGGCCACGCCCAGCCCACCTGCTTACAGGCCGCAGCTGTTACAGTTGGAGAAGCACAAAAATATGTTCTCTACTTATTTTAACCATTTGGAATAATAAATGATTAAACAAGTAGAGTACTCTTGGAAATGCTCTAAGAGGTTAAGATTTAATGACGTGTTGTGATGTTGCCAATCATTGCATTATTAACTCTGGGGAATTTTTAGTTGTACAAAGACCTATTTCTTATTGGGCACACCTACAATGGCTAGCTCATAAGCCATGAAATTCTAATTTTGTGATGTTGGAGACTATTTTATGGCTGTACAAATTCTAAAATGGCGTTCATAACAAAAATAGCAAGCTGTTGAAGTTCCCTGTGGAACTGGACAAGCTACTTAAGAGTAACTCACAGATGTGCTATCTTTATTGGGTGTGCTATTTATTGATTTTTAGAGGAAAAATGGAACTCCAGCAGAGATATACTATATGGTTTTGTAAATAGCAAAACATGATATCCATAAAATTTTGAGGACTGTATATAGCTAGTTATAGCCATTTGCTACCTAATTTTGTAAAATAGCAAGTCTGTTATGGATCTCTTCTCTTTTTGAAAAGTTTCTATTTTACAAAATGGCTAAATAATGAAATTTGATTATTAAGGGAGTGTTTGAGATTGCTCCGTTTCATGTTTTTTTCAGCTCTACTCGTGATTTTTAGCCAAACAGATTTAGCTCAACACACTCAATTCGAAAAAAAGGTGGAGTTGTGAGAGCACCTAAAGGGGCGCTCCACAAACTCTAGGTTTTCGTGGAGTTGCTCCACAATGGAGTTTATGAAGTAGAGTTCGTGGATTTGTCCCTAGCACCCCTTAAGTTTAACCAAAGTGTTTGGAGTTGCTCTCTAACAGAACAAGCCCTATGTTGCCTTAAAAATATAACGCCAAATCGAAGACAGGTTGATCTTTCATGTGGCTATAGCCTATAGCTGGACTTGCTTATAAATTTGTCGTCGGATTCACGTGCTCAATTTAGAGATTGTTACTCCCTCATCCCAAAAAGCATGCAATTTTTGTACAATGTCATGGATTAGTAAAAGTTGATTAGTTATAAAAAAAATCAATATTTATGATATCAGATAAATACCATTAGATTCGTTGTGAAATGTATCTTTTTAATAAATTAATTAATTTAAAATCATAAATGTGAATAGTATCTACTAAAAATTTGGTTAAATATAAATCGGTTTTGTTGGCACGTTACCCATAGTTGTATTTTTGAAGGAACGGGCCGCTGTTGCGAAACATCGGAGTGTTGTTCTATGGTTCTAGCCTCTTCAATTTAAATAAAGGTGTCGTTGTACTTGAGGTGCAGCTATCAACACGGGGACGGGATTGAGGGTGTGTATAGATCCTTCAAAAAATTAGCTATCAAAAGAACCGCCTCGCAATGTAAATCTAAACTGTGTAATTAATTATGTTGTTTACCTATATTTTATACTCCGGACACACGCGTCTTTTGGTGCATTTAATGCTTTGATGTGATGAGAAATTTTGGAAATTTTGGAGAAGCTGCTAAACACACCCTGAGTCGTTTTTCATCTGGATTTTTTTACAAGTTTGCACGCAACGCTTGACTTGTGCGAAACTGCTACCGAACCCAATTGACTTCCTTTTCAGTGGACTGTGGGCCCCAAGCTCAGACTTTGGCGGCACGTTATTGGAAAACTTAGACCCAAAGCACTGTAGGACAGGACTGCTAAGGACTACAATTATTTTGTGATGACTGACCACTACTACCTGCTTAAGTAGAGGCATGCAACGGCCAACAAGGCACATTCTATTTCTTGAGAGACATATACGAGTCGCCTATTGAAGAAAATTTGTGGTGTGTCGTTGTAACCTTTACTGATTTTTGATTTTAATACCAAGATGTGCAAACCTTTTGTGGATTCAAGAAAAAAAAAAATATGAGTTGCCTAAAAGAACCGGTTTGAATATGAGAAAATAGAATTCTCCTTCACTGCTTTCCTCCCTCAATTCTTTTTTTATATTTCGAGAAAAAATAATAAACATGGTAAAAATAACGCAAGGACCCTATATTTTGTCATCATGGGCAAATATATATATCAAGAATCAAGGTTATTAGGATCAAATTCATTATAGATTTTTTTATGAGGAATCAAATTCATTATTTGAAACAGTACTCTACTAAAGAATTTACAAATTCCTCTAGGTCGATGCCTTTTTATTCTCCCCATGTGTACATGTGTTTATTATATTATGCTATAAACGTGGCGGAGCCAAAAATTATGCATAAGGGGGCCGATCGAAAAGTTTCAACTATATAAAAAAAGTGTTTAGCCTTGGATTTTTGCACTAGGGCTAGATACTTATTTTCCAAATTTATTCAACATTTAGCATTTAACCATCTACATTATTCTTTCCGAGTAGACGGACCACGACAGAGCCAAAATAAAATATATACATGAAAGTTTGCCCAAAGAATATTTATAAATTTATGTGATTGTAGCAAAGTCATGAAAAAAAGTATATGATAAAAGCTTTTTAATTATATATTTATAATGAAGATTATTGAATTATATATTACATAAAACAAATTTGACGTGATGTTAGGGGGGGGGGGCCATGGCCCCTGCCAGCCCCCTGGCTCCGCCGGTGGCTATAAAGCTAACTGATTGCATCCACAAACTCTATATTTTATTACCAGCAAGCAACTACATTACACTCCTTTGACCCACAAGCTAATCTAAGCTAGAGCAGGCTCTCATGGCTGCAATTGATCCTAAGCTAGAGCAGGCTCTGATGGCTGCAGTTGTGTTGCAACTGGAGCCATACCGTTGGTGAGCATCTATTGTTGCACTGTGTGTCGATAGTGGATCTTCGATTATTTTATACACCTAAATAAATAAAATACATTTATCATTTTTAAATAAGAAAGCCAAAAGAACTCACTCAAATCTGCCGTTCATGAGTTGATCAATACAAATTAGCGAGTTTGTCCTTGGTACTTGCTTATTGTTTATATCAGTTATTTGTTCAAATGTCACAGCAAAATAGGCCAACCGTACGTTAATCATTATGCTCCCTGAAAAAATTATGTGATGAAAGTACAGACACACATAGGTTTAAAAGAAGACTTTATGCTAAAATATATATATCAAATGTTTGGTCAGACATAAGCAGCTGTCGATGTATCCAACGTTCCAACCTTCTCGCCTCCGTCCTCTGGCCGGCTGTGTGCATGCTGCTAGGATGTTCCAATCGATTTTGTTTCCTTTTTAGCTTATCATCAGTGTCTCTTAATCCTTATTAGCAAGATAACAGTGACAGCCGACAGATGGCAAGTTAGCCTGTTCTGTCGCTCAATAATGAGAACCTTGATAAACAAAGCAAGGCAATTTGTTTTTTTTTTTAAAAAAATGAGAGCAGAAGCACCTGTATTTTTGTAAAACAATAAGCTCATTTTTTTGGAACATAGGAATTTCAAATGATTTGCCTGAAAATTGTATGACTAGTGCCAAACTTGCACGTGGCAGATAGATTTTTTTAAAAAAAAAACATGTAATATAAAGTAGCTTCCCATTATGCCATGTCCTTGCTTGGACGTCAGACAGTAGTGTACAAAATGCTGGGCCATTGCTTGAAGCTAAATCCCATCCTTGACCTCCAGACAGTAGTAGTGTACGACGATGTCACTTTAATTGCAGTTCATGAGGCAGATCTTGCACCAAGATCACCCACCTTAAATTCCCTATACGAAATTGTGAGATCTCCCTAGATTAGGGGACTGCATCTGTGTCGATCTGTATGGATAAGACAAGAACTTCAAGTGTGGTTGACCAAGCAATAAATCGTCGGTTGGTGACGCATTTTTGTCCAGTGAGCTGCCCCACTCCAATAATGCTACCTAATTATGTCCGGGATTAGACTCCTTTGTAAGCGTCAGCTAACGTGTTCAATTGTCAACCTCTTGTTAGAAGCATTGAAAGCTAAGAACAAACATGAGACTGGAAATGCTAAGAAACTATCTCCTGACCACTTCTGTTCTCATGGGCCCTCATGAATTTTCTTGGCAAAAATATGACCATGACGACAACAAACCTTAATAATAATAATAATAAGTACAAAGTTTTAGTTAGAGCATTCATTCATCTTCTAGATCACCTCTCAAGATTGATGGGGAAATCATTAACACAGAATGCTTTACACAAGAGCAACAGTACTGGGGGTGGCAAATCACACACCAACAACAGCTTTGCAATTGCACCTTTCCTTCTGGAATGCTTACACCTGGAAAACCCAAATGGTCCTAGCTAGTAGCTTGCAGCGGTCAGTATGGACCTCCCTCCTTTGATACTAGAATGCTACCTTTTAATTTTGTCAACAAAAGAGGTGATGAAGTTCAAAAAAAAAAAAAAAAAAAAACAAAAGAGGTGATGTGATACTTCAGAAAAGCAAAGAGCAACATACAGAGGCAACAAGTCATGGCAAATGAACTTGTGCACGCTAAAAGCCAATCCTGCCATCCTAATCCACCCTCACAACAATGCGCGGTTGTTCACTTCCTTTTGTCAATCTTTGCTTTCAACCCTTCAGACTCACCGGCAAAGCTCAGAGGTCACTATCAGACGCCACATTTTCCTTCCTGCACCATCTTTCAATCATAATACATGCCACAGCTCACAAGAAAGATGAACAACTTGGCAGTCCCCACTATAGCATCTGTAACAGCGTGTAGCTCAAGAGGGGGAGGGGCCAAGCAGCTCATCAGAATCTCAGATGGATGGCTCCATGTTGTTCATTGCTGCTGCATTCGAAAATCACAGCGCCTGGGATTCTACATGACCAGCTAGGTCATGCTTCAGCAAAAGGCATGGCCCCAGCGCTTCCTGAATGGAGTTACTGATCCTCTAGGTCTGGGCGGGGCTGCGCTGGCAACTGGGTATGGTTGTGCTCGCCTTCATATGTCACGATTAGCATCGCTGGGTCATCTACGCATCGCTCAACATGCTTCCTTGCCGGGCAGCCCCTGACGGTGCTGCATTTGTAGTAACCCCTGCATCGGATTGAAGTCAAAGAGAATATGAGAATATGTGAAATTGTGGAGGGAACAATCAGCCCCATGTGCTTTCCTTCATGGTATAGCTACATTTTCCTATCGTTGAGGGCAGACATTAAAGCTTGATATGGGGTAGGGGAATGAGCGCAATCAAGATTAGGATGTAGATAGCCTAACATGGCATTCAAATGCATGTAGCAATAATAAACCTACTTTAGGTCCCCCCAAGATAGATCATTACTTTCCCAGTAGATGGACACAAAAAGAGTTAAACCCTGAGATTATCAACTATCTAAATATTTAATTGTGCTAGCTACAATGTTGCCTTAATTGCAGAAGCACTTGGGAGGAAGGAAAAGGTGAAGTGGAGAGGAGGATCAACCAACAATTATTCTAAAAAAAGTGGCACCCTGAGAGCCTGATGCAGATATGCCACCTCTCATGGTGCAACAAGGGGAATAATGCATCAATCATTATGACTGAAAGGATTTGATACACATTTTCGTGTTAGTTGAATATTTCTTGTTCGGTTCATACCTCGGGTGGGGGAACCCTTAATTGGCTTTTGCCCGTACTTGCGCCATGAGTACTCATCAGGAGGTATATCAGCAATTTTGTTGCTAATAGCTGGCACTTTAATCGACCTCTTAATCCGCTGTTTCCTGTCAAACAGAGCAATCAAGATTCAAAGGGAGTTAATATTGCCCAACAAGATATAGCATAAGAATGGCTACGAGACCACAACTTACCTTCTCTT
Organism: Hyparrhenia diplandra; assembly: GCA_015847255.1. Taxonomy (NCBI): domain Eukaryota; kingdom Viridiplantae; phylum Streptophyta; class Magnoliopsida; order Poales; family Poaceae; genus Hyparrhenia; species Hyparrhenia diplandra. The sequence continues at coordinate 865,423 of JADLZK010011205.1, forward strand.
TGAACAATGGCACCTGCCAGTAGTGGCACACTTGCCATTCTCCCCTCTACCAGTACACCGCCCGTTTGGGGCGCGGTGGGCATCTGCTGGATCGCTCGCCACTGGGGTGCCAACCAAATGGAACGGCCGCTTCCCCTCCAAGCTAGCCACGCTCCCATCCATGCTCAACGGCGACATGAACGATCTCGCGGGCGACATGGTGCCCGCAGCTCCGCCACCACTGGCGCTGGGGCTCTCGAACTTGAGGCTGATCCCACTGTTGCTCCTCTTGAACATCTCGGCCTGCAGCTTCTGCCGCGACGGGGCTGCTGGTGGAACGGGTACCTGTGCGCAACATTTCCAATCTGGAACTGCACAGACAAGGGCTGGACCAGCTTGGGGGCTCTCAAATGGATGAGGAGGGCCACTCTTGCTGCTGGAGCAGGCCAAATCCAGCCCTCGCGAGTCTGGAACACCATTGAGCCGAGCGCGCATTTGCGCGTAGCTAGTCGACGGAGCCGCCGCCGCCGCCGCCGTGCTGGGCATCATCTCCAGCGGGTTGCCGCCGCCGCCGCCCCCCAAGGGGCTCTTCTGGTTGATGAGGCCCAGAGGCCGGATTTGTCTGGAGAATCTGCCTCTAGCGTGGCCGCACCCGCCGCCACTGCCACTACCGAGGAGGGCAGCTACTTTCCTGAACTTGGCGCAGGCTTCGGCCGTCTCTGAAGCTATGCTCTTGAGCAGGGCAGGGTCCTGCTGCTGCGAGAGCAGGGCCAGCACCCGGTGGCAGCTCTCCACCGCGGCCCTGTTGGCCACCTCCACCTCCTCCATGGCTAGCTCTAGCTGGAAGTGGAATGGAAGCCGACCTGGAATGGAGAAGCCGCAGCCGCGCGCGGCCGCCGAGTGGGCACAGAAAGGATTGTTGTTTCGTTCGTCCAGCCACCAGCTCCTTCCTCTTCCACCACCGACGAACCTCAGCTACGCTCACAGGCAGCAGTCTCTGCACATCGGTCGGTACCGGCGAGCGGCACGAATTAAGCAGATCTCCAGGGAATCTCTGAAAAGGCTCGGAACCAAGTTTGAAACTGCACAGGAACGAAACGAAAGAAAGAACGGCACATCAGGATTCAGGAGCGGTGGATTATTCGAATCCACGGCTCAGGGAAAAAGCGAGCGCAGGACTGCGCACCTGGACTGACTGGTGGAGGCAACGGCAACGCAAGACCCACGGCGCAGCGCAAGAAGGCTCCGGCACGGACGGACGGACAGGCGGCGGCAGCGGGCCAAGAACGCGCCGAACGAATCCGCCCCGCTCGCTCCAGAACCACAGGCACGCGCGCGCGGGGGGAAGGGACGGCCGAAGCGGCGGCGGCGGCGGCGGTGCGGTCCGTCCGTGACCGCGGCCGCGGCGTGGAGGGGATCGATGAGGCGGAGGAGGATGGATGGAGAAGAGCAGGGGAGAGAGAGAGAGGAATGGGGGCGGAGGTATATGAGGGGCGAATTAGCCGGATCCGGAGGGGTGTTTTCGGGGAAAGTGTCGCTTTCGGTTGGGACTCGGAGTCAACAATGTCAAAGACAGCGGTCAGTGGGGACATGTCTGTCATCAAAAGGGTGACTATGGTCTCATTAATTATTAATTAATTAATTATTAATACATGTGACTTTTTAATTATGGACTAATAATAATTAATATATGTGTATTTTCAGATCAGATTAGAAAAAAAAAGAGGAACATTGCTGCGACCTTGAGACTTGAGAAACACACACACGGAATTGGAACTGTTCATCCTTGGATTTTCAGGGTGATTTTTTTTTTTTTTGCTTTTTCAGATATAGTCAGAGTCAAGCTGACGACGGTAACCGGAGGTAGAGAGGGGGCCCACAGGCCTGTGAATTTGAAACGAGGAGGTGGGCCAGGTCCGGCCCAGACCACAGCCTGCCACGGCGGTTAGTGGGACCACCCTTTGGGGTCAGTGGAAAATTGGAAGGGCGCACTAGCAGCACCCGTGCGAGTAAAAGTTAAAAAGAAAATGTCTATTTCACCGGCTGTGTTTAGTTGGTGGAAAAAAACACTGTTCCAAATAAAAAAAAAGATTTGTAAAGACGTTTCGTTTGTTTGTGGTAAATATTATCCTACCATGACGTAACTAGACTCAAAAGAACGAATGCCGTCGTGTACATCAAAATTATGTAATTAGTTTTTTTATTACCTACATTTATTGCTCCTCTGCGTGAGACAAAAATTTGATGTGATAGGTGAATAGTGAATTTTGGAGAGGGAGTTGGAGCAACTAAACAGGGCCGTCCAACTTTGGAAAGTAATTGAATTCTTCCTTGGGTGGTTTTTGGCCGATGTAGTGTCGTGTCAACCATCCTAGATGACACTACGTTAACCACAGAGGCGGTAAAATGAGCTTCACCAATGGTTCATGAGTCAATTAGGGGCGGTTGGGTTCAGGGGACCGACTAAAAAAGTCTCCTTTAGTCAAATCAAATAAGGAGGAACTTTTTGAGAATTTTATTCTATTAGTCTCTAAAAGACTCTCTTGAAACGTCTTTTTTGATAAGTCTCTAGGACAAAAAAAAATTTAGTCCCTAGAAAACCAAACAACACCTTAGACTTTATTTATAGTAGAAAACTATAGGATAGACATCCAAAAAGTTTTTAAAATGTTACGAAAGTAGAAATTCTATAAAATTTTAGAAATATCATAGAAAACGTGATTGAAATGATAGTTTGTAGTTTTTCACCTAAAATCATGCTTTATACTACGGTTCCTTTATGGGATTATTTGAAACTTATACACTCTTCTTTTTCATGTTTATCTGCTAGTATATACTCACATTATTTATTATGACGACCACATAGAAGTTAAATTGATTTTGATTGATATTAGATGTATCGTTTAACCCATCATACTCGATGTTACTTCTTGTTTTTTTTTCCTATCTACCCTACTAATGCACCAACTTTTGCGTTCAAAATCATTCAAATAAACGATCCGGATTACTTTCTTAATCTTTCTCTCATCACTCAAACATCATCCGACGCCCAGGGATTAAGTGTATGGGCCTCACTCCTAACGCTCGACAAATAAAACGCCTTCCTCCTACATCGCGATCAATTTCCTCCCGAATTAAGTGTATGGACGCGCTCCTTCCTTTTCAGCGATCCAGCGATCCTTCCTTTCCTCCTATATTCCAACGCCATGCACCAAGGGTGCGGACGAGCACCACACGGCACGCGTACGAGCACCAAAATTGCCGTCGTCTCCTTCTTCTTCGTGGTCGGAGGCGGTCTTGGCGAGCGGTGGCGAGGCGGACTCCCCGCGCAGCAGCGGTCTTGGCGAACGGCGGCGAGGCGGACTCCTGCGCGGCGGTGGTGGCGAGCGGCGGCGACGCGGAGTCCCATGCGGTAGCGGTCTGGGCGAGCGGCGGCGACGCGGAGTCCCGCGCGGCAGCAAATTGCCGCACGGCGGTGGTCTTAGCGAGCGGCGGCGACGCGGAGTCCCGCTCGGCGGCGACTGCACTTCCCCGGCGTCGGTCTTGGCGAGCGGCATTGAGACGGAGTCCCGCGCGGCAGCGTGGTAGAGGGCGTGTCAGGCCGCGAGATCTCTCCACCGCCGTGCCAGCTCACTCGGGGTGAGCGAATTGTTCAACCACCTATAGTTCCATGTTCATCGTGATGTCGAGATGCTTGTATAGTTGAAAGAATCATGGCCAGGTTTCAACGGAACGTGTGCGTCGCCGAGTTCACGGCGCCACCAGATATTCAAGGAGATGGAGGACCTCCGCCGCGCTCGCGACGGCGACGGCCGTGCCGACCTCCACCGCACGCGCCTGCTGCGGCCGGGCAGAGCTCCCCCACGCTCGCGGTGGCGGCCCCGTCATGCTCGCTGCTGACTACCAGTTCGACGAGCTCCTGAGAGGCAAGCGCGTACTCGTCATTGGCTGCGGCAACTCCGGCATTGGGGTGTGTGCGCTGGTGCAGGGCAGGGGTTGGGGCGCCCTGCCGAGAGAGGAGCGCACGTCCACGACGCGCACGAGCATCCGCAGCGCGCCGGCACACCGAGTCGTTCGAGCGCTTGAAATCCGGACACAGGACAAAGTCGTACGTACGTGCGTCAAAATGATGAGATCAGACGCAAACAAGAACAAGAACCAGAGCTCGTCGACTTGTCGTTGCTTGCTCGGAGTGCAAGAGCTCATCCACCCAGGGACCTGCCTCCTCATCGTCGTTCTTCCCTTTTGGTCTTGATTTTCAGTTTGCTTGTAGATGGTACCGCGTGAAGGTTAGTGCTGTGTGGGAGGACGACGAGAATAGCAGAGCACCGATCTCGCAGGCCAGGGACACGCAAAGGTAGAAATAATTCACCTTTCTTTTGATGCAGATTACATGCAAATTCACCTCTCTTGTACTCTATATTAGGAAACTGACCCTATCTTAATGCAATTACATGCAAAATCACCTCTCTTGCTAGAAACTGACGAACCCAGGAAGCTGTAGTGTTTGTCGGTTTTCTGCATAAGTTATCTAGGTGCTATCAAAGTTGCAGGATGGTTGGCATCTTCATGTTTGCATTTTTATTTCATATTATAATTGCCTTATTACTTAGAGTTTTTATTTTTGTTTCAAATTGACAGATCTATGAATACCCAGCTCTTGAGAGAGCCTCCACTTTCAGAATGGGGTCGCCAACAGATGGATGCACCGTCTTCAATTTAGCGATATAATAAACATCCAAACCCCTGGTATTGATTAAACAAATTAACATACATACAAACAACAAATGTACATATATGACACCACCATGCTCAACAGATTGCACTGATGAAGAACACAAGAGGGAGGAAAGAAACAGGTAACAATGTGAGTACTGCGTAAGGAAAGGGCTCAACAAACGGATGAGGAAAGGGAGGAGATAAATAGGAAGCAATGTGCGGCGAAAGACTGAAACAAGTGCACTTTCAAAACCACAAGAACAACCATGATCTTCGGCAGGTAACAGTACGCTATTCAAAATGTGTCTACTTATTGTGTTATTATAGGAATTATAATTTAATTTTATGCCCCTGGTGCGATCCCATGGTGATCGATGATTTTTCTCAAATCACCCAAGCATACACTATTTTGGTTGACTAATTTCTCAACAGATTTGCTTCTTTCATACCTTGATCCGACACATGACTTTATTATGTCTTGCTATGGATAAGTGTATTCTAGATACTATACATGGTTATATATTATTTTGTGTGACTTTTTATAAAATAATGTAGTTGTTTGTTTATTTATGTATTTGCAAAGATAAAACCGTTGCGTTAGCACGAGGCATTATACTAGTCCTAGAATAAGTGCACATCCAGCTTCTCAAAAATATGAATACATGCGTCACTTAACACATGCACGAACAACACATCCATCGTTGCGGGGACGGATCGAGCCAAGATTTGAACATGGAGAGGGTATTTGAACTGACAACAATCATACGATGAAATACTACACAACAAGAGTATACATAAACAGCTAGATAAATGTTTGTACACATTAAAATATAAAAATAAATCTGATTTTTATAGAAAAAATACTACATATTATCATAGAGTAATAGTTATTATATACTCCTACGTCCTATGGAGTTTGTCGTTTTTGACTTTTAAATTTCAACCGTCTTATTCAAAATATTTATACAAATCATAAAATAAATTAATTAATATTAAAATATCTTTATTGATAAAATAAGTCATAACAAAATAAATTATATTTGTGTAAAATTTTTGAATAAGGCGAAGAATTAAAAAAGATGGCGCGGAATTCAGGGTGACAAACTGGGACGGAGGGAATATATACGTTTATAATCTTTAGTACTCGATTAATCTAATTCTTTGACCAGAAAACTAATCAGAGCAACAACAAAGCGGCGGTCGCAATCACTGGCCAGTGACGCCCTCTGTGCATCGGGCCCCTCCTCTCTCGTGCAGAGCGCGTGCTCCCCCTCCCGTCGTGCTGTCCTTGTTGTACGAGATGCTTTTACAGTTTAACTCTTTTTTTTTTACCGTTCAACAGATAATACACAATTTGAGTTCGGGCGGGCCAGCGAACAAACCATACGAGTGGAGGTGGTAGAAATGGAATTTTTTAGGGGAAGTAGAAATGGATGCCACCGTAGTGTGTATTGTTATTGGGCTGGTAAGGTCTGAGGCCCAATAATGGCCCACGATTCTGGGCCCATTATCTTCTCCAAACAAGCTTACTAGTAAGGGGCCTTACCTTTCCTATATATTCTAAAGACAAAAGGAAAAAGAATCACTACTACTAGGGATTGATTTTTTGCGTGATGTTTGGATTTTATTTTCCGTGGCGGACATTTGCGAAACCACCACGGAAAATAGGTGGCCTGGCACCCCGGCGGGGAAAACCGCCACGGTTTGTCGATTTTCCGTGGCGGTTTTTTAACAACGCCGCGGTTAATAGGGATTAACCATGGCGGTTATTTTTCAAAAACCGCCCGCGGTTGTCGACAACCGTGGCGGTTTTTTGTAATTAGCCCGCCATGGAAAATCAAGCACAAATATATATACCCTCACCTACAGGGTTCCATTTCACTTCACTTAAGCCGACTCCTCTCTCCCCTCAACTTCACACGAAGCGCGGGCGGGGCGGCCCTCCCCCAGCCTCTCCCTCGAGCGCAGGCGGCCAAGTGAGCACGGCGTCGGCCGGATCGGTCGAGCTGCGGAGGCGGCGGCGGATCGAGCCGCGGGCGGCGGATCGAGCGCACCGGCGGCCGGATCGGCACTGGCGCGGGGATCGAGCTGCGCGCGGCGATCGGCACCTGGCGGCGGATGGATGAGCCGCGCGCGGCGGCGGATGGAGCTCACGGCGGGCGGATCGAGCATGGGCGGGGCGAATGGAGCGGCCGGCCGGATCCGGCGCTAGCGGCCGATGAGGGCGCCGGCGGCGGCATGGTGGCCATCCAGGCGGCGGCGCATGGTGGCGACCCCCGGCGGCGGCATGGCAGATCCGGGCCCATTTGGGCTGGATCTTTTTTTTTTACGGATTTTCCGTGGCGGTTTTTGTTAAATAACCGCCACGGTTATAGATTTTCCGTGGCGGGCGAAAACCGCCCGCGGTTAATCGCTCGATTAATCGCGACCCTAGCTGGCGTGGCGGGTTTCAATGCCCGCCCGCGGAAAATCGAAAAAAACCGCCACGGAAGTTCAATTCGAGTAGTAGTGAATGTCGATTTTTTCTTCTTGTTTTTACAACATAAAAAATGTCGATTTGACCTTCTCCGACATTTGCTCAAATCTGATTTACCCCCTCCAACTAAAAAAATATTTCCAATAACTTTTGAAACTGTTCGAATTGTTCCTTTGGGTGTAGCACCACGTCAACCATGAGAAAGGAAAAATCAGACTACAACGATAGTTCAGAGGCCAATTGATTTTTTTTAAAAAAATCCGAAAATAGTTTTGTACAACTTATATAAATATTTGTCCAAAAAATGCAAATTATAAATCTAAAATCTGATTCAGTTTTAGAGCATCCAAGAAAGCTTGCTTTAACTCAGAAAAAATATGAAATCATATTCCTTTGGTGTTTATTAATTAGTACTCGCTCACATTATCTGTTACACGCATGCTAATGTGGTGGGTTCAATTGGGTTTTGTAGGGTGGGTTTTGATTTGAGATTTGTGCAGTAAATGGATTTTGTGGATCGGATGGGTTGGGGCGAGTTCGATGTCCCATAAGATTAGGTTTTTTTGACAAAAAGATTCATTCATTGATTAACAGCATGTAGCTGTTAAGTTAAAGTACAGAGGGAAACTTGCATCTCGCAAACATTCCATTACAGGACAAACCCCTTGGTGATTGGAGTTAGAGCATTTGATCCTGGGAGTTTTACAAGGTTGTTGATCCGATATAAAGGAACTCCTTGCTAAGTAATGAGCCATCACATTTTGGCTCCTATCAAGCTTAATAACCCTATACAGAGTATTAGCAAGGTTATTCTTAAAGGCTTCTGTAAAGGGTTTGATGCGCCAATCCGGCGGATCTTGCCTTGCCTTGCTTGCTAGGAAATTTGCAAGCAACTCACTGTCAGTGTGGAAACTGGCTTCCTGGCAATGTATTTTGCAGATAATGTGAGAGGCAAGCGAGACTGCCGCCGCTTCTGCCATAAGGACAGATGAGCACTTGTCCAACTTTGCTTGAACTTTGAGCTTTAGTTCCCTGCGCTCGTCCGTGATGAAGACCCCTATACCTGCATTCCTTAGGGACACCTCCTGGTTATCAGGAGCAAGGGATGCATCTGAGAAACATTTGAGTTTCCCGGGTGTAGAAGCATGGTTTGGTGCTGATAAGAGCCGACCTGGAGACTGCAATGATGAATTCACCGGTGGAGCCCTTTCATCTCTATCTCGCCAAGTCATTGGGACCTCCAGAATTCCTGCATGTAAAAGTGAGGAGCTAGCATAGATAGCATTGCACGGAGGGTCATTTGTATTGGATGTGTGCTTAGCTGCTGGGAATGAAAATTGGCCTGCCTGCTCAAAGGTTCTTAGTTCACTTTGAGCACAATGATGTACCTGCAAGACACTCCATTTTTTCCTATTAAAGCGCATGTCATTCCGTGCTTTCCAGATAAACCATAGAGTAGCAATAATTGTTCCCATGAGATGTTCAGAAATGGAGTTATTAATAATGTGCACGATGGCTTCCTGAACTCCATCCTCTTCTAAGGGAGCAGGAAGCCACGAGGGGAGGGTTGGCAGAGAACCAAACCGCTCCTGGGAAAATCACAGTGAAAGAAGAGGTGGGAGTCTGTTTCAAGCTGCCCACAGTAATCACATTTGGTGCCAATGTGTCTAGAAAGATTACCTGCTCGATGTCCTGTTGCAAGAGCATTCCTAATAAGCCGCCACATAAAAGTTTTATAATTTGGCGGGATGGATTTATGTTTCCACACTCTTTGGAGAACCTGCAAAGCACCTTGGGTGATACTTCTTGGTCCATGCATAGGAAGTTGGACCTGGGCTTGGTTATTAAGGAACCTGAAAGCCTCCTTAGTAGAGCAAATCCCTTTTTGAAGATGGTACCCACCTGAGGGCATCATCTTCATTGGAAGGGACAATAGCGGTATTATTAATGATATTAGCAGCTTCCCTGTCAAAAATCTGATTGACCAAGTTGACATCCCAAGAGTGGGTATTAGGATCCAAAAGATCAGAGACATTACTAGGAAGATGTTGCACAGTAACAGGCAGGTTAAGGTGAGAGTGGATTTCATTCCAAATAGTGCACCAAGGAGTTGACCAAACACTAGAGTTGCCTCTGTGGATCTGAATAACACAATTATCAATTAAAAGATTTTTGACACTAAGGATGGAGGACCAAAAAGCTGACTTGCAAGTTGGATTGGTTGCATTCGGAAGCTACTGCTCGGGTGGTATTTAGATTTTAAGATTCTTGAAAGAAATTCATTTTTACCTGTAGCAATTTTCCATCTTTGCATTGAGCGTAAGACTTCTATTGACCAATTGCAAGTCTCGATGCCCAAACCCCCTTCCTTCTTTGGCACGCAAATGTCTTTCCATTTCTGAAATTGGCCCGGAGGACGAGTGCTCCTCCTGGACGCCTTTCCACCAGAAGTTTTTTATAATAGAGGTAATCTTTGTAAGAAAATTTTTTGAAAACAGAATGGTGGTCATGTAATAGATAGGAATAGAAGCTAAACACGTAATTAATATAAGTTAATCTCCTTGCATGATTGAGCTTAGAGGCTTTGAGATTGTTCAGCTTGGCTTTGAACTTGTTAAGAATGAAATTATAAGCTTTATTACGGTCACTGTGATTGAAGATAAGAGGGTGCCCTAGGTAGATAGAATTTGCTTGTAATTCTGAGACCGGAAAGATATTTCTTACCTCTAATTTGGAGAGATCATCCACTCTTTTTACTTTGAAAAGAATAGAAGATTTGGACAAATTAGGAATTTGACTGAGACAGCACAAAATCTCGAAGAGCTTCATTTATTTTTTTGTAGCCTCCTCTCTGGTCGCTTGTCCGCAAATTATTAGATCGTCTCGCAAAAAGAGAAGAGAGTGGATCTTGGGGCGGTTTGGTCCCAAGGCGATCCCCCCTGAATGTCCTCACTATCTCGCATATTGTTGGAGCCTAATTGATAACTCATTAATAGATATAATAAAAGGTAGGGTGATAAAGGGCAACCTTGGCGAATACCTCTTTGGGGATGGAAAGCTGGAGACGGGCTACCATTAATAATAATGAGACATAGTAGTGGTAGAAAAATGCAAGCGTAAATAAGACTAATGAAATGACTGTTGAACCCTTGTCTAGTGAGAGCTTGCACTATGAAATTCCATTCAATTCTGTCAAAGGCTTTAGCTAGATCAATTTTGAGAAAAAAGCCTTTTGGTTCCGGCTTCTCAGATTGAAACTATGGATAATTTCTTGAGCAATAATAATATTCAGTAGCAATATGTGCGCCTTGAATAAAAAGCGACTTGGGAGGGGTGGATGATATGAGGTAGGTGATGCTTAATTCTATTAGCTAGAGTTTTAGCAATAACTTTGTAAGAAACATTACACAAGCTTATAGGTCTGTAGTCTTTAGGGGTTTGGGGAGAATTAATTTTAGGGATCGAGTAATGTGGGTTACGTTAATCTCCGGGATCATGACAGCATTCCGATAGAAGTTTCTTACCAGATCGGTTATGTCCTTGCCCGTCCAACTCCAGGATGATTTATAAAAACCTGCGGGTAAACCATCAGGGCTAGGAGCCGCATTGTTTCTCATCTCCTTAATAATGGCTTGCACTTCTTGAGCATCGGGGATGGAGTTGGTGAAGCTGTCCTCAATATCAAGCTGGTTAGTTGTTCCCTCATTCCGAATCCGATATCCTCAACATCCTCCTCAGTATTCCTGCAATTACTAGTGAAAATGTCAATGAAGTAATTATTTGCGGTTGTTGCAAGTTGATCTTCAGTTGTTGCAATGGAGCCATCGGGATTAATAAAATGAGAGATTGTATTTCTTCTGGCCCTTTTTATGATAGATCCGTGAAAGAAACTGGTATTTCTATCACCCTCAACAGACCAATTCTTTTTAAACCTCGCCTATGGTAAGCTTCCTCCTCTCGACCAACAAACGCTCATGCTGATCGAAGAGATGCTTCGAAGGTGGGGGTCCGCATATGAGGAGGCATCATCGCAAGGAGAGAATTTGATCCTCAATGGCTTTAAGAAGTTTAGCATTGTTAGGCTTAGACTTCATCCACTTCTGCAGGTCCCTAGAGAGAAAAAAAACTTTTTCATGAAAAGCACGATTAGTTGATTTCCACCAGCTGTTTCTAGCAACCTGCTCAAAATCATCCGTTAGTAGCCACCAATTTTCAAATTTAAAAATTTTTTCTATGATTCTTCCTATTTGATTCAAGAACAGCAATGATGGGAGCATGATCACTTTTCATCATGGGCAGGTGATAAACAATGGTATTAGGAAAAGAGAGAGCCAATCAGAATTAGAGAAAAATCTATCAAGCCTTTCATACACAGGATAAGAACCAAAACGCTTGTTGCACCAAGTGTATGCAGGACCATGATAACCCAAGTCTATAAAACCACAATCTTTAACCAAACAACAGAAATGAGATATCCGACAAAGATCAGCTGGATTAGGACCAAATTTCTCAGATGCATTCATAATGTTATTCATGTCCCCCATACAGATGATGGGCATATTCGGATTAGTATTAACAAAATCCCGGATGTTGCCCCAAATCCAAGTAGTTTTTTGATGGTTGGGGTCACCATAGACACATACTAAGCCAAAGCTGATACACAGACTCTTAAAATAACAATTAGCTAGGATAAAAAGACGAACTAGAATCTACAACGACAACCTCAACATCATGAGTAGCTAGGAGCCAGAGGCCGCCAGACTGACCATCGGCTGTAACAATATGAGCAAAATCAACATTGAATTTATTTTTGATAGCGGATTTAGAGAAGCGATTAGTTTTAATTTCTGAAATAAAAGCAATCTGAGCATTTACAGACCTGATAAGGCAGGCAAGGTGAAGCATTTTTGGGCTGTCAAGGCTACCGCCTGAACCTTGGCAATTCCACGAAAGCAGACTCATAGCAGTCGCATCACTTCTTCTGCTATTTTTGTTGACATTACCAATGTTAATGCCTGAGCCGTCAGCCCGTTGTTGATGCAGGTGATGGGTCGAGCCGAGCATATGGTCCTCAGCAGCAGTAGGATTGTTGGTGCGAGCGACGAGGTGGGGAGGACAAGCTGTAGGGGGCATCGGACATTGTGAGCCATGGGAAGTAATAGGTGGAGGGGGATCAGGAGGAATATCCTGTGAGGGAGAAGGCAACTGAGCTGCACGATAGCTGGTGGTCATGGCAGGATGAGGGAGAAGAATGCGTAAAGCTGAGTGGAAAATGCTGGAGCTTGGAAAAACCGAAAAAGCATGGCCAAAGAACAGGCAGGCAGGTGAACGACGACGTCACTGAGGAACAGGAGGCAGATGAGAGGAGACGATAGCAGATGAAGCGCGATAGGCAGCAACTGGGCGGTGGCGGGATGGAGGAAAACTGACGCGAGCTAACAGGCAGAGGCAGCACGCTAGGGAACAGCAGCAACGTGCAGGACGCAGGAGAAACTTAAGCAGAGTGAATGGGGGAGATGAACAGTACCACACTATGAAGAGATTGGAACGAGGAGAAAGAATCAGGTGAAGAAATTCGGATGGAACAATAGATCAGGAGGAGAGGCAACTGGATCAGCAAAGAAACAAAGCAATCGATGGAGGATTAGGGAGATCAGAGCGGCTACGAGAGCCAAAGTTGCTGCAACAACAGCCAAAGAACGGGCATCCGCCCAACAAAGATCAAACCACACGAGCAGATTATAGGCGAGGAAAAGGGGCAAGCGGAGCAGTGGCAAACTCGCCGGCGAGCGGCGGCAGGCAGCTGGGATTTGGTGGCGGCAGAGTCTCACCCGTGGCCTGGCTTATGCGACGAGATTAGAATGAGACCCACGTAAACACTCTTCCCTAGCATGCAAGTTGATCCCACTATAAGATTAGGTTGGGCGGGTTCGCAAGTTGCGCTCCGCTGAGTGCTAGAGCCTCAATCCGGCGAGCATCGAACACGTCACGGTAGGAGGGGAGGTTAAGGCCGTCTTTGGCAGGGGCTCCTGCCCGCCCGGCTCCGGCTCCTCATCTCCTGTTCGGAACTGTTCTGCCGTACATGCTCCTGCGGGGGCTCCGGCTCCTTTAGTCAGTAGAGGAGAGCCAGAGAAGCCACACTTGAGAGGCTTCGCGCGGCTCCTCCACAGTGGTGCTACAGTAGCCACAGCCGGAGCCGCCGGAGCGCCTCCAAACAGGCCCTAACATATGGGGCGTTGGAGGAAAGACCGCTCTTTGTAGTAGCCTGGCGTTATGCCGTCTCCAACCTTCTCACTCTAATCCTTCCCAGATCTTCGCTTCTCTACCCAATAATCCCTCCAAAAAAATAGCTTCATCTGAATCCCCACCGCCTCAGCTCCAAATCGATCCTAATATTGACTCAATCGGTTTGCTTCCTTGGGCGGGATCCATTTTCCGGTGAAGCTGCAACACCTTGCCTTGCGCCGCCGCGGTGAAGTAGCCCGGCCGCCGCTTCCCTTTTGCTCCCAGCGCGCCTGCCCGCATGCCGATGTCCCACCCTAGCAATCCAAGCTCCTGCAGCGCCATGGGGATCCCTACAAGCTTTGCCGTTGTGCCCAGACTCAGGGGATCCGTCATCCCGAACAGAGGCCGTGATTCCACTTGCCTGCCACCGGAGCTTCTTCCCCTGACCCACCCCACCCTCCTCATCCACCTGATTCCCTACGAGCTACATCAATCCTGCTCTCTCCCACCCCACAGCCTGGATCCGACTCCTCAGCGCAATCCCGACGGCGAACGCAGACTTGCAATGGGCAAAGAAGCAGACAACATCGCCATGTGTTGTGTCCCCAATCATCCTCTCTGCCGAGCGGCACTTGCACAGAGTTCCGCGCATCTGCCCGCCGGAGTTCGCGCTCAGGACGGAAATAGAGGGGTGGCGGGTTATGGCGACTTGGATGTTTGCTTGCCTCTCCTGGTTACTCGATTGGACCATGGAGGGGAAGGAGGACAGGATTTCTGCGTTCATCAACCGGTGCGTTGCGCCGGTCGCCCTGGTGCTCTCCGTAGTGGGACCTGCCTGCACGCCACGAGCCCGCGGTGGTGGTGGTCTCCGTCGCGACCGGGTTCCGCGTACCCATCTACTGCAACGTGCTGTCCAAGGGGCTTGCAGCCGCCGCCTCTGGCTTCCTCACGAGCCCCTCATTACCGGCCGTCCGCCTCACCGTCCCAGGCCCGGTTTGCGTCCACGGCCTGGCGGACACCTCCCACGCAGCTGCCAACGACTGGCACCTCTGTTCCAGGCCGATATACATCGCGTGATCCACACCAAAACTGCTGCCGCTGGGAGATGCCATGCTTCTGCCGGCGCACTGCTACTGCATCGTCAAGTCAACGAGCTCAAGCGGCGTCGTGGCCCGGGCCATGGCGTGGCGCGTGCTCTCGTGCGACCAGGCGCTGGCGTTCGTGCTCCTGGCTGCCGGGACTGCCGCGCTGCAACCCTCCGTCGTCGCCAAGCGTGGACAGCCGGAGATGCAGTGGATGGGGATCTGAGCGCCCTACACCTTCTTCACACAGACTGGTGCTCCTCAAAAACAGAACCAATTGCAGCTGCTCGTTGCCCAGGCTGGAATCGCCCGTGCCTCTACTCCCCAGTATCTACGACGCTCTTCTACTCAGGCTCAGGCGCCGGCCGACAAGGCGCCCCCAGCGCCATGACACATCTGGCCTGGAACTGCAGAGGAATGGGCGGGAGCCTCCGCAGTTCCACGATGGCGCATCTCTCCCGACTGTTGGTGTCAACTAGAACCCAGGTATGTTTTATTTCTGAAACTCGTAACTCCTCTATTTCTAGTTCTTCTGTTAAAAATCATTTCAATTTAAATGATGCTTTTGTCGTCCCCTCGGTTGGTCAGTCTGGTGGTTTGTGGTTGTTATGGACTCATGATGTTGATATAACTGTCGCCGATCACCACCACCACTACATTTTGGCACTTTGTACAAACCGAGCCACCAACCTCCACTATGGGCTAGGGTGTGTGTATGGAGACCCTCACCATCTCCAGTCTAGTGTTATCTGGGACAGTGTTTTAAACTTTGTAGAAATTAACCCTAATATGCCGATGATGTGTATGGGTGATTTGAATGACATCATGCATGAATCTGAGAAGTTAGGGCCTCATCCTGCTGATCTTGCTCGTATTACTGAATTCTGTGGTTATGTTCAACAATGTGGCTTTTTCGACCTTGGTTATAGTGGTCCCGCTTACACTTGGACTAACAAACGTTTCTCTTCCGGCCCCACTTATGAAAGATTGGATCGTTTTCTAGGCAACACCGAAAGTGGTGTATGATGTTCCCTAACACTACTATTTACCATCTACCTATGCTTTGTATAGTGATCATGCGCCTATCCTAGTGTGTGCTTAATTCTCAACGCTACCGTCCTAGAAAGCCCTTTCGTTTTGAAAATTGGTGGATTATGGATCGATTATCATGACATTGCCAAAAATAGTTGGCTACGCTCTACTAATCGTGCTTTTCCCCAGAAAACAAAGTATTTGGCTGCAGATTTAAAGAAGTGGAGGAGGAAGAAGCCAAACAACAAAGAACTTTTAGAGAAAATTGAAGCCCAAATTCTTGAACAGTAAAACCTTCACCCTTCTCAACAGAACCACACGCTCCAACAGACCCTTCATGACAATCACCAAGACCTTCTGACCAAGGAAGAAAAATATCACATCCAGAGGGCCAAGAAGAGATGGGCCAGAGAAGGTGACATAAACACTTCTTTCTTTTACAAAGCTATTATCAAAAGAAACAGAAAGAATAGAATCTCCTACCTCCTCAATCCCGATGGTTCTACCTCTACCACCCCCACCAACTAGCGGATACTCTTGTTGCTTATTTCACTAACATTTTCACTTCCACCACAAACACCTCTGTCCCCTCTTCAAACCTCCATACTTGAACCGTTCTCAGCCACCCCCCACCGATAATCTCATTACATCAGCCCAAACTCACCTTTCAGAATCCCCCAACCAAACCCAAAACCTTCAAACCACATCCTATCAGCCAGCTCACATAGGTTCCAGCCAACAAACCCAGCAGCAACACCTAGAAGAGGAGGCAGTCAACAGAGCAGACCACTTTAGGTATACCTACTCCACACCTTCTCTGCAGGAAACACTGGAGATTATCAAGGAGATGAGGTCTGATGCTGCACCAGGCCCAGATGGATTCAATGCAGGATTTTATAAAGCGGCGTGGCCTTGGGCCAAAGAAGATATCTACAAAGTAGTAAAAGAATTCTACACTCATGCCTATCTTCCTCCTGATATCAACCATACTTATATTACTCTTATTCCCAAAATTATTCAGCCTACTACTCCTAAAGATTTCCGGCCCATTAGTCTTTGCAACGTTATTTATGAAGTTCTAACCAAATCCTTAGCAAATCGTCTTAAGCAGCACCTCCCAGGATACATTGACCAGGCACAGTCAGCATTCGTGGCGCACAGACACATATCCTCTAACGTAATTATTACACAGGAGATTATCCATTCCTTTAATTTACGCAGCTGGAGAAATCAAGCTTTCCTTCTGAAGATCGACCTGGCCAAAGCTTTTGACAGGCTTGAATGGCACTTCATTGTGGCTGCACTTTGTAGACTTGGACTACAAGAGAGGTTTATTAATCTCATTTACCAATGCATCTCATCACCACAGTTTGCTATACTTGTTAATGATGAACCTACTCCTTTCTTTACCTCTCAAAGAGGTCTTCGACAAGGATGCCCTCTTTCACCATATCTTTTTGTTATTGCAATCAATGAACTCTCTCTTAGGCTGCAGGAAAATCTAAGTGCAAACAACCTCACAGGAGTCTCACTAGGACCTGGTGCGCCTGCTATACACTCACTACTTTTTGCAGATGACCTGATCCTATGTGGCAAAGCTTCAATACAGGAGGCTCAGCTCATCAAAACCATCCTCTACGAATTCTGCAACCAATCAGGTCAAACACCCAACCTACAAAAATCTTCCATTTACTTCAGCAAAAATGTGCCTTCCAATATCAGGAATGACATCAAGGCTATCTTCCCGGTCCAAGATCTCCAACCCAATACGATGCATCTTGGTCATCCCATGATTTTTTCCCACAAAGATAAGAACAAGGCTTATGAGTTCATTTATGGTAAGTTCATGGCTAAGTTTGGCACGATTAAAGCAAATAAGCTCAATCATGCGGGTAGGCTCCAATACACATTAAATCGTTCTTTTCGTCCATTCCTATCTATTACATGTCCACAGTCCTCTTTTCTAAGACCTTCATTGAAAAGATTAACACTATCATAAAAAGGTTTTGGTGGGCAGGGGTACAAGAAGAGCAAGACACTTCTCCAATTGCTTATAGGTCATGGGAGGACATATGCAAATCTAAGGAGCAAGGAGGTTTAGGTATTAGGGATATGGAAACAATCAACCAAAGCCTCATCATCCACTCGGCTTGGAATGTGGTTACCCTCAAGAATCCTTTTCCTCTCTTCAATTTTAAAAAGCTAAATATTATCCCTATAACTCATTTTGGACAGCCACTAATAATATTCCAAAGTCTATCTATTGGTCATCATGTTTTTGCAAGGTTAAGCATCACCTCCACTCCAACGCAATTTACGGATACATGCGGGTGACACATCCGTTTGGTCCGCTCCTTGGTGCATGATATGGGACAACATCCACAACCACCTTAACCTCCCTGTAACCACCACCCCCCTACCTTCGAAAGTGGCTGATCTTTGGATGCCAGGTACCCAAAACTGGAACCATGATCTCCTTTCCCAAACATTCTCTCCCGAAGCTGTTTTAGCCATTGAAGCTACTCAACCCGTGCCTTCTGACCATAATGACATCCTACGTTGGACCCCAGCCACCAATGGCATTTGCACTACCAAATCAGTTTACACACACCTAGCCTCACAACAGAACCACCACCTCCCCACCCAAGGTTCCGGAAGCATTACCCCTCATTCCCATACAATTCTAAAAAAAAACGGAAATCCAAAAACTATCCCACCCCTACTCAAAACTTTTGCCTGGAGGCTTATAAGAAGAGCGCTGGCAACAGGGGAGAGAGCAGGTAGATTCTCAGCTCACATAGACCAACATTGCACCTATTGTGGAGCCATAGAAGATGATAACCATTTGTTCTTTCAATGTGCTCTACCGACTCAGGTATGGTCATCTGCTAACCCTCCCCTTGCAACCCAACGTATCACTCACTCTGAGGATGGTGTTCAGATTACTCTACCACTCCTTCTCTCTCCCAACCCCTCTGACAGTACCTTATTCAAATTTCTGTTTATCTTATGGTACATCTGGAAAGCTAGAAACGACAATAGATATCAGAGGAAAACTTGGAGTTCTTTTCAGGTTCACAGGGCAGCGGAGGCCCACATGCATACTTATATTCAAGCAAGTGCAAATCAAGAAGTTGATGGAGGGGGCAACAAAGCCCGGCCGACCAAGCTCCGGTGGCAACCGGCGCAACAAGGTATTTCCTTTCCTAGTGCAGGTCATGCAGGGCTGCTGATTACTCATCAACAAGATACCTCTCGACGGACGGCCATAACGCCAGAGATGCTTAGATCAAACACAGGTAGTCCTTGCCCCCCTATAGATTCGGTGGACAGGTTCTTGGTGCAATCCCCGGCTTTGGTTGATGGTCCTCGCTGCTACGCCGACGCATCTATGTCACCTGCTATTGGTGCTCAAGACCACAGAAATGCAGGAATCGGTGTCTTCTTCGTTGACTACCACTCAACACCACCGTTGAGCTGTTTCATCAAGGCGTATTTACAGGACTCCTCCTCGGTCTTCATGGCTGAGGCGGTGGCCATGGAACTGGCCACAATCCTCTTCACACTGCTTGGACTGTCCAGTGTCAACTACTTCTCCGACAATCTACAGTTAGTCAACCACATCAACTCGGCGGACCAGTCCAACCCCCCGGAGTGGAGATCAAAGCCACATACACAAAAGATCAGTTCCATGTTACAAGCTTCCGGATCCACTCTTCGCAGGATAAGAAGAACAGGCAACATGATGGCCGACTACTTAGCTAAACAGGCTTTAGCTTCTGTGACTGCAGGAGATGTAGCCTTTTCTGGTGTTTGTGCTAATCCAACACATGGTCATGCGTGTCCTCTTCTAGATGCGCTTCCTTTTGTAAACATTAACGCTGTAATGGTTCTAGCAGCTTCCTGCTGCTAATCTATGATGATATGTTTCCTTGTCAAAAAAAAAAAAAAAAAAACATATGGGGCGTAAGCATCCGCAAAGCAACATGGTGATGGGGTGGGTTGTGGGGAGTTATTATTTTTTTTTTCGAGGGGTGGGGGGTGTTGGGAAATCAATCACAAAAGTTGAGGGTCAAGGCAAGTTTAACCCGGCCCATTTAGCAGATCTAACAACACATGTGTCACTTATATGGGGACAGATCTGCCGGCTGCCCAGTCCTTTGGAGGTGCTCATAGGGGTAGGGTTTGTGTACGTGTGTTCATAGGGGTGAGTGTGCATGCGTGTTGTGAGCGTCTGCGTTATCTTTGTGTAATTCTAAAAAAAAAAAAAAAACTTAGAGGGCACACACACGCATGCATATTGTCACGTTAATTTTAGCATATGTATTGAGATTAACAATAGTTGACCACAATATTTCGTAACTTAATGTAATAGCGTTATGTAGGGCGGCTGACCTGAGCACACGTCAGCCAAAACTAATTTCAAAAGGAAAAAGTCTATAGCACACTCCCACCTATGGGAGGTGCAGGACTACATAACCTCTAACCTATAAAACAGTTACATTATCCCTAAACTTTTCAAAACTACTCACGGAGATTATAGTTCGGATATTCTTGCTTCGGGACTGTTTGGTTGAAGCGTCAGCTCGTCACGCTCCTTCTGTGGCGGCCACAGCTTGTGGCGGACGATTCGTCCGTCACACTCGCCACAGCCACGGACAAAATCTGCAGCATACGGCAAAGCAACATACGACCACGGTAGCAGTAACTATTACATGAGAGTTGGAAATGACAAAAGCAAACTGCCTAACCTTGCACGCCATCCAAACACACGCCAGCAACGGTGGCGGCCACAGGTCTGGCAGGGCGAACTGAAGCGTTGAACCAAACAGCCCCTTCATCTTGTTAAATCAGCCGCTACCTTAAAAGTCAGGGAAGGTAAAAGTAAAACGGTTTTTACGTTGGGCCGTTGGCAGAGAAGGAGACAACGCTCTGCAGTGCCTGCCGCAGCCGCCTTCTTTCTTCTGGCAGTGGTTGAGCTGCAGTGACCAGCTAGTGCAACTACTCCTACAGCGCTGCGGATCGAGGCTGTAGATGGTGAAGAGCTTGGCACACATACAATGCACGGTACACCAGTGCAAAACAAAACCGACCGAACACAACAAATGCACGGACATCGTAGATTAGTCCCTAGTCCAAGGTAGAGGTAGTAGTCAGGTAGGTAGGGAAAGAACAAATTGTTGGATTGAGAGAGGCGAGACGTACCGTTACATGGTTCCAATATATATCTATAGTGAACTAAATAGAATTCTTCCTCCGTGGTGCAGGATTGCAGGATGCGAGCACAAACACCGATATAGGTCCAAGTACTTAGGACACACACACCAACTTCTAAGCGTCTAGAATGTTCTTATCCGGCGCGCGGCGCTGTTTGTTCGGATCTACGCTGTTTCTGCATCGATCATCCATCCCGTTTGATTCGTACTCCTACGTTGGAGTTTTATTTGGATCAACATGTGCAAGTGACCAACTCGTGTACGTACGCCCAAGACTACCGACAGCCCGCAGAGACCAAGAAATACTCCCTCCCTTTCTAAAAAACATGTAACTATGAGAAACGTGATAGTCAAAATTTGTCAACTTCGACTAGGTTTTGTAGAAAATACGTGTAACATTTATATGTTCAAATAAATTTATTAAAAAACTAGACTTAAAGATATTTTCGATGATACTATTTAATTAATATAAATATTTATATATTTTAATATATAATTGTCGGCAGTTTATAAAAGTCGACTTCTCGGGAAGGGCGAGAACAGACGAAATATGTGGGAAAGCGTCCTCCGATCCTCAGAACCTTCGTCGTGTGGTGACGCATGCATCAGGCGAGCGTGTACGATGCACCGTACCTCCTCACTATGCATGAAACGATATTATATCGTCTTAGTGGCACACTTTTTGGGCAAAAGAAGCCCACGAGTAATATAGTAATGACACCCTTTTGTATAATCCTTGGGGCCTGAGTTTGTGATTACAAGCTACAACGACAAAGGGTGATGTGAGGGACAGCGGTGACCCTGAGTCTTGTTTGTGAAGGACAACGGTGATGTTAGTTTGAGGGCGCTTCTATGCTGTAGAAAATTCAGGTTTATGGTCGTGTATAGAAATAATTATTTTTGATATGGCAATATGATTTTGTAATAATAAAAATTGAATGATCATGATGATTATATTGATCCAATTGTCAAGTATTGTTATATTATTCGTGCAGTTCCATCACATGCTTAGATGTAAAATCTTGTAAACATAAACATGTGCATGTCGTACGTGTATGACAACTTTTTTTTTTTGACATCAAACAAACATATATTGACTAGCAGCAAGAAGCTGCAAAAACCTTCACAAAAGAAAGGTTTAAAGAGGGCAGTGCATCACTCAGCGGACACTGATGATCAAAGCCTACATAAGAACAACCTGGTGAATAAGTTTCTGACTGGATTACAGGGGGGCGTGTAGGTGAGGGTAACTAAAACATTAGCTGTAGTGTTAAGGTTCCTGCTAATATTGTAGATGTTAGCACCCGTGTTGACTACAACATTGTCGAAGATTTGGGTGTAAGTTTTCATCCTCCAGTCGGCGGGTGTGCGTGGTCTTGAGTTTAGGAAAAGCACCAATTGCACGCAATCGAAAGGAAGGAGAATTCGTGGAGGTTGAGTTTGACCCGAAAGTACTCCTGCTAGAGCCAGCGCCTCAGCCTCAGCCATGATAACTGAATTAGCTTCAGTCAATATGGCCCCGATGTAGATGGAGTTCGCCGGTTGGACCTGCGTGTTGACAAAAAGTATACATATGCCGACTCTTCTTAAGTGTTGTTGATGTTGATCCGGTGTTGTTGAGGCATCCACAAAGCATCTAACTCCTGGAAGAGTGGCAGAGACATCGATTGTGTACCTGTCCATCAAGTTACCTGCAATATGAGAAGACATACCTTGTGATGGACCAGCCGGTGGAGGGTGGTGATCACTGCTGTCGTGAGTAGCATGATGAGTAGACCGAGGAAGTGACTACGTCTGCTGTGGAGGATGCTGGCCGTGGCTGCTAGCCTGGGGAGGTGCCTGCGTGTGGAGATGTGCCCTTGCCTTCATGCTGAATGGCCAGAACCCGAGTGTTTACCTCTTGTTCAGATTGTTGTAGCGCCTGTACATGAGATTGGAGATGTGCCCTTGCCTTCATGTGTACCTGAAAGGAAGACCAAGTTTTCCTTTGGAAATGATTATCGCTCCTGGCTTTTCATATATACCACAAAGTAAAGATAATGCCCCATAAAGTTTCCTCGGAAGGGTTAGTGGTGATGAGTTGAGGAAGGGCAGTCTAGACTCCATCTTCCTGTTCAGAGATAGAGTAAGTTGGGAGGGGGAGTGAAGGTAGCCCAAACCTGTGTGGTAAGGTCACATTTTGAAGAATAAATGAACGTCATTTTCAATTTGGCCACATCTAGAGCAAACTTTATCAATATGAATTGAATATCTACCGCCTCGCCCCCCGGTTGCCAAAGCCCTTCTTATGAGTCTCCAAGTAAAAGTTTTTTAAGAGGGGAGGGATTACCTTGCTTTTCCATATCTTTTGGAGGATGAGATTTGCACCTTGTGATATGCTTCTTGAACCCCTGGGTAGGCAGGCTGTGACCTCCTTGTAGTTTTGTAAATTGCCTTGGTGGTACATATACATTTTGTAGAGGGAGTCCACTGAGGTATATCATATTGTTCACACT
>JADLZK010011206.1:0-245874 GCA_015847255.1 Hyparrhenia diplandra
TAATGCTAGAACTGAAGTCATGGGGCCCACCGGACTGGGTCTCTTTCGTGTGGGTAGCACGTACACAAGCAGAAGCACTGCAGGCGACGTCCCTGTCATCCTCTTGTGAAGACACCGCCATGACCCCCCTTGCTTTCACCAATCACCACCACCAACCCGCCGCCGGCCGGCGCGTCCCCTGCAGGCTCCTCTTCTTCCATGCAGGCACGCACGCACACGTGGCACGCCCCTTCCTACCGCCGCCGCCGACCGCTTGTCTCTTCGTTCCCAGGTCCTCCGTCCACCCCACAGCTAGCCAGCCATGTGTATAAATCCCTCGCGCCCTGCCGCTCTTGCCGCCGCCGTATCCATCTCCATCTGACCAAGCATCTCCATCCCTGGGCTGGAGGTTGCAGGAGAGCCTGCTGTGTGCCGTGCTCGCTTCGCCTTCTTCTCCATTCCACCACCGCCGCCGCCAAGCAAGCAACGCATGCTAAATCTGGCAGCGTACCATCATTATTAGGCACCCCAGGCAGCCATTACTCGGCAGTCACTCACTGCATTAGAGGCGTTTCCATTTCCACCACCGGCCAGGAGGATCTTGATCGGACATCGGAGAAACCAGTCCAGGCCGCCGCGCCGCCGTTTGTTCTTGGAAACACGCCGCCCGGCGTATCGTCGTGGCGAGGAGTCTGCTCGGAGTTTGACGACGGTGGTTTGGTTTCCATTTGATCGATTCGGTGTCGGGCACGCATGATTGATTGATCGCCCGGCTGGTTGATTGGTTGGTTGGTGGCGCGCGCGCGCGCTCGCGCGTGGGTCTGTCGGTCGTCGCCGGCGGCTTCGTGCAATGAGCGACGTGTCCGTCCGTTTCGTGTTGGCGGCCGTGGCCGTGGCCTCCATCTCTCGCCGCCGCCGCGGCGTCCGCCGCGCACGACTACGGCGATGCGCTGCACAAGAGCCTGCTCTACTTCGAGGCGCAGCGGTCGGGTCGTCTGCCGTACAACCAGCGCGTCCGGTGGCGAGGCCACTCGGGTCTCACCGACGGGCTGGAGCAAGGCGTGGACCTGGTCGGCGGGTACTACGACGCCGGCGACCACGTGAAGTTCGGCCTGCCGATGGCGTTCACGGTGACGCTGCTCTCCTGGGGCATGCTCGAGTACGGCGGCGGCGTGGCGGACGCCGGGGAGCTGGCGCACGCGCTGCAGGCCATCAAGTGGGGCACCGACTACTTCGTCAAGGCGCACACGGCGCCGAATGAGCTGTGGACGCAGGTGGGCGACGGCGACTCCGACCACTACTGCTGGCAGCGGCCCGAGGACATGACGACGTCGCGGCGGGCGTACAAGGTGGACGCGGACCACCCGGGGTCCGAGGTCGCCGCCGAGACGGCGGCGGCCATGGCCGCCGCGTCCGCCGTGTTCCGTGCCGCCGGGGACGCGCACTACGCGCACCTGCTGCTCCACCACGCGCAGCAGCTGTTCGAGTTCGCCGACACCTACCGGGGACGCTACGACGACAGCGTCGACGTGGTCAAGAGCTACTACCCGTCGTCCAGCGGCTACAATGACGAGCTGCTGTGGGCGGCGCTCTGGCTGCACCGCGTCACCGGCCGCCGCGACTACCTCCGCTACGCGCTCGACAACGCCGAGGCGTTCGGCGGCACCGGATGGGCCGTCTCCGAGTTCAGCTGGGACATCAAGTACGCCGGCCTCCAGGTCCTAGCATCCCAGGTACGTTCAGACATTGTTTTCAGTCTCTTGTTTCAAATGTCTGAATAATTTCACACCAAGTCATACGTAAATCGAACCTCTTTTGCATATATATATATATATGGAATTAATAATGCACTACAATTTAATCCTTTTTATTATCTGATGATATAGCAAAAGTTACCACCGTTGATTGGTGAGGGAGTGAAATGTTTGCTTTTTTAAACAACAGATTCTTTTTTTGGGGAGTAATAAAATGTTTGGCATGCATGTGTATACAGTAGTAGTAGGTGGTTAACATTCTCTTTTGGATGGCCCACGTTTGATGGTGAAAGATGTTTTTAACTGGAAGGAAGCCTGCAATACAAAGTGAGCAGCACCAGTTCTATTCTACTCCAAAGATAGCATCAAGGGCAAGCCTGTTTGGTGCAACCTTCCCTTTTGCTTAGGCTATCTTACAAGCATAGCTCTGCTCACCCATTGCTTTTGCTTGTGTCTGAATTTGGTGGATGCACCACAACATCTCCACATCAAACAACAACTTCATCTTGTTGAGGAATGCAATGCATATTGTGCAGTATAAACATGTGGAAATGAAAATGGTGGATTTTACTCATTTATTTTTCACATTTGCGACGAAAGATACGCGTGCTGATTTATTTGGCACATCCACATTTCCTTAGGGAAAACACAAACCATATAGCATCAACAGCCTAATCAAGCTCATTAAGCAGAGGATCACTGCTCATAACCATGGGGATCACAGGAGCTGTAGTTCGTCAATTGTTTATGATGAGAAAGCAGATCAAATCTTCCCTACACCTGTTCCCTTGTCCTTTGCCAACCATTCCTGTCATTTTTCCCTCATGTGCTCTTGGTAGCAAGCAAGCATGCATTATTCTCCAACAAAAGAAACAGACTGTTTTCCTAACCTTGGGGGATTTATTTATGAGGAGTAGTAGTAGAGTAGAGTAGACTGATGACATTATTATTTGGGGTCTTGTAGAAATGGACTGCATTCCTAATCCTGACACCACACATTGACCACAGATCCTTCCAATGCTTAGAATACAAGACAGCCGTCTCTTACCAATGCAAAACATTTCTTTATGCATCCACAAGGCTGTCCTCTCTCTCATCATGCTTGGAATGTGATGTTCTGAAGCAAGCAAATCAACCAACTCTGAAGATTCTAGCCATCTTAATTACTGGTGATGCACCTGGACAGAGGAGTCAGTGTCATTTTGAAATTTGTTAGTGAAAGCTTAACACATAAATAAATGATCTGACAGGGAGACAAAGAGAGAGCATGAGACAGATCTTGACCATCAAGACAGCACTAGAGCCAATTTTAAGGTATAGAACAATGGAACATCCATCAACACATGGGCCATTCAACTAACAGTAGTTACATGTTTGGAAAAGGGTCAAGTTGTTGGATCACAACCAGAGCCCTCACAAACTGATCGAACCCGGAAAGAAGGATCATGTGGCTTGGATCCTGATTTTTCAAGTATAGTTTTTTACCTTTTGGTTAACTTATTATATATATAAGAAGCCTACACAGTTAGTTTTGGATGACACTGAAATTTGGACCATAACAAGACAGAGGGATGGATGTCATATAGTCCATCCTACATTCCTACATGGCTGCCCAATGGGCAATTTGTGCATTGAATAGCTTCAAGTCTTACCCAGAAGTCAGCAGTAGTATAGTGTTTGGCCAAATGTTTGACCAACAGGAGCTAATAATTATGGAATATAACAATCTGATTTGACGTGTTTCAGTCAGAATAATGACACTGCAAATGACAGTTGCTTGTAGCACAGTGCAGTTTTTCTTGCTTCAATAACAATTTGAAAATACATTAGAATTAGAACAAACATTGTGTTCTGTTCCTGGAAAAAAATGGGGAAAAAATTTATTTTTTTTTTCAAGTTTCAACAGCTGCTGATCTTGCCTGTGAATCTTTACAGCTGCTAGTGGAGGCGAAGGAGCAGCGACTGCAGCTGAGCGCGGAGGAGGTGGCGGTGGTGGAGCAGCTGCGGTCCAAGGCGGAGTACTACGTGTGCTCGTGCATGAACCGGAACCCCGGCGGCGCGAAGCACAACGCCGGCCGCACTCCGGCGGGGCTGCTCTTCATCCGCCCCTGGAACAACCTCCAGTACGTCTCCGGCGCGGCCTTCCTCCTCACCGTCTACTCGGACGTCCTCGCCTCCCTGGGCCAGCCCCTCCGCTGCGTCGGCGGCGGCGGCTCTGGCGACGACGACGCCGGCGAGCCCGCCGCCGCCGCCGGCGACGCCGGCGAGGTGCTGGCGTTCGCCAAGTCCCAGGCCGACTACATCCTGGGCACGAACCCGATGCGCACCAGCTACCTGGTCGGGTACGGCGCGACGTACCCGCGGCAGGTGCACCACCGCGCGGCGTCGAGCGCGTCGTATCGGAACGACCGGGACTTCATCGGCTGCCTGCAAGGGTTCGACTCGTGGTACAGCGCGCGGGAGGAGAACCCGCACGACCTCGTCGGCGCCGTCGTCGGCGGGCCCAACGGCGAGGACGTCTTCAACGACCACCGCGGCGCGTACATGCAGACCGAGGCCTGCACGTACAACACGGCGCCCATGGTCGGGGTCTTCTCAAGCTCATGCAGCTGGAGGGGCAGCTGACACGGCCGGCGGGCGGCGACAGAGACGCCGCCGGCGGAGGATCTTTGATAGGAGACGTCGTTTTCCTTGAAATTGAAAGATTTCAATGACAAATGGTGGGAAAATAAACATTTCATTTTGAAAAGAGTAAAGGAAGATGTGATATTGATTTAGGATGGGTGGATGGATGTGTATACATGATGATTCTTTTTTAATTCCTACTAGAGACTACCGTATTTGTTTCATGTTTTTGCACATAACAAAGAAATCGAAAAAGAAGGAATATACATTTCAAGTGGACCATAGCAATTTCAAAGTATAGCTAACAACAATGTGTGTACGGGGTTGTGATGGGTTAGTCGCAAGGGCTTTTGTGATCTTGGAAGGAGCTGTGCATATGTGAGGTTTTTAGGCCTGTTTTTTTTTTAAAAAAAACTTGGTCAATTCTATTTTACTTAATTAAAAAACAGAGCTCCGGTCATTAAATGAAAAAAAATAAGATCGGTCTATTAATTTTCTTTAGTGGACTCGGTCTATTTTAGTTTGTTTGGGCCAAATCAAGAATCAAATATTTTTTGGAAGATATAATAAAAAAACAATATGTTCTAAAAACAATATAGGACGCGTCATCAAGCCACAGCAGGCCAAACTATATAGGCCGGCCCGCCCGCGTCGAGGAAACGGCCCAATAGACCTGGGCTGGCCCATTAATCGGGTGAAGCGCTCGAGGCCCATAGTGCGTGCCGCGTAACCGTTGCGCTCGGCAGGAGTTCAACGGAATGCCGCACCACCACCGCCGTCGCCGCTTGCCCTGGCCTTCGGCTGCGCCGCCGCCTGAGGTGCTCGACGGAACGCGTCTCAGTAAGCCCTGTGGGGATCAGGCTAGGTGCTCCACCGCCGCACCGGAGGCGATGCGCGTCGACGTTCACCAGCTTGATGCCGCGAGCGTCGGCACCAGCTCGACGCCGCGCGCGCGCGTGGGGCGCTGCGGTGCGGCGACTTCCTCGGCCGCCTACGCCCCCTACGCGCGTGCCGGGGCCTCTGGGACAGCGCCAGCGCCTTGCGCGGCGGCTCAGCTCATCCGTGGACTCCGCGCCGACATGCGCACCGACGACCAGGACCGACTGCAGGTCAAAAGGAGAGGAAAGCTGCCCCGTTCGGTTGCTGCCGGCCACTGGCTGTGCGTGTGACGGCCGGCCTCGCCTCAGCGTTGGCGTGACGTCGTCGGGGAGAATCGGGTAGTGCGCGGCGTGCCGACCTCAGGGTCTCCCAGGTCACGCACTCTGTGTCATTGTCAATCAGGGTATCCATTCCTTTCGCTGTCCAATTAGTTGGTAATAAAGCATGTAGTGCGTAGGAGATTGAGGGCTTAGTATCGTGATGAAATTGTTGCTTAATTGTCAAGTCAGTGACAAACATACTGTTTTTGCTTGGTTTTTATTTTATCTGCGAATATAATGCCACATTGCCACTTGCAAGATAACCACCCGGATAGCTTACCGAATCAGGCCAATAGGTTGTTGAAGGATAGTAATTAAGTTAATCAGTCACCACAACTCCACAAGATTACAGCAATGCGTATTAAGAGGCACACTGAAGCTGCACCATTAGATTCCCTCTGCACCAAATTTTCTTGAGGTGAAAAAGAGATCTTGTTCCATTCCTGAGAAACACTGGCTTAATGCATATTCTGAAATGCCTCATCCTAGCCCGTGGTCCACAATGTGAGCTGTGCCAGCTTTAGGTGCATTCTTTGCTGGTGATCATTTTTGAGAGATCAAATATAAGTGTTGTAATAATGATGCACTTGTCTCCTCACTGTTGGTGGGGCACAATCATGTAGCATGACGCGATCTTTTTTTTTAATTGGAAAATGCCTACTTAGTTCCTTGGACGTTGACTTCCGTTTCCACGTTTGCGGCTGAGGACAACCTAGTAAGGTGTGCATGCATAGGAACCTGTCAGTGGCTTAGTCCCATGTTGGTTGGCATATATAATCGTTGTCTGTCTCTCTTACAAGGTCTCTCTTTATGTTCTGTGCTCATAAGGTTGGAAAAGAAGCATGAAGCTGAGTGTTGCAGTTTTCTTATTCTCCATCTTGCAGTATACCAGCGGCCAGCCAGATAGCCGAGGTATGTTGTCTTGATTCTGTGCTTTAAGTTCAGATGATAAATAGTGAAAAAAAATGCATGTAGAGCTCAACTTCTCATGTCATGTGTGCATTCAAAGGTATATGTATGCCTGCATCGTTGATAATAGGTATGATTGATGAAAATCCATTTGTATAAAAGGGGAAAATAGAACCATTTTCGAAGATCAATGTCAAGCAAGCTTTTGAAGCCAATCAGTTCCTCATGATTATTTATTTGCCAGTCTTCTGACTTATATTTCCCTTTCAGGTTTTATAAGCATTGATTGTGGCATCCCGGAAAACTCTTCGTACCAAGATCTCACTTCAAGCATAATATATGTCTCAGACCATGGTTTCATCAACTCGGGAGAAAACCGCAACATCTCCTCAGATTACATCAGTCCATCACTAGCACAACGCTATTATAATGTCCGCTTCTTTCTAGATGGCACGCGGAATTGCTACACCTTGACATCCTTGGTTGCCGGAAACAAGTACTTCATTCGTGCAGCCTTCTATTATGCAAATTATGATGGCCTGAACAAGCTTCCTGTTTTTGATCTATACATGGGGACAAATTATTGGCATGAAGTTAAGTTCAGGGATGCAGGTGCGATTAATTGGATGGACATCATAGTTGTGGCTCCTGCTGATTACCTGCAAGTTTGTTTGGTGAACAAAGGGATGGGAACTCCGTTTATCTCTGGGCTGGATTTGAGGCCACTGAAGAGTACTCTTTACCCAGAGGCAAATGCTAGTCAATCCCTGGTGCTGATCAATGCCAATCGGTTTAACATGGGGCCCACAGACAAGTCTGTTTTCGGTGAGTTTGATTTATTTAGTTCTCATGCATCAAATGTAACAGGTCAGCGAGTCTAATCACCCCGTTGGTTGATAAATTAAGAACTGTGATGACACAAATATTATATATTTTTTTTTGTGGGAACATGAGGGGTAAAATCCCTACCGTTTAAAACCATCAATCAAAAAGGTTATAAAGGTGCAAACAAGGTGAAGATCAATCAAGAAACAAAGAAATAAATGAAAATGATCAAATCAATAACACAACAGCTTCTAGCCATTGTTCAATAATTATTTTTCTTGGTTTGATGGATAACATGATTAAACTCCTTGACACAACTATTCAGAAGTACATTGGTGTCTTTTGGACTTGTTGAAAATAATCGAAAATATCTTTATTAATGATTGTGTCTGCTCCTTTTTAGCCACCTTTGCATGGACTTGTCTCAGAAAAATGATACTTTAAGATGACTAATTTTGCAACATCTTTAATACTTTTTATTGTTAACTGAATGAACTGTACTGCACAAGCATATTTCTTTGTCCCGAACAGGTACCCATTGGATCCCCATGATCGTATATGGTTGACATATGGTGTCATCCCAACCTGGAATGAGGCATCTGCTACATCTGTTGTTCGGAATTACCTTACTGATCCCTATGATGTGCCATCTGCCGTCATGCAAAAATGCTGCAACACCTTCCAATAGTTCAACAATTAATTTCTCATGGGATCCATCTGATCACTCCGTGAATATCAGCTCCAGATATTTTTTTGTTTTCTACTTTGCTGAGTTGCAGAGTGTAGCGAGCAATGAACCGACAGTTTGATATCATTGTCAATAACAGCACATGGAACAAAAAACCTTACACTCCACCATACCTATTTGCTAATTCCTTTTCTGGTATGGTTCAGGGGCAAGTGCAGTATAACATCTCACTTGTTGCCACGAAGAACGCAACACTCCCACCTATTCTCAATGCCATGGAGATGTATTTGGTGAAACCGATAGATGAAATTGCAACAGACCCTGGAGATGGTATGAGTTTAACAGTGTATATTAATGCATTCTGTAAATTTTCTATAATTGCTAACTGTATCGATGTTACGTTTTCTTACAATTTGCAAAACATGAAAAGTAGTAACACTTTTTAAAGGGAAAAGTAGCAAAACTAATTTGTTTTCTCGAACAGCATGAGAGCTACATATCATTGCATTAATAGAGGAAGAGAGTTACAAGTTACAGTACTCACATATCATTGCATTTTTGTTTGCATCATATTTTAGATGTACTGCTATCTTGTTAACAACTTTTGTATCCATATACATACTTTTCTTGGTTTTGCCATGCAGCTAGAGCCATGATCGCAATAC
Source organism: Hyparrhenia diplandra (assembly GCA_015847255.1). Classification (NCBI taxonomy): domain Eukaryota; kingdom Viridiplantae; phylum Streptophyta; class Magnoliopsida; order Poales; family Poaceae; genus Hyparrhenia; species Hyparrhenia diplandra. Next base: position 8,645 of record JADLZK010011206.1, read on the forward strand.
AAGAAGCTTTTGGTGTGAGCAAAAACTGGATGGGTGACCCATGTGCTCCAAAAGCTTTTGCATGGGAAGGATTGGACTGTACTGATCCTCCAACTGGTATTCCAAGAATAAGAGCATTGTATGTCTCAGTCATATTTGAAATAAAGAAAGAAAAAATGAATCGTTAGATAGCATTGCAAGTTTCAATTTAGACTCTCAAGCTGGACATAGCAAGAGCAGAAACTAACTGTTCTGCATTCCTCATTTTTATGGCAGAAACTTGTCTTCAAGTGGGCTGGCCGGTCCCATCACTACCTCTTTTGGTGATCTGAAAGCACTCCAGTACCTGTAGGATTTTTTCCACAATATCTTACTTTAGATGTTAAAATGTGCTATGTCATTTTTTTTTTTGGGTACTACTTGCAAGTTCCAAAATTAAGTCGATCTGGTTCATTTCCTTCCATCTGCTTGTTTACTTGTATGTTTACCTGTTTTCTCTTCTTGTATGTCTATTGATTTCTGCACTGTTTACTATAGTATAACTAAAATAATATTCATCTTACAGTAAATTTATTGAATTTCATGTGAAATATATGTTCTCTTCTTGTATGTCTCCACCGTACTATAAAACTTACATTTTGCAAGAAAACTAATCATGTGAAATATATATATTTAGGAGAAGACACAAAGCCTGTTTGCAATTATTACTTTAGTTCTTTTCCTGAATTCAGACGTGAAATTAAGCTGATAAATAGTACCACTGAAACATTTTATTTCCACATACCTTAAAGCTATTTCTTACAAGAACTGTTACCTATCCCAGGGATTTGTCACACAATAAGTTGTCTGGCTCCATTCCAAATTATCTTGGACAGCTTCCATTTCTAGTATTTCTGTAAGTATTACTAAACATTTGCTCGATTTTGGAAATCTTCATAGAACAAACTTTTCATATGCCATGCATTTTCTTTATAGGGATCTCTCCAGCAATGATCTTTCTGGATCAATTCCTTACAGTCTTCTTCAAAAATCCAACAATGGGACTCTATCACTAAGGTATGTTACCAAACTATGGAGGAACCCTGTTTTAAATCAAATTTTTTTTTATTCAAAGAATTTATAAAATATACTTGGAGGATGCAGTTATACTATTTTAGATGTTCCTTTAGTGAGCATCTGTTTAAATGTATAAAATATATCCTTTGTATTTGGACGTTTCTTGTTCCTCAATTTCTTTGTGAGTCCATTTAATAAAGAAGCAGCACTTATCCCATTACTGGGTACTGTAGTTCATAAATAGTTTTCAATAGCATTAGAACATTATCATAACTTCGTAGTAAACAAAATACTGCTTTTGTGTTTGGAATTTTCATCCATACTAGAAGGAGAGCTCTGCTAGAAGGCACTAACAGTTTCAGTTCTTTAATGTAACATTTTTTAAAAAGGGTTCTTTAATGTATCATCGTTTTGGGTAAAAAAACATTTCTGAGAACAGTGACAGTGCTGCTACCTTTGCCTTGCCAATTTTAGATCTGGTTGATGACCAAAGATATAGAACAGCTCCCTTTATTTGGGTTACCTTGGAAGCATTTCTTAATGTGAATCATTCCGTGCATTTTTTACGCTTCCAGGCTTGGTAACAATTCAAATTTATTGGGGACCGGTAGTAACTATGGATCAGGTCCAAAGAAAATGAATGGGGCATTTCTCTCTGCGATAATCATTCCAATAGTTGCTGCCATTGCCTTATTTGTTATCTTCACTGTTGTGCTGCTCCGATCACTCAAGGAAAAAGGTAATACAACATGAAGGAAATCATTTTTTAGTGCCACATGCTGTTGTATTTCTTGCCTTTTAATACCCTTTTTATATGATGCAGATAGGAGAAGGGCTGCTGATCCTAAAGATGAAACAGCATTACTTGAGAACCGAGAATTCTCTTATAGAGAACTGAAGCATATCACAAATAACTTTAGCCTAGAGATTGGCAAAGGTGGGTTTGGAGTTGTCTTCCTTGGTTACTTGGAAAATGGGAACCCAGTCGCTGTGAAAGTACGGTCAGAGTCATCTTCACAAGGGGGTAAAGAGTTTCTGGCTGAGGTAAATGGGAATGAACTTCAAGAAGTAGATGTGACACGTTTAACTCATCCATACCCCCCCACCCCCCCCACCCCATTGTAAACATTTGTTTCATAATTCCTGATGAACAGTAGATCGAAGTATTAGGGTTTTGTAGATGGAATTATAATTAGTAATCATTATTAATATATGTTCTTTTTTTCTTCATGAACAACAATTATCTGAACTATGCTGCAGGCTCAACATTTGACAAGGATACATCACAAGAACTTGGTATCTTTGATTGGCTATTGTAAGGACAGAACTCATTTTGGCCTTGTCTACGAGTACATGCCAGAAGGGAACCTGCAGGAACATCTGAGAGGTTGTTTATTTGGCCATTAAAACATAGAATGTTAATATAAGATAATCCTGGTTTTAGGTGTCCTAAATTAGAAATCAGCTGTGCTATATCTTGACATTCAAATTACAGAGGAATGCTACATTTCTCAAAGAAGCAGTTTGCATATCCTAAAATAGCTGTGGTTATGGTTAGAATGTATAAAGTGCATGCATTTCTCCAACATGTGTTTTGAATTTATACTGACTGTTTGATTTCTTTTCTTTTCTTTTCGCTCGGTGTTCAATTTCTGTTGATGTGTCTAGATACTTCTACTCACAAACCACTCACTTGGGAGCAACGCCTTCAAATCGCCCTTGATGCTGCTCAAGGTATGAATGAACTGTCTCATTCTGAGATTACCTTTATATCTGTACACTATTGTAAAAAATATGAAAAAAAAAAAATCACTTTATCGCAGGTCTGGATTACCTGCATGTTGCATGTAAACCAGCACTGATTCACAGAGATGTGAAGAGTAGGAACATTCTCTTGACCATGGACCTTGGAGCTAAGATTGCTGATTTTGGTCTGACCAAGGCTTTCAGTGACTCAGAAACACATATCACCACTGAACCAGCTGGTACAATGGGCTACTTAGATCCTGAGTAAAGTCTTGTACAACTTCTCTCCTAGTATATCATAACCCACTTCCAGTTTCAAGAAAATTGTCCCTTTTCATCAGGACTACCTAGAGTAGCATTATGTTATGCAAATGAATTATCTTAACCTGTCTACCAGTGTACCAAGTGCTAGTGGTAACTGAACTCTACCCTTGCACACAGGTATTACCGCTAGTGGTAACTGAACTCTACCCTTGCACACAGGTATTACCGGATCAGCGAGAAGAGTGACGTTTACAGCTTTGGTGTCGTTCTCCTGGAGCTCATAACAGGCCATTCCCCGATCGTCCCCATAAATGACAGTTTGAGCATCCACATTGGTGAGTGGGTGCAGCAAAACCTCGACCAAGGCAGCATCGAGAGCATCATAGATTCAAGCATGGGATGCGAGTACGATATCAACTCCGTCTGGAAAGTCGCCAACCTGGCGCTGCACTGCAAGCAAGAAGTTTCCAGGGAGCGGCCTACTATGACGGATGTCGTGGCACAGATCAAGGAGAGTATGGAGCTCGAGGCCCACCGCCTCGGTCGGGAGCGGAGCTCGGCTTTGGCAGGTGGTGATGGTCTGAGCTTTGCCGGCGAGAGGAATGTGTTTGAGGTAGAAGGAAGCGTTGGGGAGATATCAGAGGCCTCGCCTGGTCCGGCAATGAGATAGGTTCTAATCTTTTGCTCAAGTGCTAGATGTTGACCAGGTTATAGGGGCAATGAGATAAGTAGAGGTTTAAAATTGCTGGTGTAAAATGTTCCCCAGTAGAAAGATATTATAGAGAGAAGTCGTAGATGCAAGATTAAAACCATTTGAAAGGCGTGCATGTAAAAAAAATCCCAATTAGTTATAGATGATCTGCTTGTTATGGTAATTATAGTAAACAACCAATAGTCAGGCATACATAATGTCAAACCCTTGATTATAAGCTGCTACTGCTAGTAATAAGACACTACATTCCTTGCACGTACTGTTGAGAGCATTTTTATAACTGAAAGAACTGCTTCTGCATTGGTTTCACATAGATGAAACGCATTGCATTGGCTTCACATACAGAGCCTTTTCCGAGCTATATCTGCCATTTGGAAGGCGTGCATATAAAAACATTCCCAATTAATTATAGGGTGATCTTCTTGTTATTATGGACTTATGGTGGCAATTGGCAAACAAGCAATGATCAGGCATTCATAAAGTCAAACCTTTGAATAAGCTGCTAGTAATATATACTACTACGTACATTCCTTGCACGTAACTAACTGTTTGAGCATTTTTTTTTATAACTGATGAAGGAATTGCTTCTGTGACTGGTATGGATTTAGGACATACTGTACGCATCATGCATGTACGTGGTGAAGTAGGGCTCTTATTTCATCCGGATATTTAATAGTACTTTACAGTGGCGGAGCGGCGGAGCTAGCTGTTGAGCACTGGGGTGCATCAAAACAAATTTTATATACAAATCTGTAAACCATTTATAATTTTATATATAAATAGGTTTTTAATACAAATAGTTTTTTTTTTATTTTTTAACATCCTGTGGGTTTGAAACAGGGGGGGTCCACCCCTGACCCCTGATCCCCTGGTAGCTCCGCCCCTGGTCCACTTTACTATGGTACATAGTTTGTAGAAAAACCAGTTGACATTTATGTTCCTGGTTAAAAAAACTAGAAGACCTCCGTTGGCTAAAAAAACAGGGAGATATATAGCCAGACATGGACTTTGCATCTTGAAGCTGGATACGTACTGTACTTGTTACTGAAGAATCTATATGCTAAAAAAGAAAATATTTATCTTTATGACTTTAGATTTATTTATTTAATTGGTCGAAAAAAAAAAAGATTTATTTATTTAATTATTATAATGGGCATGCTTGCCGCGTGTGTAAAAGCAAATGTGTGTTGGAGAAACGTGTCGGCTCGATCCACCAACCCTGCCATCCATCAACCATGGGCCATGGCTGGCGGCACAGACAGGAAGAACACGTATTCTTCTTGTGCATATCTAACGGTGCACAACAGACGAATATACGCGCTTAGTTAGGCATAGTTAGGCATATTTTACTTTCTCACCCGCTCCGTTTATATAAAGAATATACGTGTGGGCACACACAGCCGAAAGTTGACCACCACTTATTCCAATTTGTATGCTTATGCTAAGGTGCTTCTATAGAATATATCAATCAATATATATAATACTTCTTCGATTAGAATCATCTTGAGTAGGTTTTCCAAAGTTTGATCAATTTTATTTATAAAAAGAGATCTGGGATTTATAAAACCAAATTAGTATTGCTAGATGCACCTAAAATGTAATTTTATAACATGTTTATTAGTGTATAAAAACATTTGTGCTCCTTTTCTATAAATTTTTGGTCTAACAACGTTATTTTTTTTTTTTTAGTTAAGATAATTTTAGAAAGTGGTTTATTTATAGATGGAGGGAGTATTTCTTTTAGTTTGTCCTGAACTACATATATTTATATATAGGAGCAAACGTGTTCGTGTATTGTAGTCCCGTGGTTATTTGAAAATGCCAATGACAAAAAAAAAATTAGTAAGCTGCCTATCTTAGTTGGATTTAGTTGAGCTCGATTAAAAAAACAGTTAAATCACATAAATTATATGAAGAATAATAACACGATGAGATTGAGGGACAGAGAAAAAAATTATCAATACCTTTTTTTTTTGCGAGGAAAATTATCAATACCTTTTAATAATAGTAGAAGATATAAGAGTGAAACAGGTTATTATTCTGTTCGAATATCAGCGTTAGGAGTATCATGATGTTAGCCTATCTCGATCAGTCTCCACCACATGCCATTCCAACCCGCAGATGATGTGACGCTTGGGTAGTTTTTTTTTTCCTTTTGGGTCCATGATACATATATACTGCACCCTGTGACTCGCTGTCATGAAAAGCTGATTATATTTGGCTTACTTTTTTTTTCTAAGAAAAGGAGGGCAGGGTTTGTTAGGTGGTCATCTATATTTTTATAAATCATAATTTCACTAGCTATTTCACTTGCCATGTAAAGTGTTCACATCATCATCCACTAGCACATGTCATTATATCTTCATTTAAACTATTCATATTAACAAACCACATCATTTACTAAGATATATTTAGTTGTCTACATTAGTATGCTAAAAATCATCGTATAACATGTATTACATTACCAATATCATCCATATGCATCTTCTAATTCTTATTAGGTAACATTCTAACCTATTTATATTCCTTTGCATACCCACCAACACCATATATATACATCTAATAATTCTTATATTAGTTAACATTCTAACCCATTTATACTCCATACCCATTGCATTGCGCAGGGATCCACCTAGTTTTTTAAAGTTTAAACATAACACACGTACATTACTCACGTATGAATGTTCACACCCCCACGCACACAAGTAGACTACCAATTCTTCTTCAACGCTAACATTAGCCAAAATGCAAAATTCTGTAATGAGTTGAAGACTACGAACCAGGGTGCCAGAGTGTACTCAACTCCTCGTGAGAGCATGTTTCGAAAGTTTTGAGTTTTAAAAAACTCATAAGTAATCTTAAGTTGTGCTTCTGAGTTACACATTTAACATCTGAGTAATGTTTAGCGAGATGAACATGACCATAGACATGTGGCCATGGCGCTCGTTGCTAGTGCCACATCTAGGTAATCGGGCTCGGGATGTTTTAGTGAGCAAAAATATATAGCTCATACTCCATTCATCTTAAAAAGAGTATCATTAATTACCTAAAAAATATCTCAAGCCTGATTACCCAAGATGTAGGTATACTTGATCAACATTCAACATGATAACATAACGTGGACTCCCTTGTTTTAAAAGGAGTGTTTGTTAAGGTGTTAAACTTGACTAAGTTTATATAAAATATTAGCAATATTTATATATCTAATAAGTTTATTGTGAAAACATATTCAATGATTCATTTAATGATATCAATCATGCACCATAGGTATTAATATTTTGTTAAAGTTAAAATGTTTGACTTCTCAAGAAGCAAGGATGGTACTCTTTATAGGACAGAGGGAGTGCTCCTTCCAAACTTTATGATAAAATAAGTGCACATCTTGCTCCTCAAGAAGTTAAGACTTTTTAAGTTTAACCAAATATTTATAGAATAAAATTAATATCTATGATGTATAATAGATATCGTTACATTGATGGTGGAATATAATATTATAATAAACTTATTTGGAAATATAAATATTAGGTAATACTATTTTCTATATACATAGTCAAACCTTGAGAAATGATATGTCTCTTTATATAGTGTAATAGTAACAACATATGTAACTATGTTTGATTTTAAAACATGCATACATAACAAGCCTAATTTATGGTCGCTTAAATATTTTTCATAATAAGCATGTTAGATTTGTCTTGGATCTGGGAACTATCTTTTCAAATCAGCATACATCTGTCACGGGGAATAACAAAGCCGATTTCCCTACTGGGAAAATCTTAGGCCTTCTTTTCGTTGACCTTGGTTGAGCACGCCACCCTCCATGATGGTCCAAACCAGCAATGGTTCTTTTGACGAATTATATTTTATTATATTTACTCGGAAAGCCTAAAAACACATTTTTTTATAACTAGTAATAAATCAAGTCTATCAACGCAAAGTCAAACCGAAAGCGATCAAGAATAACACCATTAAATGAAATGATAGAGCCACTCAAATTTTACTTTATTCCAGTAATAGTTGTTTTTCTCTAAAAAAAGTTCCAGTAGCATTCGTACGGGGCATCGCAAACAAAGATTACTGCAACAAGAAACCCAATGCCATTCCCATCTTGATGGCTTTCCACCCTTATGGGTGCTGACACCCTTTTGATTCTTTCCACACAACAAGTCACCTTCTTTTGCTCTCCTTTTGACCTTTTCTCCGTCTTTACAGCATTCAACTTACAGGAACAAAAGGTGATGATGGAGTTAGTGATGAATATAATCAAGAGATTACTGTCTGAAAGTGCCCTCAGACTGCATACATGTTTTAAGTATTAAAAGCTACATATGCATCTGATGGTTCTTTCATCCTAATTAGATTATGTTTTCACATGTATCTTTGAGATGAAGGCACTAATTCATCAGACATTTGCACGGGGACTCTGAATGATTGGAGAATATTATATGAATTCGATGACTCAATCATGCTAGTGGAGCTTAGCATGTCACCTCTGATCGATCTCGACAAAAGCTCAGCAACACTTTTTGGGGAAGATTAGACTATGCCTTCCTTTTTTTTTTACTAGCTCTTTGGGACTGTCCTAGATGGTTTTCCTGGAGTTTTCCCAAGAAAAAATGCCTGCTTTGCGTGATAATGCATTATTGATGTAGACATCGATCATCGACAGCATTTTAATTTCCTGATCAGCCAGGCAGCTATCTTGTCTCCTGTGTAAATTATTGCAGATATGTGATCACACAAGTTGATGAGATCAGGGGAACAATTCTCTTGGCCACTGACATTGAATAATACACAAATCTGGATATGACATCCAGAAACTAGTAATAATAGTTTAATAGTGGAAGGAGGTCCGGAAGGACCCCTGGGCCATTTTATTAGCTTTGTCTTATTCAATTTTTTTGCACAAATATAATTTATTTTGTTAGACTTATTTTATCAATAAAGATACTTGAATATTGATTAATTTATTTTATGATTTGCATAAATATTTTGAATAAACGAACATGAAGTTCAAAAATCAAAAATGGATAGAGGGAGTAGCTTTGTTCCAGTAGCAGTAGAAAACCATCATGGATAAGATTTTCCTCTTATATTATATTCCTTTTTCTTTTTTTGGGAATGAATGAAAAAAAAAGATAACTTGTTATATCTATTTTGTCCTTTGTCTGTTGCATTTGATGGCTGATGTTTCATCTGTTGGACACACATATTGGTGCCGTACAACTTTTATACTCATTTCCGTGAATTTTTGTTTGTTCCATTTGATGAATGACATGGTCCTCCTCTCACTGCATTTTGTTTTCATGGTGAGTTGATATCCCATCTAAGGTTGTTGAGAGGTGAACATTTTAAGTGTTTGATTTCCCATTCCTATCAAGGGTGGCTAAAGCAAGCTTTTCAGTTCTAATACCAAAAAGAAATTCCCTGTTGTACTGAACTTTATTATCACAGCAGAAAAAGGAGAATAAAAAGTGAATATCTCTACTTCGTTGTGAAGATATATAATATCTTAATAAAAAAAGTGAAACCTAAGAATTAAAACAACACATAAAAATACATTTCCTTAGCTAGAAATTCCAAAGCTTAAGCGCTAAACCTTGACATCTACAATATCTTTTTTTTTTTTGAAAGCTTGCATTGACACGTGCTTCGTTAAATAGAAGTGAGAAGTTTTACACACGGCTCCAAAGAAACAAACTCACTTCTCTCTCTAAATATAAAATGATCCAAAAACACAAAGAACCAATAAAAGCAGTTTGATGGCTTTACAAGTTTTGTCTCCTCTAGCTATGGCTACAACACATAGAACCAATCAAACCTTGTTTTTGATGGCTTCATGGCTCCGACTCCTCACGCTACGTGATAAGAGTCAGAGCTCCTGAAGACCTACTAAATAAGCTCTAAAAAATTTAAATGGTTCTATAAAACAAAACAAAGATTAGGAGAAGTGAAATTCAAGTGGTTTCCTTCCTACCAAAAGTCCATCGCGGGACGCAATCAATCAATCGAGAAAGCTAGAAATTCAGGGCTCCTGCTACTCCCTCTCCCAAAGTCGGAATTCGCTCCCTCTTCTCTCTCCTTCCACCCGCTCCAAGAAATGCTCCCAAAATCCAGCCACCGGCGCTGATTGACAAATCGCGCCAACCACCACCCGCAGTCCGCGCGCGCCCTGCCTCCTCCTCCTCCACAGGACCGCCGCCTCCTCCCCCTCCTCCTCCTCGTACTCTCTGCTGCTGCGGCGGCCGTACCGTCGGTCGTCGCCTGGACGGGTGCGACGGGCGGCGGTCACGTCGCCGTGACGTGACCCACGGGAGGAGCGAGAGAGGAGGTGCTGGCCGTGCCGGCCGCCAGGGAGGAGGGAGGAGGACGTCTCACCTCACCTCGCCCCGCCTCGTCGTCTTCCGCGGCGTCCGTTCTTCAAGCTCCCTCTCTCTCTCCCCGTCACCCACCAGCAGCCCCAGCCCGCCCGCCCCCGAGGAGGACGCAGCGGTACGGTACGAGTCGTCCCCTCTCTCCTCCACTCCGGCGACTGTTGAGCGCCGATCACGTGTTCTTCGTCTTTTTCTTTCTTTCTTTGTTTCAAGTATTAATTCTTCATCCTCGCAAAAAAAAGAGTAATAATTCTTCAGTGATACAGTGGACTTTGTAGTACCTGATTGGAGCCGTTTCTTGGCTTCTTTTCTGGGATTCGTGGAATCGTGGGAGGAGGGCTCGGTTTAGGTGTAAGGATTTGGATCAAGTCTCGTATTTGCCACTCGGCTTCTTAACCTGATTGATGCCTGTCTATGGTTTTGATATTTGGATTCAGTATTTTTCTTCATTCAGAGCATATATTTAGTCCTCCGAAATCAGTATAATTTCTAGTTTAAGCTGTGGTGTGGTGTGGATTAACTTACTAGTTACTACTTACAACTGCATCTGTCTGATACTGATGATGAGATTCATATGGGGAGTTGGATACTGATTCATATAGGGAGTTGGCTACTTGTGTTTTTTTTTTCTTCAAACATGGTACTGTCTTTCGTATCTGCAGAATAAACTGATTGTGTTAGCATTTCTCTGTCGAGGTCAACTGATTGCAACCATATTTTGCTGATCTGAAAAGGCGCTACCATGCTTATGCATCGAACTTCTAGTTGTTTAGCTTCCAGTACCGTTACTTTTTTGCTAATTACATGGCACAAAAATTATATATATAAAAAAAACTGCTTAGTTTAGATGTAAACACGCCGATGTTGTTTCCATATACAAAGTCTGTGGCATTGTTGCATATGGGAAATCCATGTGACATGCTAGGATTGACAGGCTAATTTTCTTGCTGCTTGATCCATGCAGGTTGCCATGAGAAGATACCTTTGGTAGTGCCAAACATCAGCCTAGGAATTTCAGCATGGGTTCGGGGAATTTGGTAACGAAGAAGGCAATAAGGCCCAGCTCCTTTGATCTGGACATAAAAATTGATCAAAGTTGGATGGAGGATGTTGCTTGCCCAATCTGTCTCGATTCCCCCCACAATGCTGTACTGCTTAGGTGCACCTCGTATGAGAAGGGCTGCAGACCTTTCATATGTGACACTGACCAGACTCGCTCAAACTGTCTTGAGAGGTTCAAAGGCGCTCATGGACTGCCAGCCAATGTGAAAGTCTCATCTCGTACCGTGGCTCCTCTTAATAGCATTCATATCATTTCATCAAATGCAGTAACGCCCAGCTTGTCCGTTGTGTAGAGGTGATGTGATTGGGTGGTTTGTTATTGATGAGGCTCGCTTGCACCTTAACCAGAAGAAAAGATGTTGTGAAGAGAGTTGCTGCTCATATGTTGGTAACTTCCATGAGCTTCAGAAGCACACCCAACAAAAGCATCCAAATTCACGCCCTTCGAAATTGACCCTGCTCGCCAGGTTGATTGGGAGAACTTGCAGCAGTCTTCTGACATAATAGATGTCTTGAGCACAATACATGCACAAGTTCCAAACGGTATAGTTCTTGGAGATTATGTCATCGAGTATGGGGATGATGAAGCTGGAGATGACTATGAAGTTTACCACAGGGTTAGAGCAAACTGGTGGACATCCTGTATTTTTGCAAAGCATTCGGAGATCTTCAGGAGGAAGCCGAAGAAGGACAAGAACAAGGGAAAGGAGAAGTAGTGGAACAAGGAGCAGCAACAGATCTAGTCAAGAAAGCTTTACTCTTGAAGTGCCCACAAGATCTGTTGATATGAGAGAAATCAGATTTGATGAAATTGATGATGAATATATAGTTACAGGGGCCATGGCTAGGGCTGCTGTGTCAAGGAGAATGGCTGCTCATTACAGGTCTGTAGTTACTGTGCTATATTTCCTGCTTTCTGTTATTACTTAGAGATCATATGGTTAAAATGACATGCACATGAAGATTTAGAACTACCAAGAGAAATTATTGTTTTATTTAAAACGACATGCACATACAGATTAAAACTATCAAGAGAAATGATTGTTTTATTTATGTTCTCCATTTGCACACTTTTTTGTTCAGTCTCAAACTGTGCCCAATTCTTATACTATTGCATGGCTACATTCTTCATTTTCGTTCTGTGATTGTTGGGATCATTTGGCTAAAAACTTTGTAGTGTTATTATTTCGGATTACTCCATGCTGAAACATGCTATTGGCGTATTTGATATCCATTATGTTTCTCCCTACAGCCATTACACAATTTGGAAATCTCTAATACAAATTGAAAAATCAACAAATTGGTTCCTCTTTTTATTGTGTTATTAGTCACCCTGTCTCTGATATGCATTCTGTTTCATCAATTCAGGGATCCCAGATTTGGACGCCGCATTCCTAGGATCATCAACTAAGGAAAGCTGTGCTGATGTCAGATGCAACAAAACTCAGAACCATTCTGTCTGCTCATTTCTATTTCTTTTTCTTTCTTTTTCCTCGAAAATGAAAAAGAAGAAATCACTTTACCCTGTGGGTGGTACTCGGGCAGACCAAACTTCATGTACAGATAAGATAGCAGTAAACTTTTTCTTACTGTTGATTCGCTGCAGGTCTCACCATTTTAGGTTCTTTGGTGTAAATATTTAGCTTCCTTCTATCTTGTAGCTATGCTGAAGATCAGCTTCCTGTCTTGGAATTCCTTGCATCTCAAATTGCTTCTCTGAAATACAGCCAGCTTTTATAAGCAAACGCCCTTAAGCTATTTCCATGCTGATTTTCTCACCCTCTTTCAAAAACCATCGAAAATCTAAAGACGCTGAGATCACAGGAGTGCCCCATACGGTAATTCAACTTGTAAAGGTGTTGGAACTGTGACCTTCCGTGTTGAAAGGAGCTGAAAGGAGCTGCTACTGTCTGCGTCGCACAGCAGATTTCGTGCTGGACTGTCTGATCTGTGCCTGGGCTTATCGAGAGCTTTCGTGCTGGACTGCCAACCCCCGTTGCCTTTGCTCTGATGGCTTCCATGGTGGGTCTGCTTGATTCCGGTTGACTGATAGTCTGATTGCTTCCATGGTGAGCCTGTTTGATTCCGGTTCACTTCGAATCACCGAGTAGCTCGAAGATGCCTGGCTTGACAAGATGGACAGCTACCTGCCTCTGAATCTTTGTTTATCTGTGGTCGTCTTTGTTACGCATCAGTGCCCTTATTTTCTCTCTGAAAAAAAAGAGAGACGCGTGAGAGATGGCAAAATGGAAAACTCTGTTTGTACAGGTAATAGTTATAGAACAGCCAATCAGGCAGGGAAGGAGGTCCACCTGAAACGGCAGGTCATGACACCAATTACACATTGGATCATAGCAAGATGATAGAGATCAAATAACAGAAAATTCTTGAGAGAATAATCACATGGCCGTCACTTGATCCCCACTTGTTGGTTTGCCACCAGCAAGCCCTAATTCCAGCTAAGAGAAAAGAGACCAATTGCAGTTGACATTCAGTCACCAGGCCACAGGCCTCAATCAAGCCATTAACGTGCAATGAATGTACAGATATTGATATTCATCCTTTGATAATCAGATTAGAAAGAAAATGTTATAGGTATCACTATCACCTGAGGTAAGCACAAAGTGACATGAAAGCAAAATTAAATACAACAGGTGTTTGTGTTACAGCTTCTCCAGAAAGCAGCAATTGAGTAAGCACAAAGTGGCGCAAAATCATAACTAAATACAACAGTGTTACAGCTTCTCCAGAAAGCAGCAGTTGATGGATCAAAAATCAGAAGACCACAGCATCACTTGTCACCGACGGTGGGGCCACCAGAAAGCAGAGTACGTGTTGAATCAGGGGCTCCGACTACACGATGCTAGTCTCCTTGGAAACATGATAAGAACTGAGATTAGCTTATGGATGCCAACTGTTTCATCATGGTAGACCATACAAACAACAGCAGAGGTAACTTATTCCTACTTCTAGACCAGCCGACTCCCAGGTCTGGTAGTCCACTTCACCAACCCTTTTTCTTGCACCCCCGCTGTTGAAAAGAAGAAAAAAAAAAGTCAGCCTCAGTCACTTGAATAGGTAGCTGGTCTCCAAGGAAATTGCTTCAAGGAAGCTGGAAAGCTTGCTGGGACCTTACCATCTTCAGACTAATGAGCTTGCTAGAGAAAGCTCATATATTTCAGTTAGCGTCCATTCTTCACCAGTTTGTCCTCCAAGAACTATTGCCTTTGTCCCACCAACAACACAAGTACTGTGGCCCCAGGCGAACCGTGGAGGATGCCCTGGAACATTCAGAAGCCTCCAGGTTGGCTTCTCTTCAGTTGGATCCAGGAGATAAAGTTTTGAAGCAGAATGAAGACCCGCCACAGACCCACCAAATATCAAAACTCTCCCACCAGGAAGGCTCATTGCAACATGATCAAGGCGAGGTGGTGGGCCGACTCCAGCAGGATTACCAGCTCCTGGCATCCTGCTGCCAGTGATGCACCGCCAGCAAGGCTTGTCGTCACTCAAATCTAGAGTGAACACATCACTAGATCTCAGTCGTAGAGGACCACTTTTAGCAAGGCCACCAAACATCAGGATTTTCCTGCCATCGTAAACGGATAGTGAGTGCCCCAGCCTGGAAGGTGGAGACCAAGATGCAGGTATCTCCTCCAAACAGGTTTTTCCATCGTCACATCTAGGAGGTAGGTATCACTGAGAAGAACACCAGAGTCAGCACATCCACCAGAAACCACCAGCTTGGTTCCATCCACAGTGCAAGAGCTATGCCATGACCGTGGTACAGGGGGTGCAAGACCAGGAATCTCACGCCAAGTTGGATGTTGTGCATCAAGATCCAAAATGAAGACATCATTAAGCAGCCCCTGCCCCCACAGCCACCAAACAGAATTAGCCGTGATCCATTCAGGCATGATAGGGTATGGCCCCAGCGACCAGGAGGAGCTGAGCTCACATTGATGTGCCTCCATTCTGGCTTGCTGGCACTCAAGTCCAGCACAAATGTATCATTCATTGGCTGCATATTAACACCCTCTCCACCAAATAGGACAACACGGTTCCCTACAGCACAGGCACTGAAGTTGCAGCGAGATGGCTCCACTGCACCACCGACTGTCAATTTCCTCCAGGCAACAGCTTCAAGGGTGGTTAACTCTCGTGCTAGCCGGCCCCATGCCAAACTTCTTGATCCTGCCACGGTCTCAAGGGCACGAGTAGCTTCAGTACCCCATGCATTCTGACAAACCATCCTCCAAAGGTCTTCATTCCTTGTCATGTGATAAAGTCGCTTGCAAACAGAGTTTACCGATGCTATATCCCTGGGTGACAATTTAGATAAGATCTTCTGGCAAATTACCTCGTCACTCAGCAGAAAGAGACTAGAATGTTCCCACAAATTACCCTTGCCTATTGAAGTTGGTGAGTCAGTGTTGCCAGGTGCAATCCATGTGGATCTTGCAAGTTCCTTTGTTACAGAGCCAGGTGATGGACCCAAGTCAACATTAGAATCATTGAAAAACTGGATGCCCATATAGTGTGTTATCATTTCATCATCTCCGTATATGGGTGTTAATTGCAGCCTTGCCATGTATGGAGAACCATCTTTTCTAAAATTCAACAGATCACCCTGAAACTGAGTCCCTTCCTCTAAACATCTCCGAATCCCAGTAACAACTGCTGCATCAACAAGGGGATGTCTCCTCTGAGCAAATGGTCCTCTGCATTGTAGAAACCGGCTGTAAAAGAAGCATCAAAACGATAGAGAATAAGACATAAGTGAACATCGTACTAGTAAGATGAGCAACATAGCATGTTAAATTCTTTCATCTGATCAGAAGCAAAAGAAAAATAAAATATATTAAGAAAAATGATTATGTCAACAGACTAGCAAACATGGAACTTACCCTCTTCTACTAGAAGTTGAATAAAAGCAAGCAAGATATGTTCAGAAGTTCATGGTGTGCTTTCATTTCAACTAACGCTGATACTATAGATTACATTTGGTGTGCTTTAAAGTTTAAATATTTGAACCACATGACTGGTATATATTCAGTTATTTCTAGTTTCTACCACTAATTACCAACAAATAATTTTCACGGCAACTATTTCTGCTTTCTATATTTTTCAAGCAGTCCAATGCCCAGGTCCACATATATCAATTAAAACCCCTTAAGGCATTTCTAGTTGGTCTCTAGAAGAACTTAGTTACTATTACCATCAACAACAACATAGCCTTTAGTCCCAAGCTAGTTGGGGTAGGCTAAACTTAGTTACTATTACCACTGGCAATATATTGTGGTCACTGTATAATTTATTAGTTAAGATAACAGAGCAGGATTTGGGTTTTGCTGGAGCCACCAACGATCTTTAGCATCGTGCTGGCACAGGTACTACTAAGCCTTTCTTGTGACATCTGGGTAAGTTTAAATTTGGCCCATTGTGGCCCATGTGTGTGTTTTGTGTGAGATTGTGGGGGTTTTAGTCCCAACCTGGTTGTTGAGGCTTCTAGACTACAGTTAATACCAACCCCAGGTTAACACTTTTACACAGCAAAAGCATAAGTAAGTTGGTCAGCATGCTGAGTGGGTCTAAAAGATATACCAATAAAATCTCGACAACAATCTGCAGACCAAGAGGAAGTAGTGCAATTTGGA
Organism: Hyparrhenia diplandra; assembly: GCA_015847255.1. Taxonomy (NCBI): domain Eukaryota; kingdom Viridiplantae; phylum Streptophyta; class Magnoliopsida; order Poales; family Poaceae; genus Hyparrhenia; species Hyparrhenia diplandra. The sequence continues at coordinate 25,495 of JADLZK010011206.1, forward strand.
GCCATAAGATGGAACATGTGCAAAAAGTAACATATCATCTATGTATTTGTAATTTGTTGCTGCAAGACTGAACTATACAAAAGGAACTTATGTGAAACAGAACAGTTGGCAATAGGACATTCATCAAACTGTAATAATAGATTAAAATTTCTGATTTAATCCTCACAGAAGTCCATCAATAGGCTAACACTACTTCAAGATTAACAATCACTAAGTCAGCATTTTTATTTAGCAAACTCCATCCATTAAAGAGAGGTAGAGGTCGACCTAGACTGACTTGGGACGAGTCGGTTAAGAGAGACCTTAAGGAGTGGAATATCTCCAAGGATTTAGCTATGGATAGAAGCGCATGGAGGCTAGCTATCAGCGTGCCTGAACCGTAACCTTTGTTTCTTTTTTCTATCTACCATCTTTACCTTTTGTCTTATGCCTTGTGTGTGTGTGGTATTTTATACTTTTTTCATATGGGTTTCATCTCTAGCCTACCCCAACTAGCTTGGGACTAAAGGCTATGTTGTTGTTGTTGTTGTTGTTGTTGTTGTTGTTGTTGTAAACTCCATCCATTATAGATTTCTAGCTACTAGTTTCACCATAAAACAAAATAAAGATCACTGACAGCATATACAAACATATAAATTCTTTTTAAAAAAGAAATATAAGAGTTCCATACAGATTAATAGAAAAAAAAACATGTAAACCGATTCCTTGTCAAAATGAATCTCCAAAACAGATCCAGAAACAGTAGGCTACCACTAACAATAAGTTATCATTTGAACCTCACTTTAACCTATGAAATATATTTTAGAAACTAACTTCAGTAAACAGTTAAACCCACACTACTGAAGAAAAAACCAGCTCCATCAATTCTCGAAGGGAATACTTGGCACATGTGAAACATAGTTGTGGGGCCACAAACTGATCATTTTCCTTTCAAATTGAAGAAGAGTGAAGTGACCTAAAAATTATTCTCCTCGCTACTTATGTTAGGATAACATGTGAAGACTGAAGAGAGAAATGGGTTGCTTTCATCTTAGATTCCCACTCCCTAGCAAACAATTTGATGGATTAGGAGTTAAAACTGATTTAGGCCAACCAATTTTTGAAAACCACTCTTTTTCTAAAGAGAATCTAGAAGCAACAAACATGTCATGTGCCTGCTTAGTTGGCTTCCAATTCTTGACCAACCAAAATCATGGCAAACCAATGTTTAGTTTTGGCTTGCTATGACTTTGGTTGGGCAAGAATTGGAAGCAAACCAAGCAGGCCCCTAAACCAAACACCATCAAGACTCTGGTTGCTGCAGTAGTTCATGCAAATGGAGCCCTTAATTTCTGCGGCTCACAAAGCTTAAACTAACACCAGAAAAAGAAAGGAAACTGCCTGTTAGCAATTCCACCTAGCAAAGCAGCTAAACAGCACCTCGATTTGGTTCAGACAGCCATTACAAATTCAAATATTACCTATGGTCTATGGAATACTGCTGACTTCCCATGGTGGATCACCTACCTACCTAATTATCCGCGCCCCAAGCGCCTCCCCTAGCAAATTACAAATCCCCGGGCCCCCACGCATCACCACGAACCACCGAGCTTGAATTGAAACACGTGGTTATCGAATCGAAGCAGAAGAGAGTGTCAGTGGGCTCACCAGTTCCTCCCAAGCACCTCCTCCGCGCGGTATCCGGTGGCGTCCTCGAACCCGCGGTTGACGTATATGATGGGGAAGTCGGGTTCGAGCGCGTCGGAGACCACCATGCCGCAGGCGCCCAGCACGCCCTCGATGGCCAGCGAGAAGCCCGGGACCGGGCCCGCGCTCCCGGGGCCGACCTCTTCTTCCTCCTCGTCGTCACCGCCGCCGTCAGAATCGCTGTCCCACTCCATCGCCGCGGGAACCCTAGCCCATGCCGGGGCGCGCCGCTAGGGTTGTGGTCTGAGCGGGGGGGGTGCTGCTGCGGAGGGTGCGGGGAGAGGAGGCCCGCCGGATTTATACCGCGGCGGGACCGGATTGGCGAGGTTAACCGCGGGGGCAATCGGGGGTCGCGGGGAGGGCAAGGCGGCGGCGGCTGGGAGGTGGTGGTGGAGGAGGCAGCGACGAACGAGTGGACGACGACGGCGAGGCGTTTGGGAAGACGGAGCGCCGGGTGGCCGATCTGCGCCGTCGGATCTCCGGGTTCGGTTAGGGTGGACGGTTGCGATCATCCTCCTGACTCCTGAGGGTGCGCGTATAGCGGTTGAAGAAATATGTTTTTATTGGGAAGAAAAACATTTCTGAGGGTGCGTGCGTGTATCTGATTCTGAACCGTAGTGATTTCGCTAGGCCGGTTGGGATCCTTAGAATTAAATTCATTTTAATAAATATTAATTAATTAAATAATATGGTTGTATATGGAATATACATATATGTTATTGTTGTCCATATACAATAGAGTATTTATGTGTTGCATTTTTTTAACCCTGTCATCTAGTAGAACTGTATAATCTGTTGCGTTTCTACGATAGGGGAGTGAGTTGAAGAGTGTGTTATAAGTTGTATAAAATATAAATATTGTATGATAAGCTATAGGATCAATTTCCATCTCTTATTCTATAAATAAATTTGAGATAGGCTTACATGCGAGCTAGGCCGATCTTGAATTATTGCATGACTATAACACATCTCTAGATAAAGTATTGTATTGTGTACTGTATCCAGACGGTCGGTCCAATTCATCACAAGAGATGAAAGAGATAAGACCAATTAATTTGAAGGAGTTAGGAAAGAGATAAAGCTAAACTAATGACTAAGATGATGAGCACAACAGCTTGTTTGGTTTTGGTTCAGTCTGGTAACATCCATCGATGCCCGGATATGACATATGTTTCTCAGATCAATCATATGAATGTTTATAAATCATTTGATGTATAACAATGTCCTTTATGTCTCGATTGTTTCCTAGAGCTATATGTGGGCATGCTTTATAAATCATTTGATGTATAACATTTCCATTATGTCTTGATTGTTTCCTACAGCTATCACGGGACAAGCCCGTGGGGACCGTGAACCTAGGCCAAAAACACCGTCAACGGGCCGGTTTAACACCGTCGCCTGGACCACATGCCACGCCGGGACGCATTGTCACCACTAGTGCTTTGGCACATGGGGCCGGTGGAGGGGATTTTTTAACCTCCGCTTGAAAAATCACTCCCGATGGGAGTCGAACCCAAGACACGGAGGGTGCCGCCGGAAGCGCTAAACCGACTGAACTGGTTTGAGAGGAACTGGTGAGCCGCTTAACCTGCCTGCTGCCTTGCTCCGGCGATAACCGGAGGCGCTTAGTGTGTGGATGTACGACGTGCTTTTTTTTTTTAATAACTCTTTATGAATCCATCAAATCTAGCAAACAATTTGATGGATCGAAATTAGAGTTATATTTTAAAAGAAAAAACTGATGTCACCATGAAGCAGCTAGCTAGCAACAAGCTAGCACACCTTACGTCCAAACACTAAGCGCCTCCAGTTATCGCCGGAGCAGGGCAGCAGGCAAGTTAAGCGGCTCACCAGTTCCTCCTCAAACCAGCTCAGTTGGTCTAGCGCTTCCGCGGCACCTTACGTCCAAGCACTAAGCGCCTCCAATTAAGGGCTCCATTTGCATGAACTACTGCAGCAACCAGAGTCTTGATGGTGTTTGGTTTAGGGGCCTGCTTGGTTTGCTTACAATTCTTGCCCAACCAAAGTCATGGCAAGCCAAAACTAAACATTGGTTTGCCATGATTTTGGTTGATCAAGAATTAGAAGCCAACCAAGCGTGCCCATGACATGTTTGTTGCAAACATTGGTTTGCAATGATTTTGGTTGGTCAAGAATTAGAAGCCAACTAAAAGCAGGCCCATGACATGTTTGTTGCTTCTAGATTCTCCTTCGAGAAAGAGTGGTTTTCAAAAATTGGTTGGCCTAAATTAGTTTTTAACTCCTAATCCATCAAATTGTTTGCTAGGGAGTGGGAATCTAAGATGAAAGCAACCGATTTCTCTCTTCAGTCTTCACATGTTATCCTAGCAAAAGTAGCGAGGGAGAAATAATTTTTAGTCTCTTAAGTCTTAACACTTCTTCGCACGATTTGAACGGAAAATGATCAGTTTGCGGCCCACAACTATGTTTCACATGTGCCAAGTATTCCCTTTGAGAATTGATGGAGCTGGTTTTTCTTCAATAGTGTGGTTTTAACTGTTTTCATCAAGCAGTTTCTAAAATATATTTGTCATGACCAGAGTGGGCCAGCCCGGGGGGGCTACAAGGGGTCCGACGTGGCCGGCCGCCGGCCCACGAGGGGGCTAGGGCGCGTGCAGGCAAGGGGGCGGCGCGCCCGCGCCGCCCGCCTCCTCCCTCCCGTCCCGAGTCCAAACTACGCCCGTCTTCAAGTTAGGATTATCTTAGGCTTTTGGTGTGTAAAAGGGAATATTCCAATCTATAAGGAAGACCCTTATTAGGAAATAAATAAATCTTGCTTGTAAAAGGTATTCCAATCGTATAAGGAAACCTTATATAGAGAGATTGCTTAGATTACAAGCTCCACTAGTCGGGCTATATAAGAGCGAGGGAGGCATGTAATCTCTTTGGGGATAAGCAAGCAATAAAAATAGTTCAGATCTATCTCTACCCCGCTCCCACCGCCGCCACCGCCCGCACCCGCGCCCGCCGCCCCCGCCCAATGCCGCCGCGCGTGCCGCCGGCCCCCCTCCCCGCCATGGCTCCTCCCCTCCTCCTCATTTGCTCGTGCCGCCGCTCGTCGCCGCCCGACGAGACTGCAGCCCCCTACGCCACCTTCGGAGCTCCAACGGTCGATTTTAACACGTGTCGATTCCGGCCCAATCTAGCCGGGGTTCGGACAATATTTCATAGGTTAAAGTGAGGCTCAAATGATAACTTATTGTTAGTGGTAGCCTATTGTTTTTGGATCTGTTTTCGAGATTCATCTTGATAAGGAATCGGTTTACATGTTTTTTTCTATTAATCTGTATGGAACTCTTATTCTTCTTTTTTTTAAAAAGAATTTATATGTTTGTATATGGGGGCCTGCTTGGTTGACAACTAATTTTTGCCCAACCAAAATCATGGTAAGCCAAAACTTGGGCTTGCCAAACAATACTTGCCAAAGTTAGGGCAAAAACATAGGTGTGCATTTGGTTGATTGCCAATATAAATGATTGCCAAATTTATCTTTTATATATAGCTTAAAAACATTCTAGAAATCTGCCATAACTTTGGCATAAAAATTAGTGATGTCAATTCTTTTGGCAATGAACCAAATGATAACCACAATTTTGGCATGCCATGATTTTGGTTTGGTAAAAATTGGATGTCAACCAAGCGGACCATGCTGTCAGTGATCTTTATTTTGTTTTATGGTGAAACTAGTAGCTAGAAATCTATAATGGATGGAGTTTGCTAAATAAAAATGCTGACTTAGTGATTGTTAATCTTGAAGTAGTGTTAGCCTATTGATGGACTTCTGTTAGGATTAAATCAGAAATTTTAATCTATTATTACAGTTTGATGAACGTACTATTGCCAACTGTTCTGTTTCACATAAGCTCCTTTTGTATAGTTCAGTCTTGCAGCAACAAATTACAAATACATAGATGATATGTTACTTTTCGCACATGTTCCATCTTATGGCTCCAAATTGCACCACTTCCTCTTCGTGTAAAAGTATTAACCTGGGGTTGGTATTAACTGTAGTCTAGAAGCCCCAGCAGCCAGGTTGGGACTAAACCCCCACAATCTCACACAAACACACACATGGACCACAATGGGCCAAATTTAAACTTACCCAGATGTCACACTTACCCAGATGTCACAAGAAAGGCTTAGTAATACCTGTGCCAGCACGATGCTAAAGATCGTTGGTGGCTCCAGCAAAACCCGAATCCTGCTCTGTTATCTTAACTAATAAATTATACGGTGACCACAATATATTGCCAGTGGTAATAGTAACTAAGTTCTTCTAGAGACCAACTAGAAATGCCTTAAGGGGTTATAATTGATATATGTGGACACGGGCATTGGACTGCTTGAAAAGTATAGAAAGTAGAAATAGTTGCCGTGGAAATTATTGTTGGGAATTAGTGGTAGAAACTAGAAATAACTGAATATACTACCAGTCATGTGGTTCAAATATTTAAACTTTAAAGCACACCAAATGTAATCTATAGTAACAGCATCAGTTGAAATGAAAGCACACCATGAACTTATGAACATATCTTGCTTGCTTTTATTCAACTTCTAGTAGAAGAGGGTAAGTTCCATGTTTGCTAGTCTGTTGACATAATCATTTTTTCTTAATATATTTTATTTTTCTTTTGCTTCTGATCAGATGAAAGAATTTAACATGCTATGTTGCTCATCTTACTAGTACGATGTTCACTTATGTCTTATTTTCTATCGTTTTGGTGCTTCTTTTACAGCCGGTTTCTACAATGCAGAGGACCATTTGCTCAGAGGAGACATCCCCTTGTTGATGCAGCAGTTTTTTTTTTTTTTTTTTTTTTTTTGACTGGGTTGATGCAGCAGTTGTTACTGGGATTCGGAGATGTTTAGAGGAAGGGACTCAGTTTCAGGGTGATCTGTTGAATTTTAGAAAAGATGGTTCTCCATACATGGCAAGGCTGCAATTAACACCCATATACGGAGATGATGAAATGATAACACACTATATGGGCATCCAGTTTTTCAATGATTCTAATGTTGACTTGGGTCCATCACCGGCTCTGTAACAGAGGAACTTGCGAGATCCACATGGATTGCACCTGGCAACACTGACTCACCAACTTCAATAGGCAAGGGTAATTTGTGGGAACATTCTAGTCTCTTTCTGCTGAGTGATGAGGTAATTTGCCAGAAGATCTTATCTAAATTGTCACCCAGGGATATAGCATCGGTAAACTCTGTTTGCAAGCGACTTTTATCACATGACAAGGAATGAAGACCTTTTTGGAGGATGGTTTGTCAGAATGCATGGGGTACTGAAGCTACTCGTGCGTGCCCGCGTTTATCGCCGGAGCACGGCAGGCAGGTTAAGCGGCTCACCGCGATAGCCGGTGGCGGCCTCGAACCCATGGTTGACGTAGATGACGGGGAAATCAGGCTCGAGCGTGTCGGAGTCAGACCACCATGCCGCAGCCGCCCACACCACGCCGTCGCCGTAGATGGCCAGCGCAAACCCCGGGCCCTCGCCGCTCTCTTGCTCCTCCATCACCTCATCGCCATTGCGGCCAGTGTATATTGTGATCGGACTCGGAGGCCCGGAGCGGAGCATGAATGGTGCCGGGCGAGATGGCCGGATTTATAATGCGGCGTGCGTGGCCATGGCCGGAGAGGTTAATCGCGCGGTTTGGGAAGGCGGAGGCGATCTGCGCCGTCGGATCTGTGGATCAGGGCAGGCGGACGGCTGCGATCGTCCTGCTCTGAGCGGGCTTATGGACAACCAAACTTTAGAGAGCACATGTGGTGAGCTCGCCAAATTGAGTACTCCCTCGGGTACTCGCCAAACTTTAGAGAGCACATGTGGTGATGCTCGCCAAATCTGCGGATCGGAGTAGCAGCCTACTAGTACTAGTGGGAAATACGTGAATCGTACCACAGTATTGTTCGACACATGTGTCCTAGCCCCCACCAGCGTACGTAGTCGCCCACCAGTGACGTGCGGTTGAGCTGAGCTGACCCTGCATTGTTCGTGCAATCCAGACCGGTAGATAGAGCAAATAAGACACGTGTTATGTGGTGAGAGTGCGTGATGTGCGACGGTGTTGCATAAAATTAGGGAGGCGATAGCGCGGACGTCCGGAACGAGCTCGTCCGGACGTCGGGCCTATCAGCAAATATTGGTGAGGCCCATCAACCAAGTACCAATATGCACCCCCACCTCCGCCCCCACCTCGCTGCTCGGCACCCACTGCCGCCGCGGTGGATGTAGAAGACGAGGGCGGCTTTGATCCGCCCGCACCCCCCCCCCCGCCACTTTGCTCGGATCCCGCCGTCGCTGTAACAACCGGAGGGAGAAGAAGAGGGCGGCCCCGGATCCACCCGCACCCCACCCCCCGCCCTCAGTAGGGTTCTTTCGAAGTGGAGGGAGGAGAGGAGGAGCCCGCGAGAAACGGACGACGGCGAGGCGGGCTGGCGGGGGAGCGTGGCTCACCGGAGTTGCCGGAGATGGAGAAGAAGCGTGCGAGCTCCACCCGGCCGCCCCAGCGGGCCACCACCGCCGCCCGCCTCACGCTGCGAGCACGTGGGCGAGCTCCGCCCGACCACCGCTCCCATGAGCGCCGCCGCTCCATGGGCACGCAGTTGAGTTCGCCAGGGGAAGCTGGAAACTAGGCTGGGGCGCTGCGCCGCCCACGACGCGTGCATCCAGAAAATTAACATGAAAGCGGCCGGACGCCCGTCAATGGATTTTTTATTTATTTGTCATTCTACGGATGCAAACCTCGTTGTGTGTCAATGATAGGTGGGACCATCTCAAGATGGCGACATGTGGGGTTTGAATGACAAATAAATAAGAGTGTCCCATAAGAGTGGCAAATCTGTGGCAAAAAAAATAAAAACTCCCCGTCAATAACAGTTTCCGATAAAATTACCTAGTGCCTAGTGTGTTTAGTTAGAGCAAACAACGAACGGGCCAACGTCATTTTTCTACCTTTTTTTAAATTGATAAGATTGTATTTATCATAATCTTCTGAATCGTTGGAAACCCATGTTTAAACTGAGCTTAACAAGCGGAGGCTAGCAAGCCGAGTCACTAAAGTCAAAAGTCGTTCCAAATCGTGTCATGAAAAGAAAAGGGAGTTCAGTCAGTGCGATTTCAAATGAGCCACCGATCCGAATTGAGAACTACATCGATCAGTGAGTTTTAATTTTGTTTCATCCTTTTTTTACGGGACGTTTCATCTCTTTGTGTACGTGTTGCCACTAAGCTAGCTAACTGACACGTATGTGTTTTTATATATATTTTTAAAAACAAAATTGCATATGCTTCCCAAAGTCAAGTATATGATTATGAGATGGACTTGTGCACAAGGTACGTACGACAACGCTTTACCTTGTGAATTTGCGGTCGTTTTGTACCAAGCTGTACGTCTTGTTGTGCATGACTGAATTTGCCATCGTTTTGTACCAAGCTGTACGTTTTTGTTGTGCATGACTCTATATCCACTGCCCAATGACTTTGTTATAGCTAGCACATCTTTAGCCACTATTATTGCATTGCTATAGCATATCTCTAGCCACTATTATTGTACTATCTCTAGCCGGTCAGTTCAAGTCATGAGAGAATAGAATAGACGGAGGAAAGTGCATGTCTGATGTCTATGTATCCTTTACCGATCTTGCCATACTGCATTATTGCATTGCTATAGCACATCTCTAGCCACTATTATTGCATTGCTATAGCACATCTCTAGCCACTATTACCGTATTGTCTCTCTCTGGCCGGTAAGTTCAAATCATCAGAAGAGATAATAGAGAGAATAGAATAGAGGGAGGAAAGTGCATGTCTGATGTCTATGTATCCTTTGCCGATACTGCCATACTGGATTATTGCATTGCTATAGCACATCTCTAGCCACTATTATTGCATTGCTATAGCACATCTCTAGCCACTATTACTGTATTGTCTCTCTCTCGGCCGGTAAGTTCAAGTCATCAGAAGAGATAATAGAGACAATAGAATAGAGGGAGGAAAGTGCATGTGTGATGTCTATGTATCCTTTACCAATACTAAATTATTGCATTGCTATAGCACATCTTTGCCACTATTACTGTATTGTCTCCGATCGGCAGTTCAAGTCATCAGAAGAGATGAAAGAGATAAGGCCAACTCATTGCAGAAGAAGATAGGAAAGAGATAAGGCCAACTAATGAAAGGAGAAGATGATAAGCAAGCGGCAGGCTGTATGGTTCAGTCTGATATCATCGATGGATGCCCGAGATGACATATGTTTCTCAGATCGATCCGTCGCGTGCATGTTTATAAATCATTTGATGTATAACATTTCCTTTATGTCTCGATTGTAAGGATGACAACGGTTCGGGTTCGGATCGGGTGGAGTCTCCGTGCATCCAAAACCGAAACCCGAAATCGAAAAAAACCAAAACCTAAAACCGAAACCAATTCGGGTGGAAATCCATCACCAAAACCAAACCCGCAGATAAACCGAAACCCGAACGGTTACCGAAACCCACGGATAACCCAAAACCGAACGGATACCCGTAGATATATATACACATATTCACATGTATAAACAAGAGACAACAAATAATAAATATTTTCATGAGTCAACTTTGAATAAATTTAATAATCTAAGTAAATAAGTTATTATTAACATATTATAAAACATGAGTTTTAATTCTAAATGATTTATTTCGGATATCCATTGGATATCCACGGGTGGAAAACTAAACCCGAAACCAAAACTGAAACCGAACCGAAAACCAAACCTCGAAAACCACGGGTGAAATTCCAGTACCAAAACCGAAACCCGCAAAACCGAAACCCGCGGATATCCGAATCGAAACCGAACCGCTGCCATCTTTACTCGATTGTTTCCTACTACATCGAACCAGCTTTGGCAGTGGCAGACAGGGGGCCATGCCCCCCTACACACACACACAACATCTGTAAGCAAGAATCTATCAATGTATATAGTTGTAAAAAAACTTAGGTCATCTAAAGATCTCTTCTCTTCTATAGTTCCAGGTAACTATTTAGCTTCTAAAAGTTATTTAAGATCTGTTTAAAATTTCACACATATAATATACATATATGTAAGCTAATAATGTATTACCAACAAATTAATATGCATGGCTAATTTTAGCTAGGTGGTGAGTATATATCTAGCTGCCCGCACACATACGAGTATGTAATAAACATTTAAATTTCATGGTATGTTGGAAAATGGAAACTTAGCATCGTCCAATTTCAATGGCCGGTGATTAATCAAGATGGACGGTTGACCGGCCTGATCTTATCCTCGCGCTACCTTTTCTCGTCATGAACTTGTAGGACTACAGGTAGTAGGCACGCTTTGCTAGACACGTCACGTCGGCGTAAGCACAAGCCCTAATGACGAGTAGTACTCGTGATGCTACAGCTACAGGCTGACTCGTGAGGTGTCAGGGTAATGCCTCACTCTCAGGTCGATCTGATTCACGCGTACTAGTTCCAAATCATGTCATGAAAAGAAAAGGGAGGTCACGTCAGCCACCGAATTGACCTCCGTCACATACTCCCTCCGTCCCATTGAGTTTGTCACCCCGAATTTGCCATCTTATTCAATGTTTCGTCTTATTCAAATTTTTACATAAATATAATTTATTTTGTTATGACTTATTTTATCAATGAAGATACTTGAATATTGATTAATTTATTTTATGATTTGCGTAAATATTTTGAATAAGACGGATGATCAAACATGAAAGTTTTAAAAGTCAAAAAACGACCGAACTCCATGGGACAGAGGGAGTAGAGTTTGATGTTTTTAACTTTTAAGCTTCATTTTTGACCATTTATCTTATTTAAAATATTTATGTAAATAATAAAATAAATTAATCAATATTTAAGTATCTTTATTGATAAAATAAGTTATAAAAAAAAATAAATTATATTTTTATGTAAAAATTTTAAATAAGAACGAATCATCGAACAAGATGACACCTAAATCTAAGGGTGACAAACTGACGGAAGGAGTACATAAGTGAGTTTTAATTTTGTTTCATCCTTTTCTTTGACAGGACGTTTCATCCCTTTGTGTACGTGTTGCCAGCTAGCTAACTGACACGTACGTGTTTTTTTTTTAATATATTTTTAAAAACAAAGTTGCATATGCGTGCCAGAGTCAAGTATATGGACTTGTGCATAAGGTACGTACGACGACGCTTTACCTTGTGAATTTGCGATCGTTTTGTACCAAGCTGTATGTCTTGTTGTCCATGACTAAATTTGCCATTGTTTTGTACCAAGCTGTACATCTTGTTGTGCATGACTCTATCGACCGCCCAACGACTTTTGTTCATGATAAGGTGTCAGTGCAGTGTATAATGTACAGAGAGATGGAGTTGGACAGAAGGGTTTGAGCAAAAATTCTATGCCCATTATTCAGGGTGGCTTGTCCACCTAGCTGTTGTTGCTTGTGTGGTTATACCTTCGGTGACCACTCTATATCGGCTATTATATTTTTTTAATTAGAGTACCTATTTAAAAATTACACAATAGTTTAAGTATTCATACTTTTGTAATTTAGGCCCTGTTTGGTTGGCGTATCAACTCAGCCGACTTGCACAGGAGAGGAGCCTGGCTCCCGGTAGCCGAGCCCAATGCATGTAAGAGTGTGGTGTTTGGTTGCTGTTTGCACGAGTCGATTGTCATGAGATCCCTGTTTGGTTGCTCGCATTAGGATGGATTGTATGAGATAAAAAATATATAAATAATCATTACCATGACATTTATTATGGGCAACTATTATCTTATAGCTCTTAGTTTATCTTATTACCCCCTTAAAATTAATTGAAATATATTAATATTATTTAATATGTGCTAATAACGTGTTAATAATGTCATTAAAAAGGGCGTACCTAGTGTCGTAGGCTCCCGCACTACGCAGGTCTGGGGGAAGATTAGATGGTTAATTACCCGCACTATGCGAAGCCTGGCTCGCAGGAACGGTCGATTCCTCGCGTTCCTCTAGAGCCTGGCTGAGGGGAATCTTGCATGAGCAAAGGCTCGGCCGAGCAGATACGCGAACCAAACAAATGCCTTTTTTTGCATCTACAGAGCCCGGCTGAAGCGCTCATGCAGCAACCAAACGCCCCCTTACTCTTTAAGGAATATACAGGAGCCTGAGCAAAAAAAAAAAAACTCCTTGGCCTTTATAAACTTATACAGTAATGTTATAAAAGTGTCATTGTAGCTTTTTTGCTAAACGCTTGCTCCATATGAGAGCCACAGCTCTATCAAATAGGCCCTCAATGTGGATATAGACGACTATAGTTGCTTGCATTTGGTTTCAGACACAACTCTAGTATATGCTAAACTTTCTTAGCCATATGGTCCACTCCACATGTAATTAATTTATTTTCTTGCAAAAAGTTTGGCGATTATTTTTTTTCGTTAGCCAATTTTCCCAATATTAGTTGTGAAATTAGGCGTCAAGCAACAACAAGCCAAAAATTTTGTCTGACGGCGCAGATCTTCTTGAAAAAACAAAATACTTATTTTTGGTCTGAAGTGCCTACGTTGATTTGTTAATCTTAACGTTTGCATCTAGCCTCTCTTATACTCCCTCCGTCCCTAAATAGATGTCATTCTCGCTTTGAAGTCAACGTTTTCAACTGCCGCCGGCAATTATATATTAAAATATATAAATATTTATGCTAAGTAATTAGTATCATCGGAAAGATCTTTAAGTCTAGTTTTTTAATAAATTTATCTAGAGATATAAATGTTACACGTATTTTCTACAAACCTAGTCAAAGTTGAAAGTTTGACCGACACGCACCCCAAAACGACTTCTAAAAAGGGACAGAGGGAGTATGTTTTAAAAGATTGGATGTGTACGTAATACTCCCTCTATTCTAAATTAAAAGTTCAGGGACAATTTTGCCTATTACACAAAAAAAGAACAAAGAAAATAGAAAAAAAAACAAGAATGATGATTTATTATAATTTAGAACGTAGAGATTTATAATTTGAAGCAGAAGGAGTATCTTCTAGTGGGATAATAAGGATGAAAACGACTGAAAACAGCCAGGGTATGTGGATTAGGGATGAAACCGACATGAAACAAACAGTCGGGCGCTTTCACACCGGTTAGATGCGACAACGCCGTTTTTGCATGGGTTATGCATGATGTACACAAACGGATGCATTCCACACAGCCACACGGCATCATCAAGTGGGTGAAATAGTTACATATATATCCATGTCCATCGTCTTTCCCCGCCCCCGCCTCGCAAGTGGCGCGGCCAAGAAGCAGAAATGCTGCCGTCGACGACCCAGAAACGGTGGTGGATGAAGGGACAGGGTCACAAGGAGACAGGCACATCTGAAGGCTGAAGCAGAATAGCTTTCCAATTCAACTCAAGAAGTTTGATGCTCGATCAGAAACTGTCCATGAACCCAGCCCATGCATGTTATTATTCATTCACAAATTCACATGTATGTATCTACAGAATAGTTCATGGACTCTCGGACACACGCCAGTTTACAAGCCTTCCAAGAAGTTGCAACGTCCTCGGCAGGCTTATTTCAGCCCTTGGAAGGCACTGCCGACGCCTTGCACACTGGACACCAGTTCTTCTGCCCAAGCCACTGGCCTATGCAGCACACATGGTACCGGTGCTCGCACGGCAGCCTCCCAACTTCTTCGCCCTCCACGTACTCTTCCTGGAGTAGATAGAGATGTTGAAATTTCAGTCCATAACAGAATATTTTAGCACCAGTTTCTTTGGTTATGCACATGAGAAGACTGAAAAAAGTTGAACCCTAAAAACATCAATAATGGAATAATATACGCAGTACAGTGCAGAATTAAGCATAAACAGTACTCTGTAATTGGTTATGCACATGAGTATTTGCAGAAAGGGTGCTAATAGATTGGCTCGATAACCTCAAGCCTAGTCTGACTGACAATACCTACCACTGATATTGGAGAAATACAACCTCTGTAATTGCACAGGCTTATCTTTGGTTCAGTCAATTTTGAACCAATTGAGCTTTGCAGATTGTTGGAGAAAGGCAAGTCGGAAGGATTGATGAGGCCAAAAGAAAGGGGTTGGATAGCGTTGTGATTTTGGGTGCTTCGACCTGTGGATTTGAAGCAACAAGTCCATTTATGGTGCCTGCCCTTCTCTCACCGATACTCAGTACTACTTCAAGGAGATGAGACTCTGTTTTTTTAAGGAAAAGGCAGGAGCTCTGCCGCTCAATTAAGTTAGAAAAAGAGTGTTATGTACACATGGCACCAGGGTGCCTAACACCATGGTCCTAAGACCAAACACATGGCACCCTAGGTGCCTAACACCATGGTCCTAAGACCAAAAAGAGGAAAAGTCCCCAAAAAGTCCCTTCACTACTAGTTGGCCTCCGGACCAAAACTTCGTTTCCCTATGCCTTTGCGCTATATCTTCTTTTTTCGTCAAGTCAGGCGACCTTCTGCGCCCGTTTGGAACACGTTTTCGAAGATCGAGATGAGACTCTGGTGGCTGCAAAGCTTCAAGAGTTGGACTTCTGCTATAGGATTAGTTTGATTAGTCCAGGCTGGAGGTCGTTTAATTTTTCTTCTGTTTCAGGCTTTTTTACTAAGTGATGTACAGCAACCTGTCCTTGTCTCAGAGTCATCATAGTTAGTTGATATGAGGAGGTTGTTTGTGAAGTACCGTTATTTCTTCTGTCTATAATATAAAGATGCACAACTTTCCTGCGCATTAGAGATTTTGTTTTTGCACTACTGTTTGCTTTCAAGAAAAGCAGAGAAATAGACGTTAAAAAAAACACTGCCAGGAAGCCATTACATTTTTATTTTAACAAGAC
Organism: Hyparrhenia diplandra; assembly: GCA_015847255.1. Lineage (NCBI taxonomy): Eukaryota > Viridiplantae > Streptophyta > Magnoliopsida > Poales > Poaceae > Hyparrhenia > Hyparrhenia diplandra. The sequence continues at coordinate 41,054 of JADLZK010011206.1, forward strand.
TTGGGAAGAAGGGTTGGCGAAACCTGGACTACTTAATGCCGACTGTCCAACACAAAAGGTCAAAATCTTTTACTTAATGCACAAAATAACCAGTTCCACATGAAAAGAAAGTGTTCAATGTTGAATCTTTATATGCATTTTGTTTTATACCCACAGAAATAGCAGATCCCCTAGTTAAGGTTACCACTTACCTGACATATGCTGCATTTCATGTCATCAACGGTTGACTTGTTCACTTCTGGAACGACTTGACTATATATGCTTCTTCTGAGGCATTTCGTGAACTGCTCATCTGAAAGAGCTGTGCTTACAGAGCCTATTCTCTCCTCCAGGGCCAATAATTCCTGTTCAGAAGGAGATACAAGCACCGCTTGCGTGAGTATAAATATGAACCAAGAGTTCATAAAGGATCATAGTTAGTGATCAAATCATAGTAGGGCTTCAAACACAGAATAAGGAAGAATCCTCCAGAAAGAAAAGCATCCTCTAACAAAACCCCCACCTAGGTATAACAAGACATGATAAAAGATAATACCTCATACGACATATTATCAATATCCATCCGCATGTCTCTATGCCGATCATAGGAGGCAAAAGCACCAAAAAATAGATTAGTCTCCAGCACCAGCAATTGCTGCAAAAAAAATGATTTCAGGAAAAAGAAAGATGATTACAAACTTGTGGAACAAAGAATAAAAAAGAAACTAACATCATAAGTCAGCTCTGCTTGTTGTTCAATCCTCTCCAGTGCTACCAAAACCTACAGAAAATAAACCTATCTCATTCCAAAATGTTACACTTATATCACCTTCTTAGTCAAAGTTAGGGATATTTATCAAAATCAAGATCAGTATCACTATATATTTAACTGGACTATAATGACATAAGATTCTGACAACAAAAACAGAACAGCTGGAAACAGTATAGGAAACATTTTAGAAAACAACCTCTGTAATTCTTTCCATGGTTATGTGTCTATGACTATCTCTCTCCCCCATGAGACTATGGAACATTTGTTGAGGACTTTCTTCAAAAAGAGAGCTTGGTCTTCCCCTTTCAGCTCGAGTATTCGAGCAACGACGACGACTAGACGATAAAATGTTATTATCAAATTCCACAAAGAATGGCCTTATTGAACTCTCACTCTCAGTGGAGAATTCTTCCAATGAAAGATGTTCCTGAGATGGCTGTACATTCCTTGCGGATGACTCATGCAGAGAAAGCATGCCATCTGCTCTTTCATCAGGAACACTCATTCTAGTGGCATGAGGAGAATATCGTCTCGTCCTAACTGAAACTGCCGATTCTTGATGGCTTCTGCTGCTTCTTCGTGGTATTTGTTGAGAAAGTGATTGTTCATTCATTCTGATTCTGTTACCAGTACTACGAATATCTGTAGGAGGTGAATGACCTAAACTTAAGTTCCTTGATCTGGAAGAGCTTTCCTGGTCAAAAGCCCTCTTTCTCATGAACTCAAACCTCCTACTAATAACAGACTCAGATGGGCAACCTGATGGCTCAGCATCAGGTACTGAAGTAGAACCAAGTTTTTTCAGACCATGTATCTGCCCTCCACTAACATGACCATAAGCTGGCCTCAAACCCATGGTAGAATTTCCAGGTATAGTGGACCCATTAGTCAGAGATGAAGAAGATGCTCCTGGAGTACCTAAATTCACTTCTTTGAGTTTCTGTCTCCGTGTCCTAGAACTTAGGGAAGCAGTTTGGACCAAGGAATCGGCTGCATGTGCAGAAACACCTGAATGACCGGTAAAATGAGAGCCATCTGGATAAGATACTTTTTTCAATAGTAAAATCTTCTGATTCACCTTGCACAGTTTCTAAATTCTCATTGTCTACAGCAATTTTCTTACTACCCTCTAGCCGCTTGGCATCAGCCTTTCTTCTACTACTTTCAGCATAGTCAAACCCTGGCAAGAAAGGTTGCCTTCGCCTTTCCTCAAACTTGCTAAGTGGAAATTTGGAAGAGCTTGCAGGTGCCACCTTTGAGCTTGAAGATTTAAATGAATCGCGTACATATCTTGGTCTTTCTTGATTGTCACCAATTCTTGCTTTCATAGGATTGAATCTAGTGCTGCTTCCCGGGTTGTCGCTGCTGTGATTGGTCCTTTCTTCTGAACTTTGATTTCTAGAAGAGCATCTGGAACTCCTTCTGAGATATGAAATTTCTGGTTTTGATCTCCTATCTGAAAATTCCTCCATATGATCAGGCTGCAATAAGTACCTCAAGAATTGTTCTGCGATATCCTATACTTCTGCAGATCTGTAAGACAATTTGGTAATGTTCAGTAAACAATAAAACCTGGAGGATGGAAACAGATAGCAAATCAACAAGAAAACTCAGAAATATGCACCTGGACATATTGAGAATGATTTTTTTGTACTCAGGAAATAAAGCGCTTTAGAACTAATATTAGTGTCAATAATCCCACTATGCATTATTTTCAAAAAAAAAAATCCACTATGCCCAGGGTTTTGTCAGACCATGTGCAGAATCATAATATCAAATTTGAGACACTGAATAAGAATCTATGGAACCCAATTATGGCCAAAGGTCTGTTTGTGGAGGGGTATATCACTGGAATGGAATAATGGCTAGTGTTGCACTAAACTTCCAAATGTAACCTCATCCTAACACCCTCTGAAATGCACACTGACAAATGCTTTCAAGATTAAGCAGGTATCCATCACAGTTCATCTTCCCCAATGAACTTCTAAACGTTAGATACAAAACATAAACATCTGAAAAGTGGTGCGGTCAAAAGTTCAATATGAGCAACAAACAAACAAACAGTCTTGTCCTAGCATTTGGCAACCAACTACATACAAAATCAGTTTTGTCCTAGCAGACCATAATCGCTTTTGAGACGCAAATCTGAACTCTATTACCCAGGCTGCAAAGCCGGTACCAAAAGCAGCCAGGTCCGAGGTGGAGGAAGTAGCACTACCAACTCTCTTACCTTCCCGCATCAACATCAGACACAGGACCCCACATCATCAGTAACCAAACGAGCTAGAAATTGAGACGCGCATTTCAGCACGGAACCAGGGAAAGAAAGATAGACACAAGAACATTTTCAAGGTTCAAGATAACCTTAATGCGCAAACAACATTTTTTTTTCCCAGATAAGCCAAAGAAAAGGAGGGCATGGGGACCACCCTCCACCAGATCATGACATGATCATTTGACAATGAAGGGAGGGAGTGCGATGACATCATTCGTCTATCCACATTCCACATACTCCCCGCTGTTTCATCAAATAATACTAGTATTAATTTATTTTTTTGCTCACAAAAAAAAAAAAACAGTGTGGCAATGTCAGTAGTAGTAATAACTAGTTAACCAGCTTAACAGATTGCCCATTGAGTTACAGCGAGTCCGCGCCAAACATCTGACGGTAAGTTTGGTAATGAAAACTGCATCGCCATCAAACCGTTCAGGCCCACAGTATATGAATCTCTTTCATGCAACTACTACCGTGTGAATCGCTTCTAAATCATCTAAAGTTTTGAACAAAACTAGCCCACCCCAACCCGACTCCCAAACAACAACAACAATAACCAAAATAAGAATCCAATGTTTCCACATTTCAGAGCCTGAATCCCACAACAACGAAAGATTAGAATCGACTTGGTGTGTGAGAGTCAGATTAATCGCTCGCTCCTGAATCCTTCGTATCGTATCGTATGACCGGAAAATAAAACACGATTCCAAACTTTCCTCCATTTCTAAGCCAGCCAGCCAGCCAGCCAATACAACAACGAACTAACGAAACGAATGCCGATTCGGTTCGAGAAACCCCAGACGCATACGTACTCCCTTCCAATTCGAATCGAACGACAGGATAATAAATAAATAAATAAATAAAACGGAAACAGGGAAACGAGAGAGCGCACGCACAGCACCCATCACCTTCCTGATTCGTACCTACTAGAAGCCGCAGTCGCCGTCGCCTGAGAAGACCAGCATCGAGAAGAGGAGGAGCGGGGAGGCTCGGGATTCGGAAGGAACCGCACCGCTGCTTGCCGGCGCCTGGAGGAGGAGGAGGAGACGCCTAGGCAGCAGCAGCAGAAGTGTAGGAGTAGAAGGCTGGCGAGGAGCAGGAGGGAAGGCGGCTTTGATTCCTCCCTCCTCTCTGGTTGGATCCGAGGCCATTTATTACGGGCCACGTCGCCTCGTTAACGGGTCGGGTCTGCCTCTGCCAGTTGTCGCTTTGCGTGTACCGTATGTGGAACTGCTGCTACGTCCACGTCGGCATCCACGCACGCAAGGGGGTACACGGACTACACGTACACTATGGGGAGTGTGGGCCCGGATGGACAGTGTGGCGGTGGTGTGGGTAGGTGGTCGTGGTGGGCATGATAAATGAACGTGGAGTGTGCGTGCACGTGACAAACTCGTACAGTGCGTTTTTCAGGTCGATACCGTACGTGCCAGCAGGCCGCGTTTGTTACGGAACGAGGTTCTCGTGGAGCTAGCTGTCTTAGATCCAGATTTTCTACCCCCTCAAAAAAAAAACAAGATTCAGATTTCTACAAAATCATTTTAGATTTTAGATGATGAAAATGTTAGACGTACGCATTCGTGGGTGGGTATATATGTAGGATGTAATCTGCTGCTAATCCCTTCTCAGGGTTGACAATAGGTCCATGGGCGTATTATAGGGTAGTTTTCTTTTTCTACTGCGGTGCATTTTTCTTGCAAACTACGAGAGCACTTTTCTAGCAGACCACTAGCCAATTTGTTTTCGTGAAGAGATTTGACTTCAAGTCGGGTCTTCACTTAGGTAACTTCTAGGAAGATCATTAGGACTGATGTATGTAGTCACTTTCAGCTATAAATAGAAAGCCAAAGACACCAGCCTAGATAGCTCATTTGCCTCAAGCTCTCAGCCAACTAGACTTAGTTTAGTTCAGCCAACGCTGAACCTGAACCTGAGTAGTGTGTGTGCGCGCGCGTGTGAGAGAAGAGGGAAGAGCTCCTACTCTTCTTATACCTTGGTCAGGGGAGAAAGAGGGAGCAGGCAGCAGGAGGATTACCTACTGCAGGTGGCAGATTGCCAACAATATATGTATAATGAGTGTGTTTGGTTGTGGAGCCTAGTATATTTATCTAGCCCATCAAGCGCTTTGGCGGGAAAAAACCCGCTAAATGTAGCCAATTGCATTTGTTTGGTTGTTATGCTCATTTTGTTCAAATATAGCCAGGTTTTTAGGTTTGGACGTTTGGTTGTCCGACTTGATTTACATATGATCACCTATTTCTTGAGTTGGTGAGTTCACCTCCTTTTGGATATTTTATCAAACATGTGTTGGGCATGCTTATCTGCTCTGCCATGCTGTGCAGCGAGCACCTCCACACTGCCACCGTCGAGCACGATGAGCACACAGAGTAGGATAGAGCAACAGGACGTCGTGTACTTGGCCAGCTACAACTGTAACACAAGCACGGCAAAGCTTCACGGCGGGACCTCTTGCTAGAGGAACGCCATGGACGGGTGCGCTGCGGCCTCAACGACTTGAGCAGCGAGACCCCTTCGAATAATCAGTATGAGACAAATCAATGCAAACTGATGCAAATCGACACAAATCGTCCTTGTTTCATGCAAATTGATGCAGATCAACACAAATCAAGGCAACAAATGAGGGCGGCAGAGAGTCCTTGCTCCGCCGTCGGTACTTCTCCGTTCGCCGGTGAATTTCACCGCCTCCAAGCCATCCTAGTCCAAATTGAGCACACATCCGAGTTCGCCACATCTCTGCGCACCTCCTTACACTCGCCCCTAGCCTCGCATCGATGGAATCGCCCGCGCGACGCCGTTCTTCTCCACAAACGGCAACAGCGATAGTTTAATTCACGATTTTTGATAGGAAGAGGATGTTGCTCCCTCCCGCTCCCCGCTCGCCCCCGGTAGGAGGAGGTGCCGTTCGTCGGAGCAGCAGGAGGAGGCGTGACGGCGAGCGGGAGGCACCCGGCGGCAGCGGGAGGCACCCAGCGGCGGCGGATCTGCCGAGGTGGGGAGCCAAACTGAGCTTTCGGTGCCGCCTTGGCCGCCCGTGCAGCAGCTCTTGCCCGCGACGACGGAGGCCTCGTCCGTGACGGCGCGGCGAGGCAGGTCCCGGTGTTCCTCTCCAGAACTCGGAGTTCGCGGGGAGGTCGAAGGAGGAGGAGAAACCGACGGGAGAGCAGGGTGTGGTGAGCAGACAGCGGACTGAAGCTCGCGGCGGTGACGGGACGGAAGCGCGCGGCCGGCTGGAGCCTGGCCAGGATTGAATTGCCATCCCTGCAATTCATTCACGGCCTGGCTTAACTCAGCGTACGGATGGCCAGCCGGGCCCTGGCCAGGTGGAACCAATTTACAACCAAACATAAAAATGATGGGCTGTTCTGGCCTGGTTTAAATTTATTTTACGAAGAACCAAACATACCCAATATGATTATATGCATGTTACAGAGATGTGAGTACTAAATTCTAACGTGATTACTCGTATATGTGCAACGAATGTTTCCCTTCATCGTGCATACGTACTGTATTACCATATCGGTCCACAATCACAGGTTGCACTACATGTAGTTTTTTCTTTTTTTGAGGGAATGCCATACGGCGAGCTCTATCCATAATCTTTTCTTGGAAACTAAAGGTCAAGTTTTCTTCATACTTGCACGCTCTATATAGGTGATTTTTTTTTTCTAAAAACTCATACACACAAATACTCGTATATTGATCTATTACACTCACTTCCACGAGGAATTTTAGTTGAGATTAACATTGTATTCCAGATTGCAAGATGTATCTATGCGTATAGAAAAAAAACTATATAGTACTTATTAGTTGCGGTCAAAGTAATAAAGTATAACATGTTATCCATCTTCGTCTATTATTAAACAACACCTCCACTCAATGAGTTAACCAAAACAAAACAAAAAATCCTCCACTCAATCCTTGCCCCGCGATTCCCAGAAAAACACAATCCTTGTTCGCGGAAAGATTTATATATAATTTGGGAAAACTCTATACTACGAGGGCAACTGGCAACTGCAGTGGGTGGCGACAGCATCAAATGGGTCGGCTGCAACTAATCAAAAGAGCACCTGAAACCTCACGTTCAGGGCACCCTGTCTGAGCTACTTTCGAGTTTGGTTTGGGCACACCTCTTTTCATTCCTTCTTTCATGTTGTCCTGCGATATTAGTATTTATTTTGAGCTGTTCGGCCGATGATTTCTGCATTAGATGTCCCTGCCAAAAGGACAAGGGAAAGAAACCCAAAGAAATCGAATCACCGGCGGCTTGTTTTGGAGCACGGACGGACCCTTAGGGCAGACGACATGTGCACGAGAAATAGCTAGGGTCGCAGGACGGCAGGAGTGGTTAGCATGGTGACTCAAATACTCGTATATTGATCTATTACACGCATGCATAGCATACACACGACTTACTTCCACGAGCGATTTTAGTTGAGATTGAAACTGTATTCCAGATTGTAAGATGTATCTATATGCGTATAGAAAAACAAAACAAAACTATATAGTACTTATTAGTTGCGGTCAAAGTATAACATGTTATCCATCTTCGTCTATTGTTAAACAACACCTCCACTCAATGAGTTAACCCAAAAAAAACCTCCACTCAAGTAGCACTAACCTTTTGTTTGTAAGTTTTTTTTTTTTTTTTTTTTTTAGAAAGGCGGCAAAAAAGCTTTTTTGCCGTATTTTTATTAGACGGATAAAAGGAGAATAAAAAAGTTTGTTTGTAAGTTGTACTGTAAGTTTTTTTGTACCAAAACTTGCTTTCAATAAATTATTACTGTAGGGGCGACACGCCCCTCCAGCTTTGTCAAAAAAAAAAAGTAGCACTAACCTTGGCATCAGCCCGCGTGTCATCACACACAATCCTTGCCCCGCGATTCCCAGAAAAAACAAGATCCTTGCCTCGCGATTCCCAGAAAAAACACAACCCTTGTTCGCGGAAAGATTATATATAATTGGGGAAAACTCTGTACTACGAGGGCAACTGGCAACTGCAGTGGGTGGCGACAGCATCAAATGGGTCGGCTGCAACTAACCAAAAGAGCACCTGAAACCCCACGTTCAGGGCACCCTGTCTGAGCTACTTTTGAGTTTGGTTTGGGCACACCTCTTTTCATTCCTTCTTTCATGTTGTCCTGCGATATTAGTATTTATTTTGAGCTGTTCGGCCGATGATTTCTGCATTAGATGTCCCTGCCAAAAGGACAAGGGAAAGAAACCCAAAGAAATCGAATCGCCGGCGGCTTGTTTTGGAGCACGGACGGACCCTTAGGGCAGACGACATGTGCACGAGAAATAGCTAGGGTCGCAGGACGGCAGGAGTGGTTAGCATGGTGACACAAATACTCGTATATTGATCTATTACACGCATGCATAGACACGACTTACTTCCACGAGCGATTTTAGTTGAGATTGACACTGTATTCCAGATATATTGTAAGATGTATCTATGCGTATAGAAAAAAAAAACAAAACTATATAGTACTTATTAGTTGCGGTCAAAGTATAACATGTTATCCATCTTCGTCTATTGTTAAACAACACCTCCACTCAATGAGTTAACCAAAAAAAAAACCTCCACTCAAGTAGCACTAACTTTTTTGTTTGTAAGTTTTTTTTTTTTTTTAGAAAGGCGGCAAAAAGCTTTTGCCGTATTTTTTATTAGACGGATAAAAGGAGAATAAAAAAGTTTGTTTGTAAGTTGTACTGTAAGTTTTTTTTAACCAAAACTTGCTTTCAATAAATTATTACTGTAGGGGCGACACGCCCCTCCAGCTTTGTCAAAAAAAAGTAGCACTAACCTTGGCATCAGCCCGCGTGTCATCACACACAATCCTTGCCCCGCGATTCCCAGAAAAAACAAGATCCTTGCCTCGCGATTCCCAGAAAAAAACACAACCCTTGTTCGCGGAAAGATTATATATAATTGGGGAAAACTCTGTACTACGAGGGCAACTGGCAACTGCAGTGGGTGGCGACAGCATCAAATGGGTCGGCTGCAACTAACCAAAAGAGCACCTGAAACCCCACGTTCAGGGCACCCTGTCTGAGCTACTTTCGAGTTTGGTTTGGGCACACCTCTTTTCATTCCTTCTTTCATGTTGTCCTGCGATCCTCAAAACCATTTTTTTTTGTCTGGTACTATATTGAAATAGTATTTATTTTGAGCTGGATGATTTCTGCATTAGATGTCCGGTGTCCCTGCCAAAAGGACAAGGGAAAGAAACCCAAAGAAATCGCCGGCGGCTTGTTTTGGAGCACGGACTGACCCGGAGGGCAGACGACATGTGCACGAGAAATAGCTAGGGTCGCAGGAGTGGTTAGCATGGGGAGTGACATCGAGCTGATGCCAATTGCCACGAAAGAGTGAGTGGTAATGGGGGACGATTAGGATGGCTAATACGACAGGATTTTCTTTATTAGGAGCTGAATTGCAGTGCGGCCATTGATCCGGTCATCCATGGGTGTCTAGCTGGTCCAGACCTGACAAATCAGACGGCAACGCGTCCTGTATGGGCGTGCACCTGCCCTCAAAATTAGGCAGAGTTCATTAGGCTTGAATTGAAACTGCAATCACAGGTGATGGCAGCCAAGAGATTAGTAAATCAGCATAAAAAAAATACAAGCTTCAAGGGAGCTGGTTTTTGCAATCCTAGTGGCTCGTGCTGTCCTGTGTGTGCCTCAGCTTTCTTTTTGTGCAGCTCTCATCCTAAGCAGCAGATAAAAGGTTCAGGTCAAGTCCTAAAAGGGGCTAGTAATGATTGTGTGGGAGTGAACATGATGGTTGTTAGCTTTGGAAACCATGATTTAGAGATGACAAATTTAAGTCTACTGAATGACAATGGGAGTGAACATGATGTATGCAATGATGCAACCTCTGAATAGAGGGTTACATATATATATACTAGTCCCTCTCATCAGTACATCACCCATCACAGCCTGAAAGCAGCAACAAAATGCTTCTCTGGAAATGTCTGATTAGGCAGCCATGCGCAGGTCAATTCCGATATGGATACAAGTAGCATTCGTGAACCCATCATCTTCCAACTATACAGATATTAAAAATGAGTAAGTACTCTGTACAGGGGAAACAGTGGAAGTCAAAGCTTGGGAAACAAGATGGGGACTGGATACTGGGCAGCAGTGCAGTCCCAACTCCCAACCTCCGGCTGCATCAGACGGATTGACCAGCATGGCCACAATGACATGTTGTCCCGCTCCCCTGATGGATCCTGAAAAAAAAAATTTGTGCATGCCAAAGGGAAAACTCAAAGGGATTTACCCCCACCCCCCAAAAAAAAAAGAAAAAACTCCATGTCTTAGCAGTGCATGCCAATGCAGACAGGCTCCCAGCTTCCTCCTCTTCTTTTCTGAAGAAAGCGCCGTTATGTTACATCCAGTTCTGGACCATCTGGGCTCCTGGAGTGCCTTTTAATGGACATCTGTGGGACATGAATCTTCATCTTCTCCATCCAAATTGGCAAATTGCCATCGCTGGCACTGGCCATAAGAGCCATTGTTTTTGTGGCTGATAAGTCCGCCAATGATATTTTGTTGTGAGAGAAAAAACAATATATAAAATAATTGTATTGCCAACAAGCAAAGATGATACATTGTGTAGAATGTGCTTATATATGCTAAACACAACAATTTATATGCTGAACACAACAATTCTTGGACCAAAAAGGTCTCACATAGCATACTTAACATAACATACACTCTGCCCATCACCATTACAAAGCATCCACACCATCACACAAATACTGAAATACACAGGCATATGACCATTTGAAGGAATTCCTCATCCAGAAACCAGGACACGAGCATTTTCAAGCTTCCACGGACTAGAGTCAGCCTTTCAGGCCCATCTCCTTCCTCGTCTTGCTGATGAAAAGATCCCCGGATTTGATCTTGCCTGGCAAGCACCCGCCGATCGTCATAAAGGGAAATTGAGCCACCCCTTCCTTCCTTCCAAGAGAGACGAGTGCCATCGCACCGCCGGGGCTGTAAGTTGCCAGTTTGCTGTTAGGCAAGCCCTTGATAAGTAACTTCAGGTTCTTCGCCACTACCAGGGCGTGCTTATTGGCGAGGTACCCTTGTTTGAGTTCCTGAACAGTGACGGACATTAGTGCCAATAACTTCAGTGTTTTTGCAATAATGTTGCTAGTTCAAACATTAATGATCAATGATGCTCTATGGGGACTCCTTTTTTTATTTCAACAAAGGATGCTCCATGGGCAGTATAAAAAATTAAGAAACATGAATTGTAATGATCAGTAATCAGTATCCACTAGACAGACAAATATTTATCTACAGCATCATAATTAAGGATAAGGAACACCTTTAATAGTTCAGTAGTGACAGTGACGAAGCCAGGAAAAAGAATTAGAACGGGCTGATCAATCTCAAATACATCTTAGCCCTCCTAATCTATGTGATTATGAATAAAAATTTAGGTGGGGCTTAGGTAGGGCTCTGTGTAATTTTGATTGGTAGGGGGTGCTAGAGCCCAACCCTGCCCTGATGCTGGCTTCGTCGCTGAGTAGTGAGAACTGTCATATCACCTAACAGAAAAAAAAAACCTCCAGTAACAACTGCCAAAAATTAGGTTACTGCAGATTAATTCATCATTTAAATTACTATCTAACACCAACTGCCAAGATGCTGGACACGCATGGGTGTAAATGGAATAGGTAGGAGGTGATTTTCAAATATCGGTGGTCACTGCGGATCAAAAGTCATGTTAGTGTCAATATGTAATGATGGTTTAGTTTTACATCAGTGGGTGTGAAGGGGACCATGCCAACATGACAGGAGGTTAGTAACCAAAAATGAAGTGTGTCATTTGCAAATGAAATGTATCTGTATGCGAAGACATGCAATATGGACAATACTCACGCTTTGCAAACTTTTGGTAGAATCTCATTCAGGTTAGCCAACAGTTACTATGAACAAATTTTCAATTTGTTCTGCTGGGGAAACTAAGTAATCAGCCTACATAGATATGCACTCATTAAGAGTTCAGTCTGTGCAAATTTAGGTAGTACTTCAGTTTAGGCCAAATGGTTGCTATTCTCTATAAATTTAGTCATGGTGGTTGGGACAAGGAGATATCCAACCTGAATAAAGTAACAGTCAAAAACAGAAGGATACTCACATGTTGGAAAACTTACAGGAATATCCGTGATGTCACCAATCGCGAAAATGTTATTATAACCTTTCACTTTTAAATCCTTTTCCACCATTACTCTCCCCTTGCTATCCAAAGATTCCTTTAGGATGGTATCATGTAGCCAAAAGGCGAACTCAGCGGCTTTCCAATGCACACAAAGTGGCAATCCGCTGATATCGTTTCTCCGCCTGATGTCTTGTACACCTTCTCTGTGTCTGATAATGAGCCCAAGTCAACCGATTGCTGAAGAAGGACGTCTACTTTCTTAGAAGTCAGCCAATTAAGGCACTTCTTTGAAGCCTTTTCTCCAATGAACTCAACTAGACGTGGTCCTCTATGGACAAGGGTCACCTTCTTCCCCGGGTAGTCTACCGCAATCTCTCCAGCTAGTTCAACACCAGTTGGACCACCCCCAATTATCAGCACAGATTCTGCTGACTCAATCTTCCCATTATCTGTAACAGGCATACAAATACAAAACAAAACATTAGTGTGACAGGGTAGGTCGTCACAAAAGCGCAACTGTTTTCAGTATGTGGTTTGACTGCAGTTACCTCTCTGGAATTCTTTTATCCTCTCAGCTCTGCTGGCAGGAGAAGTCAGCGCATGGCCAGTCGCTATGACGAGATAATCGTAAGGAAGAGACTGGCCATCAGCAGTCAGGACGGCGTCTTTGGTGATATTGACCGCAGAAGATGTCACGATGGTTGCCTCCTTGAGGTAATCTTTGTGATAGATCAATGATCTCTCAGCAACAGATGGCTCGACCATGGATCGCAGCTCAGCCCAGGGGATCTCCAGGTACTCTTTCCTGTGTCATCAGAAGGGGGCAGCATGTTTGAAGGAACGTTCCAATTATGATATATAGTGTGAACCAGGTGGTGTTACTTTTACAATTCACATTCAGCATCAGGTTATCAAGTCAAGTAGATTAAAAAAAAAAGTTATAAAGCTAAGCTGTCACCAGCACAGAATAGATAGACAATTTTCAGAAATTCCAGAGTGCTTCTTAGCAGCTAATTAGATTCAGAGCTTGAAGTTGGTGTGTAGACAGGAAAACTCAAGATCGTCCCCATTTGTATCCCCCAGATTCACTAGATCCATCCAGATATCTAGAGCCGCAATAATTTGGTACCGGCAGCGCACAACTACTTCGCGAGCCGGCCGGTCGGCTCGGGATTTCCGCAAACAGGTGGCCGGCGCAGGCAGGCGCGGAAAGGAAGAGGTGCTTACGTGTCGAGGGAGGACGACGTCGGCGTGGTCCTGCATGGTCTTGGCGAGGGAGGAGCCGGCAGGGCCGCCGCCAACCACCACCACCCTCGCCTTCTGCCCCGCCGCCGCCATCGCCGGAGCCAGACACTCGCTCGCCCGTCCCCTCACGCGCGCCTGCCTCAGCCTCACCCAGCTACAAACTGCCCCACCCCAACCACCTCACGCGGCGCTATTTAACGACGAGTGCGCCGGCCGCTGGTGACTCGACCGACGCGGTGGAGCGAGCGCCATGGCGCCAAATGGACCTTTCTCACCTTTCCGATTGTTCATAGTGTGAACGCATCTCATAATTCTCCTGTACGAAACGAATCGCGAATTGCTATAATTTAAATTAATTTGATTTTATAACCTAGGACACCACCAGCTCATGGATGTCATCAGGAGGCAACGAATCGTGAATTATAGTTTAACTTTAATTTAATTTAATTTAATTACGACACCACTAGCCCCTGGACGTTAGGAGGCGTCCGGACGCCCATGCCTGTCCAGACGCAGCGAGCCAGCACTTTAATAAAAAAAAATACGCCTGCACTTTAAAAAAAAAAATGGCCTGCAATGCACTTTAATAAAAAAAATTGAGCCTGCAGCATGTACTCCCCCGTTCAAAAAAATGTCCTTGTCTAAGCCTCCAACGTAATTAAGGCTCGACGAGAAACTCACAACTTGCTTGTTAGTCGTTAATCACTCGGCTCGAGCTCAACTCATCATTTAATAATGAGCCAGCTCGTTTTGTAATGTGCCGACTTGTTTTATAATGATCTATCTTCGAGCCGGCTCACGAGCCATAACGAGCGGGGATAAATAATAAATATTAATCAACAGAGGATGATAGGTCATGACCATAAACAATATTCCCTCCATCCCAAATTATATGTCTACATACATAACTAAATGGATGAGCGCAGAAAGTCAAAAAGTGATTTATAATTTGGAATGGAGGGAGTAGCATACATATATTTTTATTGTAAAATTCATATGTATTTTGTTTATTTCATTTTTATATATGCATGTGATATATTTATGGCTGATTTGCGGTTATAATCATTATGTATGTGCTTTTTATGCTTTGGCCAGCCAAGACGAGAAAGCTAACGTGCCGAGCTAAGCTAGCCTTCTAGCTCGTTTGTATAACGTGCCAAAGAGAATCGAGCCATAACGAACCGAGATATAACGAGCCGAGATGGCATATCCACATAATGATCAAGGAGAACCGATAGCCCACGGGCTTTTCCTTTAACTCGCCGTAATTTGGTTAATGCATGAGAAGACAGTTTGTTACCCCCAACGAATTTTCCGTTTGACTGTAATCGCGCGTTTCATTGCATTTCCGTAAACAGGTAGACGGCGCAGGAACGAGGATTGCGAGGAAAAGAAGAGGTGCTTACGGGTCGAGGAGGACGACGTCGGCGTGGCCCTGCATGGTCTTTGCGAGCAGGGAGCCGGCAGGTCCGCCGCCAACCACCACCACTCTAGCCTTCTTCCCCGCCGCCGCCATCGCCGGAGCCCCACGCTCGCCCGCCTCTTCACGCACGCGCTCCTCAAACAGCTGACAAACTCCCACACCCGCCCAGCTCACGCGGCGTTATTTAACGACGAAGCTCGCGAGCGCAAGCGGCGACTAGGGAATAATCAGCTGGTGCCGGCGGCCCGGCCGCTGGTGACTTGACCGACGGACGCGATGGGGACGGTGGAACCGCCATGGCAACAAACCTGAATTCTGACCTTCCAGATTTTTGAGAGTGTCAACGCATCTCCTCGTTCTCCTACACGACTACACGCAACGAATCGCGAAATATAGAACAAAAATCACGAATGTAATCATGCGGGGGCTTTTTTTTTTATTGTGAATTGTAAACAAAAGATTTAAGAAAACAACAGTGGCGTGCATCGGGGGCTTCCCAGGGTCCGACCTGGTTTTGATCACCCCTTTTCTAGGGCATGTTTTTGACCACCCCTTTCATTAGCCTCCCACTCCCTTCCAAAATTCCTGACATCATGGTATATTCCATCTTTTTTAAAATAAAAAAATATAACTCCTAAACCAAAGTGTCCTAATTAAAGTTCGATTGCGTCATCGTGTTTGTATCTTTAGAACATGACCTCACATGGGTATATTTTTTTATAACACTTTTTTAACAGACATTTATCATCGAACATCCCACATACGTCTCATAATTGCCTTCTCACCTTTCCAAATATTAAGAGTGCCAATGCATCTCTTAATTCTCTTTGCTTTGAATGAGTTTGAGATTGCTATACATCTACACGGAACGAATCGCGGATTATAATTTGATTATTATAGACTACGACACCACCAGCGTCTCGACGTCCGGCGCGTAGACACGTCCGGATGCCCGCGTCTGCCTGCATATGGCGCACGTCCCGTCCACATACAGCGCGCCTGCAGCACGCAAAACCAACGCCTCTACACAGGGGCCTACTACACTTTAGTAAAAACGTTGTGCCTGCTGAGCACCAGCACTTTGGTTGTACTACATATATGGCGCACGTCTCGAATAGTACTGCTTCAATATTTTGATATTTTTTCTTTTTGGAATTATTTTTGTTGTACTAGCAAATATACCCATGGTACGTTGCAATCAGATCTTAACAAAGAATCAAATGTTCGACTTATTTGCTTCAGGGCAGTCAAACTGTGGGGTTGCTAGTATATAGGTGCTATAGTTTGTTGTTCTAAGAGCATCTCTAAGAGACTGGCCAAATGACTTTGTAAAGCTAAATTTAGTTATTACTAAGAAAAATTTGTTCCCAACAGACTCTCTATGTGACTATTCAAAATGACTAGTTGTCCATCCCTCCTTATTCGCTCTCTACTTTTGGATAGCCTACCTCACTAGCTATCTATTGGAGCACCCTAGTATTTTCTTGTCAAATCTATTTTAAAGAGTGTAGCTAAATCATCAAATTTGATTAGTCTTTTTGGCTAATCTCTTGGAGATGCTCTTAGTGACTAGCCAAATGACTTTCTAAAGTTAAATTTAGCTATTACTAAGACAAAAATTGCTCCCAACAGACTCTCTATATGACTATCTAAAATGGTTCCATCCCACCTTTTTTATTTGTCTACTTTTGGATAGCCTACCTCACTAGCTATCATTTACGAGAATCTGTTGGAGCACTCTAGTATTTTTTTTTTTTTGTCAAATCTATTTTAGAGAGTTGCTAAATCATCAAATTTGACTAGTACGTTTTGGCTAATCGCTTGGATGTGCTCTAAGGGGCTCAATAATGAAACAAGGAAGAGAACATTACATTTCTATTTACTTTTTATCATTTCTACAAAATTTAAAAGTTACATCCATAATATAAGATTATTAGTATTAATATGGTAATTTCTTATTAGTTCTGTATTGAATTATCATATTACCTTGATGCATTCTTTTGTTTCATTCATTGTAAGGAACAAAAATATTTAGTCATAAATATATCATAACTTTATTTTCCATACTATTCATGTTTTGATAGAGTTAGATTGTATTAGGTGGTAGAGATAGAGAAAATAAAAGGAAAAAGTCAAATTACTACCCTCAACTATGACCAAAGTCTAAATAACCCCCTAAACTATGTGTTGGTTCATTTTACCCCTAAACTATATCTTTTGGTTCATTTTATCCCTCGACGAAATTTGTTCTTTTTATTCCTCCACATATAAGAAGAATCTCAATTTAAAATTTTGCATGGTGGTAGTGGATATCATAATCCATTTTAATAAAATATATTTTGAATTTTCATCAATATCTTTTTTTTGTATAATTTGAATTTCAAGGATGAATTTATTAGTAAATATCTTACCATATCACATAATGATGAAAAAATTATGATATATTTTTCTCACCTACGTTATGATGTCCGCTATCATCTTATAAAAAATTAACTTAAGATTCCACTTGTGTGTGGAGAAACAAAAAAGAGAAATTTCATCAAGGGGCAAATTGGACCAAATGACATAGTTTAAGGGGTAAAATGAACCAAAATATAGTTTAGGGGGTTATTTGGGCTTTGATCATAGTTGAGGGTAGTAATTTAAACTTTTTCCAAAAATAAAACAATGTAAGAAGTCAACCGTGCGGCACCGGTGCATGGTCGCATGGTGAAAGAAAAGATAGCCAAGCCAGTGACGGGTAACCGAAATAGCCGCCGCGAACTACCCTCCAAGCCGCAGGTGTAAAAGAGCGGCTGAGGACACTGCCGTGGGCCACCCGAGGCTCTCTTAAACCGGGCCGCGGGGAATTCCACTACTCCTCCCTCCCTGCACGCCTGGCCTGGGCTGGCCCCACCTTCCTCACCGTCGTCTCCTCCACCGCGTCGCGTGGGCCTCCCTGCGAGGGCTTCCAATGGCCCTCTGCGCCGCCGTCCCCTTCCGCCCTCTAGTGCCTGCCCTGCTGTATTCCGCCCAGCCCTCCTCTGATCCTCGTCTTCTTCACCTCGATCTCCGATATGAAGGTCCACACCAAGCCGGAGGTATATATGTAGCTGTTGTGCGTTGCATTCAGTTTCGATATTCATCATGATTCATAAGAATGTTTTTAAAAAGTTTGTTTGTTATTCTGTTATTAAATTTGATTTGATTCGTAAAGAGCACGAGGACATTGTAAAAAGTAAAAGTTGGGTACAAGATTTCTCTTCCATATTTAACAATATAATTACTATATATATGGGTATAATATATATGATATGATATTATGGAGGGAATAGTATCTTGGAGATTGAGTCAAAAGCTGTGAGATGCTGGATTTGGATGGCACAATTTTTTTTTTTTTTTTTTTTTATTTTTGCAAAAAGGATTTGGATGGAACACTGACGTTCAATTACATATCTCTTTGGTTACAACTGTATATATAACGAATTGAATCTCCAATGGCAGAACGGATCAGATCTCTTACCATTACAATTTGTTTGCAGATGCCAAAGCAACAGGCCAGCATGGCGCCGTCGCGGTCCCTGCCGCGGGCGCGAGCGAGCTGGCGGACCCGCCGTCGCCGTTCAGCTCCAACCCGGCGCACCACCCGGTGTCCGTGCCCACCACGCCGGGGCTGTCGTGCGCGTCGTTCGGCCGCATGATGCAGTCCCCGCCCACCGACAAGCACCAGCACCAGGGCGGCGGCAACAACAAGCCCAAGCCGACGCCGGCGGCCGCCGCCGCCGCGTACTACGCGTCGCTGTGGTCGCCCCGGCGTCTCATGCAGCGCGCTGCCCGCGCGTTCCGACGCAGCAGGTCGCGTGGCCACGTCAGGACGGTCAGGACCTCGCCCAGGAACGGGCCGCGGTGCTCAACGCCGGCAGCAATAAGGTCTCCGACGAGGCGATGCTGCCGCCTGCAGGTGCCGAGGCCGTCATCGGCAATGAACAGCAGCGCCATTCTGACTACCACCACGAGATCGTCCCCGAGAAGATCATACTCGAGGACGCGCCGCCGGCGCCGGTCGTCTCTAATAAAGAGACGGAGACCACCACCGTCTTCACGGAGGTGGAGGTGGAGTCTCCCAAGAAAGGAGTGGCAGCAGCGCCGGCGCCGGAGTCCATCGACGCCGACGACGACGTCGCGGTGGCGGACAAGTTCGTGACGGTGGTGAAGGAGGCGATCAAGAAGCACGAGGCGGCGGCGGAGAAGAAGGAGGAGAAGAAGGACGAGAAGAAGGAGGCCATGTGGAGGTTCCAGGGCAGCCGGCGGGTGAAGACGGCGATGGAGGCGCGGCCGGAGTCGGAGCAGCCGCGGCGCCGGGAGGTGGTGCGGAGCAACGACGTCATCGAGGAGGCGCGCACCAAGCTGCTGGAGATGCGCCAGTGCAGCAGGGTCAAGGCCCTCGTCGGCGCCTTCGAGACCGTCATGGACACCAAGAAGGACGCCGTCGCCGCCGGCGGCAAGCCGCAGCACCACTACCGCAAGTCGGTGTAAACCTTTGCAACCCACACACCCGACGGCGACGACCGCCATCGATCCTCCACGCTTGGTGTCTTCGCCTTAATTAATTAATCACTATTATTATGAAATCCTGGCCAGCCCTTCGCCGCATGCATGCACGGCGCTAATTAATCCCTACTTACTACCAATTAACTCCGGTTAATTCGTGGCAAACCATGTATAGCGTCATGGAGTTCTCCATCTACACAGAGGAGTAATATTTTGTAACGAGGAAAATGGGGGACCGATGTTGCATTCTGCTTAAATTCTTATGATTATATAATTCATCGGTTTTATCCTGTCATAGATATACGAGTGCTTTAATTGGGTAGAATTTGTTCATTGTGATGAGATTCGGAACGTTTTTGAACCAACATATAGCATTGGTCGTGCATGCACCTTGAAATTGAACTCTTACTTATGGTCCCTAAATTTGGAATTTAGTCGCGGTTTCAAAGGGGTCTCTAGATTAAGTGGTATCGAACGAGTCTCTAAATTTGAAAGACATTGCCCATACAAATATTCAGACTGAACGAGTCTCTAAATTTGAAAGACATTGCCCATATAAATATTCAATTATGCACTTTATACACCGGTGGTTAAATATTGGAGGCAATGCCGTGCATGTCCCAAACTTTTTTTTGTTTGTAAATTTCTTTTTGTGCACTGGTGGCTCCTAGACTTTGGAGCTGGTGCTCTTCAAGTCTGGACATACATAGTGGGAGTACTATTTTGTAAGGAGGAAAATCTCCAGTGTTGCATTTTGCATAAGTTCTTCTTAGATATTTATGCAATTCATCAGTTTTATTCTTCCCCAGAATTCTACTCAGTTGTGATGTAACTCAGGCTTCCCTCCAACGGGTACATTCTTCTATAGATCTAATATTTCCTTGCTTTTAAGCTGTTGAAACAAAAACCAAAACCAACATATATCCTTCCTTTTTTTTTTTTCTTTTATTTTATTTTGTTTTGTTTCCCTACCTAGTTGGTGAAATATTTTGGATTCAGGTAATGTAACATTTTTTTTTTTTTGTATTGGGTAATTATTGTCCTACTAATTAGGCTCAAAAAAATCATCATGTACTTTACAACCAAACTTTTATTTATATTTAACACTCCATATATGAGGTAAAATATTTGATGTGATAACTACTGTAGCATTTTTTTTTTTATTAACTTTTTATTAATTAAACAGGGACAAAAGAGATTCCATTGAAAACTAAACTGGGCTCCAAAAGTAGTTGAGCCCATTCGCCACTAACGACCATATTGTGGCAGGAACAGGAACGCAGTGAGGGCTGGTGGCCAGGTGCCACGAGGCGCCCATGCACATCACCCTCTTTCCCGCCACTCACCTCTCCGGCTCGCAAAATTTCCCGCCATCTCTCTTGGTGCTGCTTTTTCCCCACTTTACAACCGAGCCGCCCCCGCCGCCCTCAATCCGCATTCCTCCGTTCCCCTCCCTCCATCCACCAAAAATGGCGCCACCGCCGCCGCCGGCGGGACCCGAGCTTACCGACTACGAGCGCCGCCGCGAGGAGAACATCCGCCGCAACGAGGCCATCCTCGCCGGCCTCCGCCGCAAGGCCGCTGAGGTCTCTGCCTCCTTCAGGCCCACCTCCCCCAAGCGCCCTAAGAAGAAGAAGCAGCAGCCGGCCAGCCCCGTCGTCCTCCGCCGCTCCTTACGCACACGCGGCATCCCGCCCGCCGAATCCTCCTCCCCCGGCGGCGCTAACACCTCCCTCGCCAGTGCCACGCCGCCGTCGTCCCCGACGAAGCCCCGCACCACACGGTTCTCATCCTCCCTCGCCTCCGCCCTGCGAGACGCCGCCACCGCCACCGCCGCAGTTGCAGAGCCGCCCTCGCCCTCGCCAGCGCTCGAGAGCCGGATCTGCGCGGCTGACGGGTTCGACGCCAGTAAGGAGCTGGTGCTTCGGCCCGTGGACGTGAGGAAGGTTGTGACGGGACGGATACTGTCCGTGCGGATCCTGCCGCTGTCTGACCGGACTGTGGTGGTCGCCGGGAACGTGCACGGGAATATTGGGTTCTGGGATGTGGATCGTCTCGTGGAGGAGGATGGCGATGGTGTAGACGGGGTGTTCGAGTATTTGCCACACAGGGGTCCTGTTGGGGGCATTGTGATGCACCCTGCCACGCCGCAGAAGGTGATTGTTTCTTCTTTTGGCACTCGTGGAATCGTGGATAATGTTAAAATTACTATGTTTCTGGATCTAACGTTGCTGCATTTGTTTGAACAATTGGTATTTTTGGTATACATGTTTGTGCTTGTGGGAGTAAATAAACTGTGCAGAACTTAGATTGCCTGAGACAGCTAAGCTGATGGACAAGTGGTGTTTTATCATATAATAAGGCACGTTTATCATTTACTCTAGCAATGTTCTACATTATGGACTGAGGGAGACAGGCAAGGAAAAGCTAGGAAAGGGGGTTAAGGACAGAGTGTTCTTTTATATTGTATCAGTGATATATGCCTCATGAAAGTTTAATAGCCATTGGCAGCAAATCATCCTCTGTATTATGTAATCTAGAGTAAAAGCTCCTTTTCCTAAAAATGTCCAATATGGATGTAAAGCTCCTGCTAAAATCCAAATCTGGCTTGTTTAATTCTGAGTGTTGGCCACCATATGTAGCTTCTCACAAGATAAGATGATAGCTTAGGCAAATAATACTGGCATGTTTATAGGACACTATGGTTTTGTTATATGCTAACTTTTATTATTTATAGGGTTTCTGATGCTGCTATCTATGACAAATTGTGCTTGCAGATTTACAGCTCTAGTTATCATGGTGAAATTTGTTTCATGGATGTTGAGAAAGAGAACTTTAATATGATCTACTTGTGTGACTACCCCATTTTCTCGCTTTGTCAAGCACCAAATAGTCCCAGCTCTATATATTTTGCCGAGGGAAATGAATTAAAACTTTTTGATGAAAGGACGGGTAAGGTACCAACTACATGGAGTTTACATGATCATAAAATCAACTCAATAGATTTTCGTCCAGAGAACCCACATATATTTGCCACAAGCTCGACAGATCGAACAGTTTGCATATGGGACACGAGAAGGATGAAAAAGAGGGTCCTGAGAGCTTGAAAGTTTTGGGATACAACAAAGCCGTTCAGTCAGCTTATTTCTCGCCCAGTGGCAATATGCTTGCAACAACCAGGTGCTCTTTTTCCGAACCATTTATATGTGCTACTTTGCCTGGCAAGAGTATGATTCATTTTCGTCCCTTTGTTTGTAAAAAGGATCCACGTGTTTGGTTGGACAATGAACATGTATCTTAAATTGAGCACCATGGCTAAATGCATATTCTACATATCATCGACACATGTAGTCTGATTTGCCAAGTCAAGCACCTGCATCTGAGTTAGACTGTCATTCATGTCAGATTTTTGTGGCATTTCCCATGTCAAATCATAATTTTTGACTTGAACACTCAAGTCCATATCACATTCCTCTCATTCCATAACCGTGTAACACAGGTGCGCTGATACACTTTGAATCGTTAGCTCACTGACCTTATCTTTACATTTGTGAGCTTTAAGCTTCTTTTTTGTGAATTTTAGACTATAATGTATCCTGGGATGTCTAGCTTGGGTGCTGGAGTAGCTGGCAAGAGTAGTACGCATCAGTTATAGACAATAGACATTGTGCATTTCCTAAGCTACTATAGGTATATTCCTAACACGTTCAATGGCTGCACATGGCAGATTTATTGTTAGAACTAAATAATAGGAACAACTCTCTTTTTTTTTGCTGAACCTCTGTTTTATCTCTCAAGAACCCTTCTCCAGTTTAATCGAACGACCCCTCATAGCGGTGCCAGTAAAATATTTCCCTTCTACGATCAGTTGAAATAAAACTAGTAGTACATCAATGCTCCTCTCAAAATTAACACGAACATGCATTGCCCATATTTCATTGAGAGAAAGGGGAATGCAACTGAACGTCCAAGGATCCAAATTATAACATTAACAAGCAGGGGCAGTGGCGCAGCCAGAGAAGCATTTTAAATTGTTAGAGATGCTATTGGTATTATATGTGGTTGCACATAAGAGATTTAATGTGCTTTATTAAGTTTTATGCCTTTTATTAACCTTTTGGAGTGCATAAAAGCAGCACTGATCAATTAACTATTAGTGTGGTTGTCTTGCTGAAGTTGCTAAAGAATGAGGGGCTATATATGTTTTTTATGCCTGTCTGTTAATCTGGACCAACATAGTTTCTGTTCTGTTAGCACCTTAACTTGTCATGCAACTTTCACAGATTTATATTGGCACAAATCACAAGTTTTTTTGTTGTTACATTGAATGACCTTATTATTACTATTTGCAGCCTTGATGACACTGTCCGAATTTTCAACATGGATAACTTTGATGACTCATGTATTCTTAAGCATGATAACAGGACAGGCAGATGGCTATCCACATTCAAGTATGATGAGTTTCACACCTTGTCGCATTCTTTAGTGAGTATCCCATCATTATTTTCAGTGATGAAACTTAAATCCGCGCTTGCAGGGCAATCTGGGGCTGGAATGACAGCAATCTATTTGTTGGGAACATGAAAAGAGCAATAGATGTTATCTCAGTTGATCGCAGTCAGAAGAACCTCTCAGCTTCATACATGGCATTTCTTGAGAGTGAACACATGACAGCCATCCCGTGCGGTTTGCGCTGCACCCGTGCAAAGTTGGCCATCTGGCTGGTGCAAGCTCTGGTGGTAAGGTATTTCTCTGGACCAGAGGTTGAAGCAGCGAGATCATCGACTGACTGGGGGGCTGTCAGCCTGTTGCTGGCCCTGTCCTGCCCAAGTTCCAAGCCTGTTGCTGGCCCTGTCCTGCCCAAGTTCCAGCCCCTGGAGATCCTCATCTCGCGGTTGTGTACTAATGATTGTTAGCATTATCCTGCTATCAAAATGTATAATAGTTTGCACTGCAGAACCATTTGGTGTGGTGATGCATGTGGTTGTTCGGATCAGTAGAATTTGAAACTGGTTTTCCTAAAACAATGCTTGATCAGATTTGTTATGAAAAATGTATTAGGTTGTTAATTTGCTAGGTTTGAGGTTACATATTACATATTACGTTGTCTTCCAGCAGGTACATTCTTTTACGGATCCAATCTTCTCTTGTTTTTAAGCTACTGAAAGTAATAATATTGAATTGGTCATCACTTCTGATAGCTGTAACATTGCGTGGATTGTTGGAGGAGCTTTCTATGGCTACATGAGAGTAACCTTTTGCACATCAAACTAACCTTGAGGTCCTCTTCTTTTATTTTCTTTTTTACTAGTGTATAGTACAATGTGGTATTTCTACAATTCTACTGTAGTCATTTGATCTAGTGCCTGATACAGTTGATGCATGACTCTGTATTCAGAAATTCAGAAGTGGCGTTCTAGTTAAAACAGTCAGTATTTGGTTTAGGAACAGACGTAGGAAACCAAACCATGAACGTTCTTCAGTCTTTCATTATGGTAGAGGGCATTTTTAGAATAGTTGACTGTAGAGAAAGTCTTATCTGAACCTTTCAAAGCATTAAGAATGTCGCCGCTCCAAACTATTTTCTGAGCATGGTATTTGTGTTACCAACTACTCGTAGATTTTTTATGGTATTCGGAATCATACACGTTATTAGGCTGTCTCCAACAGCTCACCTAATACTCAAAATAGGCATTACACAGTGTAAATAGGTTAAGAAAACTACCTCCAACAGCAGATGCAAAGTGAGTATGCATTTTAGGGAGGAGGCCAACGGGGAGGCATATGTGCGTCGTCTTTCTCCAGAGACGCAAAGGAATAAACGTGTGTAGTGGTGGGGTCAGGGTGGGGTAGTGGACAGCAGATTGCAGAGCCCTCTCGTTTTTTGCGTTTGCTGTTGGAGACGTAGTGTTTGGGTCCGTGAGTTTTTTTTGTCGTTATTGACGCAAATGAGTAAATGAGTCTTATTTTTTGCCTCAACTGTTGGAGTCAGCCTTATATCGTTCTTTTTCATTCTGTATAAACCAATGCGAATTTGTGGGATCTCATTTCAGCCTGTTCGCAGCAGGCCTTTCCTTTCGTCCCTTTCTTCTTCGGTTCACCTTTCTGCTTGCTGGTAGCGAGTGTAGGTAGGCCTGTTGGTCTATAATGCGCATTGTCACTGTGTGCTAGTATTGGATTGTGGACTGATGAACAGGATGAACAGGAAGGCGCCGCCTATGCACATGATCTGGGAGGTCAGGTACAGTACATGCATGTAAGCTCAGCTGTGCCCACACACCTTGTTGTACTGAAAGCCTATATAGCAGGCCAGAGCTTTACATCACTCCAGTGGTACTTGGTTAGTTGGTTAGTACTACTAATCAACTTCAACTACTCATTTCCGTCCCAAAAAAGAACGACGTTATGGAAAGTGTGTCGGTCAAACTTTTTCAACTTTAATGAAGTTTCTAGAAAAAATGTGCAACATTTAAATCTTCAAATAAATTTATTAAAAAATAAACTTAAAGATCTTTCCGGCGATACCAATTATTTAACATAAATATTTATATATTTTAATATATAATTACCGGTATTTTGAAAACGTTAACTTTTGAGGAGGCGAGAATGACACTTATTTTTGGCACGGATGAAGGTTTCCTCCTCGGCCTTTGTCCTTCGTTGTTTGCATTGTCAGGTCAGTGATATCTGTTTTTTCTTTCGATTTTTGATATCTGTGGTCAATGACTCTTTTCTCTTGGAACTCTGGAATGGTTGTCTGTGTAGGTTTGCAGTCTACACACACACACACCCTACGGCCGGCCTAGCGGAGACACAGACCGACATGTTGTGATGACCTGATGTGCTCCTTCGTCTGGTGGGTGCAAAGTCATGCTGACGAAGTGATGCATACTGCTAGTACTGTGTACCATCATCATCATAGTACACCGTACATGCAGTATTGCAGTGTACTTCGTACTGTACTATGGACTACCGGACACTTGAGATGGAGACAGCAGGGTTCATGAATTGATTGGTGTAACCGCCAAACTAGAGCACTGATGAGCGAGGCAACACCCAACCAGCCCAATGACATTGGCTTGCACCTTGAAATTCTGCTCCGCAGCGCTCTCCTGGTGCTAATCACCTACCTCTCTCCTTTTTCTCTATCGATCGGGCCATTCACCCATGCTTCGTGGATGCTGATGCCTTGTACAGTAATGGTTATTATATACTGATCCATAAGAGAACGTCTGAGATTTGGCAGAATAACAGGAGGTGCTTTGTGGGCAAACGTTCAATCAAAAGATTCAGAACATGTGGAGACAGTAGAGTAGCGATCCTAAACAGATACTACAGTACAGTAGTACATGTACTCCGTACATGCCATCTTCTCTCTCAAACAGCACGCAGAGCAGTGATAGAATCGATGTAGTAGCAGTACTTGGAGACAGTTTCCGCAGGCTTTGCGTCTTCTGACCGACCCGTCACCCTCCGGAGTTCATCGCAACCGGACAAGGGCTACGCAACGAACAACAGACCAGGACGCATGCGAGTTTCCTGCCCATCATTGGATTTTTTTTTAAAGCTAATTCGGGGAGAGCTTCCCCATTTTAAAAAAAAAGTCCATATTTTATGGAAAACGGGAAGAAACTCGTCCGGTTAATCCCGAAAAACCGGACTAAAACCATACAAGACACCACAAAACACAAAAACGACAGAAAAAAGATTACAACTCCAGAACACACGAACTCTTCAACGATGCCCTCAGGGAGGTGGATGACGTAACAACGCCACCATCATCAGCCAAGCAAACACCAGAGCTTGGCAAGGCTTTCGCCCGATTCTTTGTGCTAAGGAGTTGGGCGAAGTGGTCGGCGGAGCGCGGTGGTTCTTCAATGACGCCTTCAAGAAGGATATTACCGTCAGCGGCCCGAGTAATCCGGGCTAAGCTTTTCGCCGAACCTGCGGTAGAGGACAATCGAGTTGTTGTCGTCGAGGCGGAGACGTCGCGCCTCGCCACCACTTGGCGACGGCGCCTCACGTCGCGAGCCGCGCGGACTCGCCCACGGCACGACGGGAGGCGCGCGCACCGATAGCGCGCCGGCCGCCGCCATCGCGTCGCGGAGCGCGCGGACTTCGCCCGCGACACGGGAGGCGCGCCGACCGACAACGCCGGCGCCGCCGCCCGCGTCGCGGAACGCGCGGTCGCCGCGGAGCGACGGGAGGCGCGCGACCGACGGCGCCGCCGCCGCCACACGTCGCGGAGCCGCGCGGTCTCGCCCGCGACGACGGGAGGCGCGCACCGGCAGCGCCACAACCGAAAGGCCACGCCAATGACATTGTGTCGAACGCCTCGCGTGCACCAAGGTGACAGAACAACTCTCGCCTCAACCTGACTGCACGACTGTGTACCTGCAAGCAAGCAGTAGCAAGGCCGGAAGGTCGCCGAAGGGTCACAAGGGAGCTCCAGTAGCGCAGACACACCTCAACTCTGGCCATTCCACATCATTGGATCCTAGTCTTATCATTAGCGCAGACACACCAGTTCAATATTCAACACTCCATTCTGAACTTTTTAGGATCAACTGAATTTCTCAGGAGTTGCTGAAACAGCTGAATTTCTACTTTCCAATTCCAAGCGCAGCTAATCTGGACACGGATCATGGTAAACTGTTAACTCTCCAGAGTCCAGACAGATGTGCCAAAGTTGGTCAACTTCACAATCCACCAGTTCTCAACTTTTGGATTGAACAGGATCATTGAGCAGCAAATCTCTGTCAATCATGTTGCTGTCATGTGGAATGGCACATTGGCATGGCTGACCTTGCCCTAGTGAGGGTGATGGTTGTAGCTCTCTGTAGCTTGTACGGTCCAAGAGAAGCATGTACGATGTTGTCACACACACACACAAAAAAAAAAAAAAAAACTGTCCGACGTGCCAACTGACAAGAAGCCGGTGATGGCAACAGTGGTGGCAACGTGATGGAACCGAACGAGATGGATAGCCTACACGTTGTCCACTGTATTCAGTAGGGATGTCTTCTCTCAGGAACAGCCCATTGCTATTGCTAGTATAACCATCTCTTTTCTTCCAGTTATTAGAATGGAAAATCAAATTATGATAAGCACATTGTATTCTACTCCCTAATCAGAGCCTAATTAGGGTTAGTGTACCAGTACCAAAGCAGAAAAGTACTCCTGTGCACACACACAAGAATCACACTCGTGCAGGGCATGAGAGTGGGCACAAGCATGAAGCATGAAGTGGCTATCCTATCACCTATACTCCGTACATGATAATAACTGATGAGCAAAGCAATGGCATGCAGAGGACACCAGTGAACTGAACTGAACTGAAATGCCCTTGCCATCCCAAATGGTGCACTACAACCTTTCTTCATCAAGGCCAGCCCTCTCCTCCTTCCCAGCCTTCTCAGTTCTCTGCAGCAACAGAGGGATTCATGGTTCATCAATGCGGTTTGGTGGCAAGGGAATGGGGGGTCTCTGCTGCAGCCTTTTGTTCATATCATCAGTAGGAGGTACTCCGTACTATTGTGTGTCCTAGGACTAGGAGAGACTAGTGGGGTACTATACCTCCTTTGACCCTTCCCTCCCCTGTCCTCTGCTGCTTCCTTTTTATTAATGCCTCGGACATACTCCTACAGAGTTCAGTAGTGGGGAAAATGCAGCGCGCCATAAATGAATCTTGAAATGAACTCTGTAGGATTTTGAAATGAACTTCCCTGTGTATTCTGTCAATGTTGTGAGCTCTCTTCATGTTTATTTAGATGGCCATCAGACTCATTACACTCTGAACCACATACAGTTTCAGTGAACCTTTTTAAAGGATGCATTAATTCTGAATTCTACAGGCAGCTTCACCATGACAATTCATAGAGAGAAAATCAGTTACTTTTTCTCTTTTTTTTTTTTCTCTCTTTTATCTGCATAAGGAATCATGCAAGTTTTAGCGGCATATATATTATTTATTTATTATATATATATATATACTCCCTCCGTCTAAAAAAGTGTCATCTTATTCAAAAATTTTATATAAATTTAAATATAAATAAATAATTATTAAAGCAACTCTAGTGATAGAATATGTCATGAGAAAAAAAATAATAAAAATTTATATAAAAATTGAAGAAGACAGATGAGATTGTTAAAAAACCTAAAACGACATTGGAGCTGCAGGCTGCAGCATTGCACACAGCATCTTCGTCGTCCATAACTAGTTGAGCTCCTCACTTCACTGACCCTTCTCCTGCTTCGACGCCACACTTGGCGGTGGCAGCACTCAGCAGCTGCTACTCTGCAATGCAGTCTGCACGCTCCACCGTGACAATGCACCACTAGTCTCCCTCGCCTCCACCCACACAGCCATTGCCTACACTACACGTCCACCTCCGCCACGCTCCGCGCTCGCCCGGGCCCGCCATGAGGAGGCGACGGTGGGCGCCCCTCGCCGCCGCGTGCCTCGTCGCGCTCGTCGTCGTCCTCCTGGCCGCCGTCCACTGCAGCGGCGCTCCGGGCACCGGCACGCCAATGCCCGCGCCCCGCCGCTCCGGCGCGGCGTTCGACGCCGCCGTCGCCTCGCGGTGCAAGAAGCAGAGGAACAGAGCTGGCGCCGCCTGCGCGGGGTTGTCCGGCCGTGGCGACGACGACGACGACGACAAGCGGGTCGTGCCCACCGGCTCCAACCCCTTGCACAACCGATGATGACAACAAGATCGCCCGTGCTTTTGCAGTTTGCAGCCAAGGACATATGTATGTGAGGATCTCATCTCTGTCGTCGTTCTTGCTCTGTATGCGCCCCTGCGTCGGTCATTCCATGGCGGATTGGTTGGCGGCGCAGAGAAGAAATGGAGCAGAGGAGAACTTCATGGTGTGGCTAGTGATCTAGGGAGGAGTAGGAGTAGCAAGTACTAGTTGTTCTTGTTCCATGGTCGCTCTGATATCGGCGTTCGTCAGAGATCAGTTCCTGATCAACTGAACTGACGACGAACTGTCTGTAAGCGCCACGGTTTGGAACGCCGGAATTTCGTGGGATTTCTAAGGAAATTGCACGTTTCTCCTGTGAAATTCTTGCGTTCCAAACAAGGCCTCAAAGATTGGGAAATGACAGTTTCCTTTTTGTCTCCTCTGAATCATGTAGCATGTATCAACATTTGTATAGAACCAGACAGTAGAAGCTGTCATTTGGAGGGGTGAAGTTCTTGATCCAGTGCCGGTGTCCTGTCCCGACCCTCCCTTTTCTTCAGGTTTTCAGCAATGGGATTCACTTCTGCATAAATTCCTTCCACGTGATGGAGACATTGGGAGAAAAGAATATCTGCTCTTTAATAATGCATAAAAAAATCTTTATGCAAGCAACAAACACCCATTCAATAAACACACACAAATCTGATAACAACCCAAAGTTACTTGACCTAAATTCATGTTGGTCACTCATATATAGACAATTAATTATCATGACAAAGTGACTTAAGGACACGATGGCCAGTTCCTTCCACGAATGTGTTGTATCGACCTAGAATCCATGAGGCAAAGTCGACCATGTTACCACCGCTGAGATGAACGCACAATCAATCTGTCTCTCTTGAACAGCTTGCCCATGAAGGTTGGCCTTAAAGGAAAAGCTGTGTTGAGCAGCAGAGGTGGACGAGCCTGCTCCTAACCTCAACTTCAAATCCATCCAAGTATCCATGACTACGGCAACCACACGTATAGATGTCCAACGGGCGGCCCGGTCCGGTCCGCGGCCTGCTTTCGGGCCGGCCGGGCCAGCCCCGTGACGGGCCACACGGACCCACGGGCCGCACCGGGCCGGACCACACCGGGCTACGGGCGCTCCCTTGGCCCATGGCCCGGTCCGTGGGCCATTTTACGGCCACGGGCCTGTCGGGCCACTTTTTCACCGGGCGGACGGACCGGGCGCCCGTGCCAACATCCATGAACACATTCCCAGATTCCATTTTTTTCACAGATTCCATTTTTTTTCACAGATCAACACAGTTTCAACACAGATAAGACATATATGACAAGTTAAACAAAATCAACACAAAAATCAACACGGATGACAATTATAATTTTCAAAAGTGAGCTGTTTGTGCAATCTTTGCCTCATTAAAAACCTTTCTAGGTAAACCCACCCTTGTGGGAGAAACCCTAGAAAGGAAAAGAGTACAAATGCAACAGCTCACAAATATATTCAAGTTTCAAGTTTCATGTTTCAAAGTTCAAACATCTAGCCCTATTACATTAGCCAGACTAAGTGGCAACCAACAGGCATCAGCCAAAATACAAGTCAAAGAGCAAGAGCAAAATCAGAGTCCAGCACTAATGCACTATAATGCTCTCATAGACTTGCAACCAAAAGCACTTAGTCCTGCACTGCAACATAACAAAACAGAATTGTTAGTTCAAATCCAACTTAAAATTCAAAACAGTGCAACCAAAAGCACTATGTCTATTGCTCATAGACTTACCTTCCCATGTGCTCTTCTTATCCACCTCTCCCGCCGGTGCTTGTGCCGCTGCCGCCACCTCTCCGCATTTGCCGCCACCTCTCCCCCCCGCTGGTGGTTTGCCACCTCTCCCGCCGCTGCTGGTGCTGCCACCTCTCCCGCCGCTGGCTTGGTGGCCGACCGCTCTCCCCTCTTTGGTGCCGGTGCTTTGCCGGCGACAGAGGCGGCCGCCGCCACCTCTTCCGCCGGGAGCTGCATCTCCAACCTCCGAGGTTCTTGAAGAGCTCAACAAGTTCTTTTGTCGACAAGCGTGTCTTTGCTCCTTTCTCCTAGCTTGGTCCCAGTCTTTGATGCGGTAAAGCATCTCCACATGCTAACTTAGCCATATAAGTTAGCCATATCTCTAGTGGTCGCCCCGCCTAGAAACTCCTTTAAATAGAGGATTATGAGCATTCTTAATATAATCAGACCAAGCCTGTGTTTCACCTATGCCTAACGGAAGGTCCAACCTAGCAATCAAGCGGCACAATTCTACCCGAGCAATCATAGGATCATACTTCCAATTAGACGGACCACTAGCATTCAAAGCTAACTTAGGCGAACCATATCGAGAATGGTTCTTTCTCTGCATACAAGCAAACCATGTGACGACGCGAAATGACCGAGTACCATTAGCGGATATAGCGGTATTGCTTAGCACAATGCTTACAGATAGCACCAACGCGAATGGCGCATCTCCCTCACCTTCCTTTATCTCATCAGTAGGTCCAAACATCGATTTGTTCTTACCGGGTTTAGCCGGAGTGTCATCGGCGTCATCGCCATCAACATCGATGGGTGCGGTGAGGTCAATGCCGAGGAGGGCAGCGGCATCCTCACGGAGGTCGTTGTCGCCCTCCGGCTCGGTCGTCGTCCGAAGCAGCGGTCGGGTCGAGGCCATCGCCGTCGTCGTTGGCGGACGCCGATCAACGTGACCGCCCCCCGTTGCGAGACCACGCCCACGCCCACGCCCGGCCGACTGGGCTCAACTTGACGTGCATGACCAGCACCGCCCCTCGGCGGCGCTTGGTGGGAGGCTTTTCGCCATGTCCACTCCGGCGGAGGAGGAGGACTCGGCGGTGAGCACCACCCCAACCTTTGAAAAGACGACGGAGAGATGGAGTAAGGACTAGAAGAGGAAGAAAGACGGAGGGAGGAGGAGGAAGAAAGGAGGGATCTTGTTACCGCGAGGAGCTCGGTGCCGGAGATGCAGAGGTCACCGGACGGACTGCATGCACAACGGTGAGGATCGACGGGGGAGGGGAGGAAGTAGGAGGATGAGAAGGAGATGCAACTCACATGGCCACGGAAAGAACGGGGGAGGGCGGAGGGGGGAGAGAGTGGAGTAAGGAAGAAAAAGGGAAAAAGTCACCGCGGCGGGCGGCGGAGGAGGTTGGATCAGCCGCACCGAAGCTCGGAAGGCCGTCGGCGGCGTCGATCGAGGGCCGCCGATTCCGCCGGCGATTGAGGGCAGAGGTGACCAGATCCGAGCGAGGCGAGGTGAGGACGCCGTACGCCCGGCGAGGCCGTCGGATCCACCGAGATCGGCCGGCGGCGAGCGAGGCGAGGTGGGGAACGAGGGGATTAGGGTTGGAGTGGCGGTCGGGGATCGAATGGGGAGAGGGATGGGAGGGGATTAAGGTTGGGACGCCCGCCGCGTTTTATACGCCATTACGCGAGCCGGGCCGTCCGGCCGCCGCCTTCTTCCACGGGCGTGCCGCCACGGACGCGGGCGGCGGCGCCCATGGCGTCCGGCCACGGGCCGTGCCGCCCGCGGGCCCGTGTACACGGACGGACGGGCCAAGCACCGGGCCGAAATGCCGGCCACGGACCGGACATGGCGCCGGGCCAAATGGCCAACTTTAACCACACGCCTCTTCAAGCTGCATGACTCATTGACGGGCCATCATAGATTCGATTTCTTCGGGCATCTCGCTCACAAAACAAGCGAGACACGATGAAAACTGCTCCGCACTTGTGATATGAAAATTTCTACGGTCGCCTCGGCGGCATGGTCGAGACGTGATGCGGTTATGTCGACGGGCGCCACAATCGCCGTGGATTCGCCTCGCCAATGCGCGGCGGTTTATTGTGCCTATATCATCCATTAGAGCTACACCGTCAATCAGCTGTAGATCATCTTCTTCTTGTTTGCCAGTCTTGATTTTCATGTCATATTCAAGTAAAATAGTGCCCATTATGTCTATCCCTCGCTTAGGACCAGCCATGTTGATGAAAGAGCCCTACAAATTATTTTTATTTAGAATTCATACAAGTAGGCAATATCTAAAGCCAAATACTTGACTTCACTTCACTTGTAACAATATTTACTTCAAAATCAATGTCCTATCAATATATATACTAATATATTCATTTTGGCACAACAGGTCACAAAATACAGTGTACCAAAAAAAAAAAAAAATAGCTAAGGAATTCGTAATATAAACATAAAAAGAAACAAAAATACGACACACATTTTCATAGCTTTTTTAAATTCAAAAAATAAGTTTGAAACTCCATAAATTACAATATAAATTGTTCTAAGATATACAATCTTGCATCAATAGAAGATCATAACACTAGTCCAGCTTCCTCATGCTAACCAACAAATATTAACAACAATGATTCCAATTGATATACTTCCAAAAGGATCTATCGTTTCAAAAACATCGATGCTCACAACAAAGAATAATTCCAGGCCAAATATATGATGTGCAAATGTTACGGTGCCTTAGATGGCGGTAACAACCCCTCCATTGTTTTTATTTAATATAAGTAGCAACCCTGAGTCCAAAACTTATCAAAGTTTTGTTTGGAACACATGAAACTTAGTTTCATCATTTAGATCTGTTGTTCTCATAGCAAAATCACCATTTCCCAATATAAGACTTAATTATCAAAAAAAATATAAGACTTGGTATGACAGTGGGATTATAAAATCTAAAGTACTATGTTGCAATTCTCATACAAATTAATCACATGGAAGCATCCTTTCGCAGCGACACCAAGTAACATGGGGGCCTATGCCTCTTAAATAATTGAAGAACATAGTAAATACAACATTCACTCTATCTAAACTTCAATGATGTAAAAGAGATTAAGTGGTTGTATGCCATCAGTATGTATGGAACCCATCTCAAATGACCTAAGCAAGCGAGTTTGGCCTTAGGGCCCCTAGCCTAGTGGTTAGAGCACACAGGCATGCAAAAAAAAAATACAAAACAAGTTTCCCCTACTGACTTTGGTCAAGTTTGACCTTATATTGTGAAATAACTTAAGTAATTTAAAACAAGGAATAAGTCAACTTAACTTCTCAAGTATTGCGATTGACATACTTAACCCCTTGAAAAAAAAAGTCAGATTCTGAAATTGCCTCTGGAGATTGTATTGAATACTTTAAAGGACTAGATACATGTTCTATACTTGAGGGAATTGGGTAGATAAGCATCAATACTTAGGGTTGTTACTAGACTAATTCCTTGAAATAATTGCAGATAAGTATGGATGTGCACCTGCTCCACGATGATGGGATCATCCCTGCTAACATTGACCACATAATTAAGTAATGGATCAAGTTCATCCCGTACTGCTATGTATCCATACAGTTCAACTGAGGTACCCTCCACAGAAATTTTAGCCAACTTTAAACAGAAAATTTGCAACATGCGAGAAGTTGTGTGCGCTAAGCAAGTTCCATAACCGACATAGCAATTTGCTAGACCTGATAACATCATTGCCTCCAAACGAGCTTTCAAAAGAAGAAAGAACACAAGTTATATTGCAAATAGCAAATCAATTACTAAACAAGTACTTGTCATACGAAAAGTGCACATGCCACTTGAGGAATTTTTCATTTCATATAGATGGAAACTATGAATGTTCTTTTCATTAGGGAATTTTGCTCGCCTTAGAAAGGTTTCCTTTTAGGTAAACCCATAGAATAAGAGATAATACCTAATCACCTCATAAAGAACTAAAGAAGAAAGATCCATTTTACTCCAAAAGTATTTCATAACCCTCTAATCTGTGAAGCCACAAACTCCACTCTGTAAAGACCTAATAATGCAATCCTTAGTAACATTTGATAAATATTTCATGTTAGATGTAGCAACACAAAGAATGTCAATGATCTATGCTTGACACGGCACACAATTCCATGGATGGTTGGAGCTCCCAACATTCAGCAAGGCACAGGAGGGCAACCATTCAAGTAATAAACAAAGCAAAGCAAAGCAAACATTAACCTTGGTTCTGCAGAGAATATATACCAGTTGATCTTATAACCTGGAATTTGTCAATAAAAAAAAATGAGAGGCAAAAACATACCCATCACTTACTCTCATTGCGGTCCGCGATACGGTACTGTTCTTTCCATACACACGAGCCGTGGAATATAGAACCATCACGGTGGCTGCTTGCTGGAATTACTACAGCGTCAAATACACGACTTGCACCTTCTTCCTCATCTCTAGACAGCTTACAACCGCTTAGGTGCAAAGTTCCTCCTGCTGTATCATCAGGTTCGCCATCAATGGCCTCCAAGGTAGCATCTTCATCACCAAAAATAGCATCAGAACTTGCTGATCTCCTCTCATCTTCACCATGGGCAGCACGGTCCTCTCCACATCGTGTAATGAACTCCTTTGTTGTGCACATGGCCAGGGAATTCATAACATCCTTGGGAGAATGGATGTGCAGTCGCCTATCGTGTTTGCCAGATTCATCCTCGCCTCTTATTACCCCACAACCGCTGGCCATGTTTCTATATCCATGAGTAAACCTATCACAAAAAAGGACAAACCAGATCGATGGTATTATCAGACTTCGTTCAGTCAGGAATCGGAATCGATTTCTATTTTTAGATACGGAGGAAACTAAAGCACAAACTTCAGTAACAGGATAGAGAACACACTGTGAAACATGGCAAACAGTTGGATCTGGAGGTGCCATGGTTGGAGCTCGTCGCGCAAGTGACCACCAGCGTGGAACGACAGAGAACATGGAGGAGAAGTGGGGTCGCGAGGGAGAGGTGAGGCGGTGCATGGCTAGGGGCAGGAGGAGGTGGCGATGTTAGGGCGTCGGATGTGAGAGGATCGGCGTAGGAGACGACGACGACCGACCGATGAAAAGATAGAGCAATTTGTTTGGGCTTAGTGTGTCTTGTTTTGCTTAGTGGGCTCTTGGGCCGAATCCCCCCATCACGATTCCCGTCCTTCCTTCGGCTCTAATCCCACTTTCCAATCTTTTGGCACTGAAAAAAAAAAAATCATCTCACGCATGGAAAAAATCCCCGGACTACTTGCATCCCCTACGCGCCCGATTTCCCGGTCATCGATCGTCCCGTACAATACATACACGCCCTCCTCCCATTTTCTGATAGAGCAATAAAATCGCCTAATTTTTTTTCACGCACTAAAGGTGGCAAAATAAATAGGGCTAAGTTGGATTGTGAAAGGAACGAGGGACATGATCCATTATCACACTTCAGTGGTTTGGCAAAAATCACTTGGCAAAAGTTGGGTTTTGCCAAGTCTCCAAATGTTTTGCCAAGTTGAATTATAGCCTTTCTCCAATGGTTTGCTAAATTAGAGTCGGCAAATCCTATCTAGTGGGCCCAAAGTTAACTACCGATGGTTTTTTTTTTTTTTTTTTTTTTTCCTCCGTCGCCTGGTCGCTCTCGTACATCACGCGGAGGCAAGTACCGTCGTTCTGCCGCCGCCACCACAGCTCGGTATTCAGCTGCGTAGCAAGATCGACCTCTCATTCCGTCCAGCAAAATACCAGTGCACGTCAAAATAAAAACAGCATAGACAGAAGCAATGATAATCGTTTTTGCTATTCAGATGATCGCCTACATGGTCATACATCATCTATCCATTCAGATGATCCATCAGTTTCCATCGTCTCCAAAACATCAAGTGTTGAATAAATGCAGATCTATAGATAGATTAATTATGAAAGAATTTCTATACACAAATGCAGTCGTGGAGTCGCGAGCAGTGGCCGGCAACAACGTCACGACGTCGAAGAAGCACCACCACGATCACGATACGAAGACGCACAACAAGCACAAGCTGTTCATGTTCGGCGACGAGTTCCTGGACGTCGGCAACCATGACCCTGACGCGAAATACGCCAAGTCGTGGCGCTACCCGTTCGGCATGTCGGACGCGGCGCACGGCCGGAAATCCACGAGCCGCTTCTCCAATGGGCTAGTGCAGTCGGACTATATGGCCAAGATCATGGGCCACCGCGAGTCCCCGCCCGCCTACAACGGCGACGGCTGGGACGGCGACGTCGTCGACTCTTCCGGTCTCAACTTCGCCGTCGGCGGCTCCGGCGTGCTGCAGGTGAGCAGCAAGCCCACGCTCCGCGCGCAGGTCAGGCAGCTCCGCGATCTCGTCAGGGATGGCGTCGTTGATGAGGACAAGGACTTCGAAGAGAAGAAACTAGGCGGTGGAAGAGAAGGACATATGGTGTACCTGAACCCTGGGCGCCATCGTGATCTCCGTGTCCGACCGAGTAGAACCCTAGGCGGCGCAAGATACAAGACGAAGGGAGGAAAGGACGGCGCGGTAGGAAATAGATCGCCCGTGAAGTCTCCCTGGCGCGCGAAAGCCAACAGATGGCGTCGGGAGGAGGAATGCGCGCGACTTCAAGCCGCGCATTTTTGCGCGTAGAGGACGGTAAATTGGCAACTTGGCAAATTTTGCCAAGTCAATTGCCAAACCATATTGGAGAGTGGATTTCTGACATTTTGGCAAAAATACAAATGTCTTAAGTTCAATTGGCAAACCACTGGAGTTGCTAAGAACTTAAATTTCTTTAGGAGATAGGGCTAAGTTAAAGTTGGATTGTGAAACATTAATTAATGAGGGCCATGATCCATTATCATCGCTACGCACTACATCAGACAAGAACTTAAACTTCTTCGAGTCTCCTAATCCATTGCAATTCCAAAAGATTCTTTTCATGGAGTAACTTTAATTTTTTAATACATTTATTTTTCCTTTTGTGAACTTGACCTTTTTTTTCCTCGGAACTGCATATAGATCACAAAGATCACGGGCATCCACATCATTGATCAGTCTTAGTTACCTCACCACAGAAATGATTTACCGTGACAATGTCAAGTTCACCATCTGAATCATATAAAAGACGTGGTCTTTGTTTGCAGTATCAGAACAAGGAACGTTAATATCCTTAGAGGCTACCATAGTTTACTCTTGTGATCGAAACAAGCTAAAATGTCTTATAATTTGTAATAGAAGTAGCACTTGTTTGTAGCTCAAGCGATCAAGAAACAGATATGTGCTAGGCACAGCATACTGTAATGTGGTTAAGGATTCCTGAATAGCTTGCTCTTCGTTCTTCCATTAACATTTGGTTAGCCAAGTGAGGTGTTTGGTTGGCCCAAAATATCAAGGTTTTAAAAATCTCCGGCTATATATGCCGCCTCTATAGCTAGCACGCTATAGTTGTTTGAGGCAAATCAAGCTATTATTTGTGTTAGTCTATTTTTTCCTCCGCTATTTTTTTTTTTAGAGGTCTCATCAGAGCTAAAACGACGACAGATAGAGAGCTAGATGGACCAAAATGATAAGTTCAATCTCTTGCACTCAAAATTTGTTAAAAAATGATACTTATTAATTTTTATAAATTGTGGGTCGATATTCCATATTGAATTTTCTTATACCAACTGTGTTCGGCGTAAGTCCACTCGAATTGGTTTGTTTTCACAACTCCATAAGTCCGCATTCGTTTTCGTGTCCGGCTTTACCGTTTTTCACTTTCGTTTTTCGTATTTAAATGTAAAAGTAGAAAACGGTTGTGGATTTTTTCCGACCGAGTTCCACCGTTTTCATCCATAATCATATATATGCATCTGATTAATTAGCATGTCGTAATTGTTAAAAAGAAATCATGCTCACTTCTCCAAACTACAAATTTTACACGATCCCTCAAAGGATCACTAAGCATGATATTTTATTTCTCATAAAAAAAATAAGTAAGCATAATCAAGCACATGTACATCGAGAAAATCAAGTCCAATCCGCACGAGAAGCAAGAGGATCTTCACTCGGCCGCTCTTGCGTGTCCCGGTTTTTAAGCGGGGAGATGTTGGTGATACAATGGATGGATGGAGCCCTCCATGGTGGCAAATGAGGCCTGCAACAGGTTCCGCGAGGACCTGACACCTCACATAAAGAGGCAATGCGAGAGCTCTTCCTAGACCTGCAAGGACAAGGGCCGAGGCGCTCAAGGCGCCGCATAGGCTGCCACGTTTGATCGACGGTGCCGGTCGGCCAGATATATAGTATAGCTAGTAAGTAATAGCGTTTGATCTCCTTTTTCTAGGGAGGGTAGAGCTGGTTATATAACTCTATTTTCCCCTAGTCATTAGTGATGTGTCGTTGTATGTAACCTTTACTATTTTTTTTAATACAAAAGATACCACCTCAAAAAAAAAAAATGAAACAAATAATAATGAATGAGATACCACCTCAAAAAAATGAAACAAATAATAATGAATGAATTGAAGAATCAAACCCAAACCAAATTAAAAGTGTCTGAACAGACAGACACAAATTTGAAGGATATCCAATATAATATGATGGTCTATATCTGATCGATGTCCACTAGTAAACATATGGTATATTGGAATTGGTCAGCTCCTGAATCCTCTCCTAAACGTATATGCATGGTAGCATTTTTCAACGAGTTAATAAGCTCGTGTTGCAGTAGTAAAACTAGCAATTACCTTATGCATATTTAGCATCTACTGTAACCAACTGCACGTAGCATGGCCGTCACTAGTAGCTACTAGTAGCTACCTGCCCCATTTATATGTATGTACAGAGAAAATCAAATTAAAGGGGGTATATAAAGACGAATAAAAATGGAAATTTGGCCTCTCAATTCTATGGGCGAATGGTCGTCAGGTCAGGTGGCATGGTGAGTCAACCGAACGTACGTTACTCCTACGCCAGCATGTTGCCGCCGGCGGCGACGACGACGACGGCGAGCTGCTGCTTGTCGGCTCCGCATGAGGCGCAGACAGCGGCGTCGTGGCTCTTGGACGACGAAGCCGCCGCCCGGCGTAGGTCGGCAAGGTCTCGCCTGAGGCGGGCGTTGTCGTCCGTGAGGCGATCGCACCAGCGGCGGAGCAGGTCGCAGTCCACCTCCGTCTGCTTGAGCTTGGTCCTGGCCCGTCGGTTCTGGAACCACACCTCCACCTGCCGCGCGCTCAGCCCCACACGCCGCGCCAGCTCCTGCTTCTCCCCTGATCGATCGATCGATCAATTGATTAGTCGATGAACTGAACTGAGGAATGGAAGAGATGAATGAAGAATATTATGCGTGCATACGTGTGAGAGGATGTTATGGGCGCGGAAGCTGTCCTCGAGCATGGTCGCCTGCGCCGCCGTGAGCCGGAGCTTCTTCCTCCCGCCGCCGCCGCCGCCGCTGTCGGTGTCGTCACGGCACGTCGTCTTGGCCTTCTTGCTCTGATGCCTATCAGTAGCGGCGGCGGTGGCGGTGCCACCACCGGCTGCAGCGTCTCTCTTCTTCTTCCTGCTCGCCGTCGTCGCCGCCCCTGTCGGCCGGCCCCGGTGGTGATGATGAAGTGCTTGTGCTTCGTCACCGTCACGACCGTCGTCCTGCACCGACAGCACCTCGCCGAACAGCTGCACCGTCCGCGGTGGCGGCGGCGCTAGCCGCAGGCTTCTAGTTCCTCCGCCGCCGCTGCCGATCCCCAGGGACAGGTGCGTGCCGACGACCTCCCCGTGGACACGGACACGGAGTAGTGCTCCTCCATGCTGCTGGCGGCCGTGGTGAGGCTAGACATGGCGATCGATGGATGGATGTGGACTAAGCTAGAAGGCTCGAGGGAGAGAGACGAAGAGCAGGTAAGGCAAGGCAGCGTGGCGGGCGACGAGTTTATATAGGTGGCAGGCCGGGGCGACCAGGCGGCCACGGCCACCATTGTTCCACATCCACACCAACCTGATGAAGGATTGGAGGGGACAAGGTCGTAGTACGGTTTCGTGTTGGGATTAATGAAGAGCAATTAGGTTACTAATGAATATTATAATGGTGCTAATGACTGGAATTAGTACACGTTGATGCATGCGTATGCGTCAATTGCATGGTTGGAGTTGGACTCTATACTCAGGACCAACCTACCTAACCTACTACCTGATTTTTTTTTTCTATAGTATAGTAATAGTATAATTGGATTGGAATAAAATGTCAATCAAGAACAGGAAACAGCTGCTGCAGACTGCAGGTGGCATGGCAGGCCAGACAAGTACACATTCGTAGATCGGTCTCATTCTTGTAGGTCAAGATGAGGAGGAGTTGATGCATGTTGGGAAACCGATGACAATCTAAGACTCAATCTAAGACTAGAAAAAAGTGTGCCAAGTACTCTTTCCTGTATTTAACAACCGTTATATATTAAGTACTGTACTATACCATGCTATAGTAGCACACTATGCACCTTCCAACTTAATGCACCAATAGCTAACATACAGTAGTATTTGGGGAGGTACTTTATGGGTATAGTATTAGGATTAAAGAAAAGTCAAACCTTGTTGGTTATGACGAATATAATCATTATTCAAAATTATATGCAATGTTAATAATAATATATAAATACATACTAATCTTGAAACCATGATACTCCTATATTATAAGAGATCAGGAGCTAAATCGTTTTAGAAAGATAGTAACTATAACTATTATATTAGACAAAAAAAAAAAACGTATGTCTTCAACACGTTGTTCAAATGCCTCTCCAAATTCAGTTTTGATGAGCGTGGGGATGCCTAGGAACCGCGCGCTTTGACAAGACTCGTCAAATCATGTGTAATTGGGGAGAAAAAAGAAAAGTCAAGCTTCTAGGTGGAAGTTGGATGTCCATGGATATCCAATGGATACTCTAGTTCAAAAAAATGAACTAGGAAGAGATGGTCCCCACCAAAATTTGAATTTCTAGGTCATTTGTCAAAATCCATGGATGTCCAAATTAGTTTAGCCTTCCACCTATGGTCAAACTATGTAAAGGTTTTGATGAATACAATTATTACTCAAATTGTATGCAAGGTTAATACAACATAATCTTGAAATAATCATACACTCCAATATTGTAAGAGCATGTGTAACTCCAAGACAAGGTTAAGTTGTTTTGGAAAGATAAATATATAGCTATTGTTAGACCAAAAAAAGTGTGTCTTCTGTTCAAATATCTCTTCAAATTTCAAAAAAAAAAAAAAAATCGTTCGCTAGAGTTGGTTAAGCACCCTAGAGGTAATATCCCTTTTCTTTTACAACTAATGTCCCCATGATTGACGGCACCAACAAAATGATATGGAGGGGGAGGGGAGGGGCTGGGGGTGTGTGGGTGTGTGTGGGGGGCAAAAAAGATATGGGTAACATAAAAACAATGTTAATCTCCTCTAAAAATTAAGATCTTTCTTTGGTTTTACAGAGAGGGGTAGTCTTGACCAAAGACAATCTCGCCAAGAAAAAATTGGGAAGGTAGTCGAAGTGCATATGCTGTAATAGGAATGAAACTATCCAACATTTATTCCTAGACTGTCTCCTTACCAAAATGATCCGGAGGATTATCTTTTATACTACTAGTCTAACTCAACCTGGATCAATCAGCCATATGTTAGGGACTTGGCTAACTAATCAAAATAAAAAGATTAGAAATTTGATTTGGGTGGGGGTGGCTGCCATGTGTTGGGCTATATCGGAGATGCCGTAATGATGTTATTTTTAATCAAATGAAATCTAACTCCATTTTGAAGATAATTTTCAGAGGAGCGTATTGGTTACGCTCTTGGGCCCCCGGCCGCAAAGCGTGACGAGACAGCCAAGGAAGCAATCTCAACGATGAGCAAGAAATTAGAAATTATTGCTTTAGAGATTTCCAATAAAGGATGGAATCACTTATATTGTTTGAACTAGCTTCCTGGTCGATCTATAAGACCATAGGTTTCTCTTTTCTTTCATTGAAAGTTTTATAATAATTGGTTATGTACATCCTTGGATGTAGAGGCCGGATATGTTTATCCATTATCTAAAAAAAGCCCGGCTTGTTGGCCCACGTGGTTCTGTCACGCAGATGCTGAGATCATGAATGGAAGCCTCGGCGTTTATGTTCCTCCTCGCCACCCTCATATTCCTCTTCCACTTCTTCCTAGCCCACACCCGTAGCCGCAACAACCCAGTCGCCCACCACTTTCGCCTGGTGCGGCGACCCTCGTTTTCGTCGGACCGCTCCTGCGTCTTCGTCTCCGACCACCGCCTCGTGCACTGGGTGTTGGTCCAGGGCAACACGACGACGTTCGCCGACCGCACGCTGTCGGTCGACCCGTGGACGCTGACTGTTCATGGATTTGGCCGCATGGGGGGCCTGGTTCTGTTATTGTCCCCCATTATTTTTCCTCTTTACATATTTTGATTGAACATTTGAAGTTTTTGTAGGTCGAGCTAGACGACTATTCATATTTTAAATATCTTCACAAAATTAGGATATATCAATTCTTGTCAGTACCAGCTCTCCTGACGAACCATCTACGAGCCGGCCCAAGAACGTTCGCCTTCAAGGCCCAGAGTGGGCAAATGCTCTGACCGGGGGAGTCGCGTCCCGTGGCTGATATATGTAGCAGAGAGATGGGAGAGGAGATCATCTATCATTTGAACTCTATCATTCTTGTAATAGAAGTAAAGTAGAATTCGTCGTTGCCGTCTCCGACGCGGCGTACTCCCGTGTTACCAGCTCCATTGATTCCGATTGCTTAACTTCCTGATAGCTATCAATTCTGTTGTATTTTTGCACTACCAAATATCTAGTAATAGTCAAATACCTGTCCTGTCCTAGTGCATGTCTGATCGTCTGAGATGACCACTATCAAGTATATATATCAATGCTCCACATGCATAAAAGAAAAAAAAATTACACTGTTGCACGCGTGGACGGTCAAAACTCAGAAGCAGTGTGGACGACTCCGAATCCTGAGGGCAACATGCATACTACGAATTGAAAGTGCTAGCTAGATT
This sequence comes from Hyparrhenia diplandra, assembly GCA_015847255.1. Taxonomy (NCBI): domain Eukaryota; kingdom Viridiplantae; phylum Streptophyta; class Magnoliopsida; order Poales; family Poaceae; genus Hyparrhenia; species Hyparrhenia diplandra. The sequence continues at coordinate 86,042 of JADLZK010011206.1, forward strand.
GGTCAAGGACATTATACAGTAGTATTATGGAGAAATTAAGTAGTAACATGCATATATTATAACTAAACGCACAAGGTTAAGTGATGTAGTAGCTGATCACTTGAAACGCACGCAAGCGATGGACGCAATGATCGGGCGAGTGCGATTGACTTGTCGTCTTGTTGAATGATATTGTATGTTCTCGTAACTGTACGTTCGTAGACCATGCATGCAATGCAAAGCTAGCTTCATGGGTACGGTACGGTAGCTGCCGGCGGCGACCGGCTGCGGTTGCCGGGCTGGATCTTCCACGACGATCGTCGTCAGCAGGGACGACGACGGGAGGAGCTACTGCTAGGGGTGTTTTCCTTGCAGTCTGCTTGACCAACCCGGCATGCATATGCAGACTAGTACTCGCACGTGTCAGAGCTTGCCCTGCCTGCTGACCACGTGGATCCGTGTTCAGGACACGTACGTACGTAGCAGCTAGCAGTAGTAGAGTATACCATATACTAAGCTGATGGGAGAACACAAATACATAGTACATACATACATAAAGTAGTAGGTGTGCCCCGGCCCCTGCCGCCTGCCGGCACACATCCATTGTTCACACACACATGCATACATAGCTCTTTTATATTTAGCTGATTGAGTTTATAGAAAAGAACAATCGATATTTATAACCCTACCGTCATCCCAAAATAAATCAATTTGTATGTACAATACAATTATCTAAAATCAAGATCGAGGACGAGCGAGTGAGTTTATAGAGGCTTGCACGCACGCACGCACGCATGCAGGGCCGGCGCCGTGCAAACTGACGCAGTGACGCCGGCGCGGCTCGTCGTGAGTCGCCGAAGATGCGATCGATGCGATGAGAGTGAGACGAAACGCTCAGCGCCTGACCTCACACTACGTACATGCGGAGACTGTCTGGCGCAGAGAACACCAGGTCAGCGTCCGTGAGGTACCGCCGGTTTCCGTTGAAACGGCCGGCCACAGCTAGCGAACGAGTATGCATGTATATATGCATGCCTATATGAGCACCTCGGAAGAACTAAATTGTTAGTTTCCTAAATCTTGAAATTTGGTTGTCGGGCCAATTAATATATCTCGAAGTTGAGTGAGCATTTTGCCACTGAACGTAGCAAAGTGTTGCTTTCAGTAATTATGTTGTAGCTTATGGTCCGTTTGACAGGGCTTCTCTCCAGCGTCTTCATCTATGACAAATAGGATAAGAAGAGCTCCGGTAAAGAAGTTCCTTAAATTTAAGTTAGATAGAGGTTCTCTACCCCTTTATCTGATCGGCTCCACGCTCCGTCACGGCCTCGGCCCAGTTATCCTCCTCTAGGACGGCAAGGAGTGTGTATGACTTCTCGTACGGTCTGCACTCTAGCTAGCCCTTGGTACTATAGCTAGGGTTTGGATCGAGTAGACTAGAAAACACGAACCTGGACGTCGTACGTGACGTGATTTGTTCTTTGTTTGAAAAAAACACGCACGTTCGTGTACGTACATGATCGTCAATTTTGTCGCATGCATGTTCCCATGAACAGGCAGCCGCAGCCGCAGCCGGATCACACGGCGCGTTCAGTATTCGCAGGTACATGCTGACATGCACATTTGAAATAATCACGCACGTTTTATGCTTGTCTTGTTCGCACGTACTACTCCGTACAGATTTCTCGGTTGCATTGCAGACTGCAGTTGCAGGCGTGGAAAAATCCGTACTATATGTGCGAGATTCCGTGTGCGCACGTGCAACGACCGCGATGGTCAGAGTACTTGCTGATGAGCGTGATGCCTCCCCGACGTATATATTTCACCTGAAAATGATCGATGATCGATGCGGTTTCGCCGATCTTGAATCTTGCAGCAGATCGCGAGATCGTTTGGACAGGAATACTACGTACTATTGCGGAAAACGACCTGTGATGTATATGTAGACGTCAAAAAAAAACTGAGGGCCGCGCAACGAATTAACCGCCAGTTTACTTATAAGCTGGCAGTTGCATTAAGAAAACTGTTAATAAAAATGCATTTGTATTAGCGGTTGTCTTAACCTAGCGCCACTACTACAAATGGTTTGGATTTTTTTCCCCAGATATCTCGGATTGATATACTACATGGAATAAACGAAAGTTGTAGTACTCCGTATTCGACAAGATTTTTAACTTTTTTCATTGAAACCATTTGAGGCTCAAAACTCACGTGTGGCTATAGTTTGGTTCCAAGCCTGCGGCCAGGATCCCGGCACAGCAGCGCCTTGGTCCACCTGCACATCGGCACCACGTCCCTCATGCAGCCTGGTCGACGCTGATGGCTTCACGCTTGTTGTAAGCCGTTGGCGTAGACGTCGTCGACCTCCGCGCCACCCTCGTCATCGGCGGCGGCGGTACCGAGCTTCGCTCGTCGGTCTTTGCTTCAATTGCCCGGACGGAGGGGCTCATCGCCGCCCGATGCACCTCCCGCCACACTGCCTCTTTGCCTCAACATGATGCACCGGGCTAGGGACTGCAAGCAGCTTCACCACCATGGTCTTCCTCCTCGGCGGCCATCGGCGAGCATGCGCCCGTGCACCCGCGCCATGGCATCGGCAGTCGTGCCGATGGCTAGGGGGATCTCGGTGCGCAGCGGCCACACGTGGCTCCGATCCGTGTTGGAGAGATTCTCTGTCCGCTCCAATCAATATCGACAACACAGGCACCTGTGGGGGCGCCGCCGACATCAACAACGCAGGCCCTTGTGGGACGCCATCGTCAGGGCGGGACAGGAGCTTACGCAGGGCGCACACCGTCGGCGTCATCGCGGCGCCGGAGACGTCGGCGGCGTCGAAGGCATGCGACCCGCAGGACATCGCCGTCGTGTCCCTCGCCTGACACGCTATTGTTGGTGTGCGAGAGGGTGAGGCCTCAGGTTTGGGTTGACCCAATGCTTGATGAGCTCGCCGTGTCCCTCGTCGCGTGCTTGTCTACTCCGGGCACTATTCGGTCGGCGCCATCGGAGCCGCTATCGCCGCGGATGACGACTCGCTACGCAGATGGTGAGATGTCCGAGGAGGCTGGCGATGACTTTACTGCTTGTTTCCCCACGATCGGCCATCCCTCATTTGCTGAAACACTAGTGGCGATGATGGGGGACGCTCACGACACCACTGTAGGTGGGTGTGGATCTCCTAGCCACCCAACCCATGCCCGGGCCGCGGAAGCGCTCACGCGGGGTGGGCGTTGGCTCCCGGTTGGCGACCCGGCTGCCGACGCCAGGGGGATGAGGATGGGGATGCAGCGGCACCGTGCATCAACGTTGAAGACGTCTGATGGGCTCGACGAAAGCGTTCGCCGAGTCCCTCAATCTTCGGCTGGAGCGACCACTCATCGACTTGCCGCCAAGACTCCGTGTCACGCGTCGCGGTGACTCGACGGGCGACCGCCTTGCTGCCAAAAGCGCGCCTGAGAGATCCCAATTCGGAGCGCCAAGCCTGCCGCATCTTACTAGATAGAAGTGGGAAGGTAGGCCAGAGGGCGCGCCGCGAACTCCATTCCCCAAGATCGCGGAAAGGATCCACAGCCCACCGTCGGCCCGGTCGCGCAACTCAAGCGCCAGGTGCTAGATGTGCTCATCCCCTACGAACGCCAACGCCGGGGACGCTCCTCGAGCAGGGACGGTTGATCGTCGCCGCTTCTTCCTCGTACATTTGTTTCCTGTTTAGTACACCACTCTATAATTAAGCTCCACCGTTGTAGTCGTTACCTTGTGTTAGTGTTTCGCCTATTTGCTCTCCCTAACAACTCGCCACAGGGGCACCTAAGATGTAACTGAACTATCCAACTTCTCTTAACGCAGTACGGGCAAGAGCCCGCTTTCCAAAAAAAAAAAAAAGACAAGACAGAGAGAATTGGACCCCATCGGAGACGTCATTGGCACACATGACCTGTCAGTCACACTGACGGACTCCTAGCTTGTTCTTGTTCAGGCTTCGCAAAAGCATGCATGAACATACAAATAGCCAAGCCCCGCCGAGACATGACGTACGACGACCTTATTGGACCTTGCTGTGTAGAGTACCGTATGTATATTTCACGAATAGATGCTACATCGTCGATCCAGCTGCTAGCGGGAAAGTCCATATACGTGTGCGATTCTGTTTCCACACACGTGCCACACGCTGGTCAATGTCCCAACTCTCAAGCACCTATAGCTGCTCATGCTACCAGCTTCCTTGCGCATATATACGTACACTGATGCATATATGCAAGCATTGGAATAAATTTTTTCTCCGTTAATTTACACAGAATTTCCAATGATGACGGACGCTCGATCGATCTGTCCGGTCTCCACAATCGATCACAGGTTCAGTCAAGGAAGACGACGCGTCTGAACCAAGAAGTGGTTCCAGCGTGGATATACATGATGCTGCCAAAGATATGATCGATGTTTCAAGGTGGCGATCGGTGTATGGACCCATCATCGTCCGGGGCAAAACATGCATTTTTTATGTCCCCATCTCGTGGTCGATCCTGAAGATCTCGATTGTTTCTCGATGATTTTGACATTATATTCGGGATGTCCTTCATGAAAACTACTTGCGATCGCAATGTATATATTGATCTTGATATATGCCCAATAAGCAGTCTTTCCCAAGGAAAATTCATTGATTATTCGCCGTGACTTAGCTAGCTGCTACTAGTTGGCAGACATGGCTGTCCAGAAAGCTATGCACCGAGACCAACATTGCCAATAAAAGACAATGCAAGCATGCATCACTACCTTTGGCAAATCAAAAGTACATGTCTCCTTTACCAATTCTTCGTTGTAATTGTTTGGATCCATCCAGCTAGCTACTCTCCCTCCACTCAGTGGCGAATCTAGAAAATAGAGCTATTGGGGTTATCATTAGATAAAGCCCGTGCAACATGATGTTTTGTTAGGGTCATGAACTAATTAAATCCTTAATCTACATTGGATTAACAAAAACCATCAGGTCAGTCGACCCCGATAACATACATTAGATTCGCCCCTACCCTCATTTCAAATTATAATTCATTTGACTTTTGATCACTCGTCTTATTAAAAAAATTATGTCAACAATGACTCCGCGACCCACATAGAGAGCGCACACCAAAAAGGACAACGGTACAAATATGATATAGTACAATAATTACTAGAAACACTCCTCTTGCGTGTACTTTTTTTCAACTTGCAAATAATAAAATGTCTAAAAAGAGTTCATTCTTCTTGTTGTTTTATTTATTTTATGCGCACGCGCGCATGCCTGCCACCGTTTTCATTCATCGTCATCAGTATTGACCAATGGGAATTAGCGAGATAGATCTTCCCCTATCATTAATTAGGTCATTTTTGTCCAAAGTGCTAAAGTAAAGCCCGTGAAACGTAATCTCATTCGTAAATCGATCATGTGCGTAACTTGGTGGCTAAGTTGATTGGTTTATTTGCATCTTGATCGACCTGACTCCAAATCTCTAGATCGATCGGGTCAATGACTCAGTTCCCCTGCTGCTACCTTCTTCCTGGAATCTGGAATGGAATCCATCAAATCTGAAACATGCACGGCGTCCATTGAAATATATTGTCTGACTTGATTTAACTTACTTGACGTTCGCATTGACTGTATATGGATCGGTGTAGTGTGTAATTATATATTCTCTACAGGTTCAGCTAGTAATAAGACTGATGTATATATGAATTGCTCAGTACCTACACATACTAAATTTTTGTTGGCACTTGTTGATAGTTTGTTCTTTTGTTTACCTTTTTCATCTTTCCTTCGGTCACATGCTAGATTTTATTGTTTTATTTGAAGCCAGAAACCTAGTGACAGAAATGGTCTGATGAGCTTATTTAGCAGTTTAATTGTTCACCGGCCGCTTTACCTGTTCACACTTATTTTTACAGTGTCGTTCACTAAACTAGTTACTCGTATTGTATCATGCATGCATGCATGCACTATGCATGGACTTGTTTGTCGAATAATAATATGACGACATTGGTATAGGAGCGAAAGGCCTAGATAAAGTGTTGTTTTACTCTCTTTTAAACGACAGTTTTCTTTTTAGACTTGCACGCTGACCGAATGAACTTTATTTATTTCACAAAGCTAAAAGTTTTTATTAAATATACACGTCACTGGTGGAATTTCTTTGTTCTCGACGGGACCAGCAAGAAACCAAAAGGTGGTGACCTAGACCAACCAAATGAGTGGACTGAGTGGACCAGAGTGAGCCTCAGACACAACCAAATGGACCAGCTATTAGATAGAAGCGGGTGTTTTTTTTTTTACCCAAAAAGCATAGAATCTTACTTAATCCATCGCAAACTATAAGATGTTTGACTTTTTAACATTAAGTTTGACCATTAAAAAAATCATACGTCTTATATTCGAGAGAGGAAAAAAAGTCATATGTTATAATCTAGGATGGAGGAGTACTACTCGATCTCTGATGGAAACCATAGCTTTTTTTTTTTTTTTTTTGCTTTGTCGATATGATGATAACGCACGATGGGCGTCGTCACATCCACGAGATGTGAGAAGCGCGACACCGTATCTTTTTGGTAATAATTAATATATGTGTAATCAACAATGCAATCACGCCAAATCGCCAATGCAATTTGAAGATGGCGATCGAGATATGTACTAGACACAAAGTAGAAGATGGATTGATGGTGTGATGTGAAAGGGAACGAGAGGAGAGACCGAGAGACTATGCTGGTGGAGGAGACGACAAGCAGGGAATCGGACGACGCCATATATATCACCAAATAAAGCCATGCCAGTGCATGCCGCTGGTCCATATTTTGCACGCCTAGCTAGCCTAATGGCTAATGCATGCTTGCATTGCATGAATATATGCTTGACCACAGAATTGGATGCATGCATTCAAAGTTTCATAGAGAGGTACCCTTGAACTATAAACATGGTGCAATTTGTAAGGGTATATAGAATGGGTCTCTTTGTCCCGTCTCTTGGTGGTTGTTTTTATAAAACCCCCTACTAATGTCTCGTCTCTTCATGAAAGAACGATATGGGCTCACGCTCTAATATTAAGAGACAACTTCATCGTATGTTGTACAAGAGCTGTCGACTCAAAGCAGTTTAGAGATAGTATCATGTCTCCGTGCGTTGGTTGTAGATGCCCTAACCCGTCAAGGCTTAAGGGGCAGTGGCGCGGCTACAAGAAAATAAACCCTGGTGCACTTGTATAAGTAATTTACACAATTTTATTAAAATATATGATGAAAATAAAACCATTTAATGGCAAAAAAAATTACCCCTGGTGCCTATGCACAGGTTTTAACGTGGCTTCGCCCTTTGCTTAAGGGCATGTACAACGGATGTTTTCAGCCCGTCTTTTTGTTGTTATTTTTAACAAAACCCCCTATCAATGCTTAGAGAAAATAACTCATCTCTTCATGAATGACTTTTGCACGTAGAGACCGACCCGGTCTTTTCGGCCCGTCTTTAAGTAGTATTCTTTTTCCTCGAGACGAGCAGTAGTCATTAAATTAACTAGCTTGGAGGAACTTGTTAACGATAATTATGACACATTTTTACAGTATGAAAAGTTTGTCGATCAGCGTGCATATCTTGGAATAAAAGGCAATGAGCATCTCAGGAGCACATTTTGTTTAAAACAATAAAATTCCACTTGTATTCAAGTCTAACATGTGCAGGAAAGAAAATGGAAGAAATGATTCAATAACATATACTAACATAGTACTATGTCATAACGCAGGAGTATTTCTTTGTTGTCATCATGATTATCGTACTAATTAATTAGCATCTCGCGTAATTGTTAGAAAGAATTCATGCTCACTTCTCCACATCACAAATTGTACACTATCCATCAAAGGATCACTATAAAAAGCAGGGATATTTTAATTTATTTCCTAAAAAAAATGAAAATTCACTAAGCATATTCAGGCACGTGTGTGTAGGTGGAGAAAATCAAGTCCAATCCAATTCATTCACAAATGAAGAAGATAACACCGGGAAAGAAATACTCAAACTTGAAGCATATCCAATGAATGAAACGAACAATCAAACCCAAACTAAAAAAAAAAATTAAGTGAATGAACACACAGATACAAATTTGAGAAGTATATCCAATGATGGTCTCATTTTTGTATATATATGATAGATGTCCACTAGTAAACATATTGTTCAGCTGAATCCTCTCCTAATAGCTAAAACTATATGGTATTTCCTAAATAAGCTCGTGTTGCAGTAGTAAACACATAATTACCTTATATGCATATGTAGTATCTATTGTAATACTCCCTCTATCCCAAATTATAAGTCGTTTTGACTTTTTTGACAACAAGTTTGACCACTCGTCTTATTTAAAAATTTGTGCAAAATATCACTTTTTGTTGTGGCTTTCTTTATTAGTATAAGTTCTTAAAGAATGACTTGAATTTGACAATATTTACGCAAATTTTTTTTTGAATAAGACGAATGGTTAAACTTGAAGCCAAAAAGTCAAACGATTTATAATTTGGGATGGGAAGGAGTAATCAACTGGACGTAGCATGCATGGCCGTCACTAGTAGCTAAGCTGTGCCCCATCATTTATATGTGCAGAGAAAATCAAATTAAATGGGGGTAAATAAAGAAGAAGAAAAATGGAAATTTGGCCTCTGGATTCCTCGAATGGTCGCCAGGTCAGGTGATATGGTGAGCCAACTCCTACGCCAGCATGTTGCAGGCGGCGGCGGCGGCGAGCACGGCGAGCTGCTGCTGCTGCTGCTTATCGGCGCCGCCTCCGCATGAGGCACAGACGTCGGCCACGAGGCTCGTGGACGAATAAGCCGCCGCCGCCCGGCGGAGGTCGGCGAGGTCGCGCTTGAGGCGGGCGTTGTCATCGGCAAGGCGATCGCACCAGCGGCGGAGCACGTCGCAGTCCACCTCCGTCTGCTTGAGCTTGGTCCTGGCCCGTCGGTTCTGGAACCACACCTCCACCTGCCGTGCACTCAGCCCCACACGCCGCGCCAGATCCTGCTTCTCCCCTGATATATATATGGATCGATCGATTTATTAGTCGATGAAGAAGAGATGAAGAAGAACTATGCATGCGCAGGTGCAGGGTGCATACGTGGGAGAGGATGTTGTGGGCGTGGAAGCTGTCCTCGAGCACGGTGGCCTGGGCGTCGGTGAGCCGGAGCTTCTTCCTCGCGCCGCCACCGCCGTCACCGTCGTCACGGCACGTCGTCTTGGCGGCCTTCTTACTCTGATACCTATCAGCAGCAGCGGCAGTGGCGGCTGCTGCGTCTCTCTTCTTCTTCCTGCTCGCAGGCGCCGTTGCCGCCGTCGGCCGGCCCCGGTGGTGAAACGTTTGCCCTCCGTCGTCACCATGACGATCATCGTCCTGCACCGACAGGACCTCGCCGAACAGCTGCACCGTCCGCGGTGGCGCCGCCAGTAGCCGCAGGCTCTTAGCTCCGTCGCCGGCGCCGATCCCCAGGGACAGGTGCGTGCCGACCTCCTCCGTGGACATGGAATAGTATTGCTCTGCCTCCATGCTGCTGCCGGCCGTGGTGAGGCTAGACATGGCGATGGATGGATGTGGACCAAGTTAGAAGGCTCGAGAAGAGAGACGAAGAGCAGGTAAGGCAAGGCAGCGTGGCGGGCGATGAGTGCGGCAGCAGGCTTGCTGGTGCTTGCGTTTATATACGTGGCAGGGGCGACCAGGCGGCCACGGTCACCATTGTTCCACACCAAGCGCTGATGAAGGATTGGGGGACAAGGTCATAGTACGGTTTCGTGTTGGGGTTAATGAGGAGCAATTAGGTTACTAATGAATGGTGGTAATAATGGCAGGAATTAGTACACGTTTGACCATGTAAAGTGGGCCATTCTTTTTTTTTTTTTTTAGACTAAAGGCAGCTAAATTAAGACAATAGAAATGTATTTACGAGAAGGGTAGCCAAACATAGTGCAAGCGCATATGAAGGGCCAACCCACCCACACAACGTGGAAGAGCACACATCCATATGAGTCACCGTTGCCAAGCATAATTGCAAAGCAACCAGCAGCTCCGACTTTTCATGGCAGACCCTAGGCATTGAACCAACCGAAAAACAAAGGCAGACAGCCGAGCGAAAGGCCAGAACAGGGACATTGTTGCTCAGCTCAGAAGTAGGCCATTCCTAGAGGCCGGTGGTTGAATATCAATTTTTACCGTTGTTGGAGTAAGTAGTTCAATTATTTTGAAAGTTTTTTTTTTTTACTTATTAGAGAAGAGGTAAATCACTAAATTTGGGATTCATTTTTTGGCTAATCACTTAGGGCACTCACAATGCGGACTCTACCATAGAGTCTAAGATCATTTATTACCTCGGGTATTGTGGACTTGAGTCTAAATAAGACTTGGAGTCTTAGTTTTTTTTCCCATAAATACACGTGTCACATCAGCGTCACATCATCAAAATACAATAAATAAGCTTAGACTCTACGATAGAGTGCAATGAATGAGTGCCCTTAGGCCAGTCTCAATGGGGGGTTTCATAAGCGTTTCATGCACATTAAATAGGGGCGCCACATCAGCAAAAGTTCACTTTTTGCATGAAACTCTAAGGAGATAGAATCGAAAAGTTTTATCTTGGTGAAACTCTCTTGGTACACATACCAACGGTCTTTGAGTCATGAAATTAAATGCATATGAAACCGCAGAATGAAACTCTCCATTGTGAGTAGGAGCTTTATTCAAGTTTATTTCATTTCACATGACATGACAGTTTTAAGAAATCTTTATGAAACTCACCACCGGGGGCGGCCCACGATTGGATAGTCAGAAGCATGCAGCGTGGGCGACTACGTATCTTGAGGGCAATCATATAGTATAAATTGTATAATAACGTACTACATGCATGTGTGCGAACGAGCTAAGTCAAGGACAAACAGTAGTAGTATTATGAAATTAATTATAGCAGGATGCATGCATATATTATTTTATTATATAACTAAACGCACAAGGTTAAGTGAGTAGTGGCTGACACTTGAAACGCACACACGCAAGCGATGGACGCAATGATCGGGCGCTTGCGCGATTGACTTGTCATGCATGCGTTGATAGAAGATGACCATTCATTTGACCAATATAATGCATGCAACAGCGCGGGTGTGTAGAGCCTTTGTGTCGCGTACGTATTGTAGATGTCGTAGACCATGCATGCATGCAATGCATGTATAGCTTGATGGGTAGGGTAGGGTAGGCGGCAGGTAGGTAGGGAGCTGCCGGCGGCGACCGGGTGCATGCCCAGCGCCCCCGGATATGATCTTGATTTTTTTGAGAAATAGGATATGATCTTGATCGATGACGCGATGATGCGGGACGCCGAAACGCCGTGCAACTGACGCCGGCCGGCTCGTCGACGTCCACGTACGGAGTCGCCGATGATGCGATGCGATGCGATGCTATGGGACGACCAAACGCTCAAGCGCCTGACCTGACCTCACACGCATGCGGAAACTGTCGCACACAGGCAGATGAGATCGAGCACACACACCAGGTCAACGCGTCCGTGACCTACCGCCGGTTTCTGTTGACACAGCCGGCCACACAGCGAGAGACGTGGCAGCAGATATATGCATGGCATGCATGCATGCATGTCTCTGCCCCCTCTATGGCATTGGTATATATGGTACACACACAGTCGTTGAAACTTATAGAAATAGTTTAATTTGGACTCAAGCGGCGCTAAAGTTGACTATGTACTGATTTGTACATATAATCTAGCTATGAGCTACTCGAGAATTTTTTTAATTTTAACCCTTTTTTTTAAAGATATTTTATATTTAACCCGGGTTAGAAAGATTTTTCAGATCTAACTTTTTTGACCGCGCCCTCACCCGGCGGCGGCATTATTACTGCATTGCCGCGCCATGCATGCGCGGCGAGACTGCCCACGTGGCAAGTCCGCATGCGGTGCAAGCCGGCGTGGCAGTCCTGCCGCTCGATCATGGCGCGGCAGCACCTATGGGGCTGCATCGTACTGCTGCCGGCAGCCAGTGGCAGTGGGCAGCAGCTTTGCAGTTGCCTGTGCACTGCAATGTACAGTATGCATCTGTCACATCGTAGTACTAGTTCAAGAAGCTGTCAGCTCTTGTCACATCATGGTAGAGACTGTGCACACCAATGCACACCGATGCACGGTAAATAGATATATATTTATTTATTTGATATTTTAATAATTTATAAATTTGTTGGAACAATTTAGTATATATTTATGTTATTTCTAAATTACATCACCATGTCTAATAAATTACGCTGACAGATTATATTGTATTAAAGTAAGCCAAATAATTAATTTAGTCAAGATATAATTGAATTTGATTGGTATACTACGCACAGTAGTAAACTTTTTTTTTTTATAACTACTAGTCCCTAGCTCTCGTGTCACCTTTCACCACTCTCTCCTCTCACATCATTTCTCCATCTGACACGCGCAACAGCAAACAGCATAGGGGCACAACGATTCCACTTTTATTTGTGTAACGCAGAGAGTACATCACCTGTCTCCTCCCCAACACATGCAGCAGCGCTGCAACTGCTGTCTAGGCACAGGCACAGTGACAGTGAGCAGTGAGCAGCAGAGTAGGCATGGCACAGGCCAGGGCATAGCACTGCCGCGCCCCAGATCATGGCGCGGCAGGGGCGGCCACGTCAGCGTGAACCGCACGCAGACTTGCCACGTGGGCAGCCTCGCCGCGCCGCATGCATGGCGCGGCAGTGCAGTAATGCCGCTAGCGGGGTGAGGGCGCGGTCAAAAAGGGTTAGATCTCGAAAAATCTTTCTAACCCAGGGTTAAATATAAAATATCTTTAAAAAGGGGTTAAAATTAAAAAAAATTCCTAATCGAGGACTCGAGCTAGACGACAAGCATATGATTGGGGTCATCTCTCCAACAACAATGCATATTTGGGCCGGGTCAATTAACGATTATTGTAAACAGTGATGTGTTCCATTGATTTTCTTTTTTTAGTTTGAGAGATTAATTACCGGGACTAGTTGTGCCCTAAGCTAATATGCTAGCGAAAAGTCACTGTTCTTCGACGTGTCGGCGGCGCCAATTTCATTATGTTTGCATGTGGAGTTTTAGCTAGCGGTTTATTTCTCTTTACAAAAAGTGATGGTATGAGGATGACGGCGGTGGATAGTGAGATGGCCCTGTTTCGTTCGGATCGGAGCTTGCGTCCAGAAGATATCCGTTTGGGATGGTGATCCTAGATGGTGGAATTTATGGTTTTTAAGGTTTCTTGTCTCCTATCAATGGAGGTAGAGTAGTTTGGTTTCTTTTATAATGAGAGCATGTAACCCTTTTTAGTATCAATGGAATTTTTTTTATCAAAAAAAAAAAAAAAAAAAAAAAAAAAAACTTGATTGAGCATTGCCACTAACGTAGCCAAAGTGCGGCTCAGGGACCGTTTGGCAGAGAGAATCACTCTCAACAACCAGACCGCTCAAAATGCCAACTGATTCAGGTCGGGATCACGTACTGTCTCTGTCACTGCCCTGGACCGATTATCCTCGGATGAGTCTTCAATTCTATGTAACTTTCTGGCCGTCTGTACTATCGATCGTTTACTATTTTGGATCGATTTTTTTTTTTTTTTTTTTTTTTTTTTTTGCTAGTGTAGACTAGAAACAAACGAACGTAGTACGTGACGTGATTCGCTTTTGGTTCAAAAAAAGATACGCGTTACTTGACAATAATTCTCACACATGATCGTCAATTTTGTCGCATGGATGTTCCCATGGACAGGTTCAGTCTTATTCGCAGGTGCATAAATATGCTGACACGAACATCAGTCATGACGAGCGGCGACCGGAGAAATAACGTACTCCCTCCTTTTTAAATTATAGTCATTTAACTTTTTTTAACCTTAAGTTTGATCACTCGTGATATTCAAAAAAAACTACACAAAAATAGTCAAATTTAAGTCATTCTTAAAGATCATTTGCTAATAAAAGAAAACCACAACCAAAGAAATGATATTTTGCGCAAAATTTTAATAAGATGAGTGGTCAAAGTTAGGATTAAAAAAGTCAAACGAACAACGATTTGGAACAGATTTAGTAACATAATAAGGGAATACTGCAGACTGCAGTTAATTACAGGCGTCCGTGGAAAACTCCGTTTTTCGTGCGCGCGATTCCGTCCGCGCACGCACGTGCCATGTGATGGTCAATATATACTTTCCCTCCGTCCCTTTTTGTGTGTCGTCCGGGAAGGAAGCGCGTGTTTGTGGAGGAAACACGGTTTTCTAGAGACAAACATTTAGGGACAGAGGGAGTATGTCCCAACTCAAAAGCTCCTAGCTTACCTGCAGATGCCATACCTGAATCTTGCACCTGCAGGGAGTCTGAACAGGAAAACGACCTCTGCAAAAACGCTGGCAGGCCGCTGCAGTCGATCGATGGTGTGTTTAGAGGCCCAAATTTTGGGCAAAAATTTTGCATGCAAGTCACATCCATGTCACATCGTACATCGTAGAAGACGTTTCGTTTGTTAGTGGTAAATATTATCCTACCATGACGTAACTAGGCTTAAAAGAATCGTCTCCAATGAATGTGCATCTAAACTGTGCAATTAATTTTTTTATTTACCTAAATTTTATACTGGCCGGCAAACATTTTTAGGTGTATTGAATGTTTCGATGTGATAGATGTGATGGGAATGCAGGAAATTTTAGAGGAAAATTGGGCTTAAAAAAAGACGACGTTATATTCTCCTGCTCGAATCTCGATCAGCTCCTCTATCACTAGATTCACTACGTGCCACAGTACCTACCCCCGTGAGCGCTCGCGCTCGCCCAGTGCTGCATCACGGAGTGTCCTCCGCCTGACCTCACAATTTGATTGCTATTTTGCTAGGGCTTCACTTCTCGTACTAGTCCATATACGTGTGCGACTCTGTTTCTTCCACACGAGCCACACGCTGGTCAATGTCCCACACGTGCTACCCGCTGAGCTTCCTCCTATTTTCCAGTCTAGAATATTATTGCAGAGACCGTTCAACGGAAATAACAAAACAATACTACTATGGGCCTGATTGGTTGGGCTACCAAAATTTGCCATGTCAATGATTTGGCAAGCCATGATTTTGGCTTGCATTTGGTTGGCAACCAAAACTTGCCAACTACTCACATTTGGTTTGCCAAATCTTTCACAACTTTTATGCCCAACTTTTTGGCTTGCCAAAACAATGGTTTGGCAAATTTTGGTAGTCAACCAATCAGGCTCTATGTTATCAAAAAAAAATACCACTATTTATTGAACAAAAAACTTGAGAAGAAAAGGAATATTGGACTATGATATGCATGTTTAATTTACTACTGCTTGCAATATAAATTTTCTCCGTTCACATGCATATAACTTTCCCAAGAGAGAAAAAGAGAGATGAGTATCCATCCTCTCGGTCCGTGGAGTGGCGCATACATGCATGCTTCCCAAGATGTTTCAAAAGCTGGCGATCGGTGTATGAATCCATCGGCCGGGGGGAAAATATGCACTTTTGATGTCCCCATCTCGTGAAGATATCGATTGTTTCTCGATGATATTGGCATTATATTCCGGAGATTCCTTCATGAAAACTACGTGGGATCGCAATGTGAAAATACATGGATCTTTTTCCCAAGCTATTGATCCAAACTTAGCTAGCTGCTGCTAGTTGCCAGACACGGCTGTCCAGAAAGCAATATATATGCACATTGCCAATAAAAGACGATGCAAGCATATGCATCACTACTTTGCAAATTAAACTACATATATATCGATCTTTGCCCATTCTTTGTTGTACGGTCTTGATTCGATCAATATCGATCTCGCTAATGTATAACTACTTAAAATTAACTAGCTAGGGCGGATCCATCAAAGGATCTCACTCACTACCGGAGGGGGCGGCGGCTGCGCCTAGGGCCGCCCCCTCGTGCCGGCGGCGGCGGCCGCCGCGGTGCTGTCCTCCGCTGATCGCCGTGCTCGCGGGGGTCCGAGGTGATGCGTACTCCATGCGACGAAGACGGGCCTCCATGTCGCCGAAGCGCCTGCCGATCCGGCGCGCAGTTGTCGTCGAGGAGCGCCTTGAGCGCCGCGGTGAACTCCGTCATCTCGGAAGCCATTGGTGGTGGGAATCGCCCCGGTCTCCGGATACCAACACCGTCGATTCGGCCAGATTGGGCGAAATTGACACGTGTTCGTCGACCCTTTAAGCTTCCGAGATGGCGCACGGGGCTGCAGCCTTCGCCGGCGACGACGGGCAGCAGCCAGCAACGAGGTGGAGGGGAGGAGCCGTGGGGGGAGGCGGTGGCGGCCGGCGGCCGGGCGCCGGGGCGGGGCGGCGGCGGCGGGGGCGGCAAGGGCGCGCGGCGAGGGGCGGCGGCGGTGGCGGTTGCGGGAGACCGAAGGCGAAGGATATTTTTATTTGCTTGCTTACCCCTAGAGATTACATGCCTCTTGCTTATATAGCCCGACTAGTGGGACTTGTAATCTAAGCAATCTCTATAAGGTTCCCTTATACGACCGGGATACCTTTTACAAGCAATTTCCTATTTTATTATTTCCTAATAAGGGTCTCCCTTATAGATGAGATAGCCCCCTTGCACACCAAAAATTACCTAAGATAATCCTAACTTGAAAGCGAAGCAAAACTCGGAGTCGTACGAGAGAGGGGGAACGGCGGCGGGGGGGGGCGGGGCGCGCCCCAGCCCCCCTGGGCCGGCGGCCGGCGTGTTTGGCCCAATTAGCCACTCTCATGCTGGCCCAATTCTGGTTGATGACAAACGTTGTTCACAAAACCTACGTCTCTCCCATATTCTATCATAGTTTCCTGGAACTAAAAGAGAGATTAATAAGATTTATGAACAATGTTACTAACACTTTGGCAAATGAATAAATAACCAAAGTAAACTTTGTAAGTCTCCAAAAGATATGAATCTTTGTAGTATAAAACTTTTATCATGCAAAACTATGTTTGAATCTCTCAATTTTGAATTTTGAATTTTTCAAACGACCTTGTATGAAAAAACTTCCTAAATTGAAATTGTAGATCTCGAAAAGTTATGAAACTTTATCGTTGACAACTTTCTTATTTGAATTCGTTTAGGGCCTCAAATAAATAATTTAGAATCGGTTTAGTATAATATACTAATACGAAATCTAGACATAAATTACCATGTAGTGCTCTTGTAAGAGCAAGTATAATGATTGACGAGTAGCTGTGGACAAGAGAGAAATGAGGAGAGAGACGAACATGGGCGTCTCGCGAGTCGCCGATGAAAAGCAGGCCAGTACGCTATTTTTGGGCCTGCATGCGTCACTGATGCGCTCATGTTGGCTGTCCACCGTACCTTCCGCATAGCAGCATTAAATGATGTGAATAAAAAAAAGAAAGACACTGCTGAGTTGATGCTCACTCTCGCCAGCGAGCGGGCGGAACCATTAGCTTTGCTCTAAGGCAAGAGATGCCAAGAGTTTTTCAGCCTTCACGAGTGTCCTAGGTACTCGGCAAAGCATGGAATTCCGGTAGTGCCTTATAGGTCGGCTTAGCTAGGCGACTAGCTAACAACTATCTCGTTGTAGCTAGCTGCTAATGGGTTGCAAAAGTGTATTTTTACCCTTTCTCCTCTACATCTATATGCATGCCTTTTAATAATTAAATCATGGGCATAAAGTAAAGATATTATAGACAAGACCATCCATTTATCTGCGTGGGTGCTTTGGATACCAACAACATTCAGCTAATAGTTAGCCATGTCATATTCAACTAATAGTTAGCCATATCATATTAGTTGAGACCTATTATCTTTTGCGCTATTCGTTGTTGATAAGATGGTGGGATATTCAAGGCTGACAAACAGTAAAATCTGTAAAATGATCTTATAGAAAAAGGGAATGTATTGATATCCCATTTTCTACATTGATCAATGCAAATAGCTATTCCTTATCACACCACAAACACGTAAAACCCACGCAAAACACAAGACACACACATCGAAGGTTCTGGACCTAGTTGCCTCGTCGAAGACAAAATGCCACACACGTCCTCCAGCAGCTAGTCAGAACGTCTCCTCACACCAGAATACCAAATACAGCCACCACAATGCTAGATCATCCGCCGCCATACCACGTAGGCCATCTCGGTAACTCAAATCTGCTGGCCTCACCTCCCACGCTAGCCTCCTTACCAATTTCGTGGGTGCCTCCCACGACAGCCTCCTCGCCGACTCTCGTGGTCCACTGCCAGCAAATATGAGGCCTTCCAATCACCACGCCATGCGCGCCTCCTCACCACCTTTCTTTGTTGTTGACACCGCAAACTTGAATCGACAACTAGGCCGCCACCTTCCTTGCCATGACGCTGACCGCCGCAGTAGACTGAAAGAGCAAAATCTTCCAAAATGACGCCTCCAAGGAGGAACACGATGCCACTGATGTGATCATCTCTTGACCAGAAGGTTCAGATTTTCACCCAGGGAAGAGGACCGATCGATCGATGATTCCAAGTAAGAAAATGGCATCTAGAGATGTCGTCGTCATTGGCCCAAGAGGGCAAAGCTTTCTCCATGCCACCTCAACCCCGTGCATAGCATTGACCACAACATGTCTGCTACGCCAACCACCGCCCAACCCAACTGAGTCACCAGCTATCGTCGATGCCAATAGCTAGCAACATCGACAGCATCCTGGCAGGCACACAAAAATCGGCCGGGGATTCGGCCATGGCAAATACAGGGAGACAGTAACCAGACGCGACCACCGCCACATGCCTCCCGGCATGCCAGCGCACCAAGACAAGCACGCTGGCAAAATCGAAGACACGCGTGGCCACCGAAGAACCAAATCGTCGTCGAGCGCCACCACGACCGGACGGGAAGCTCCAAGCGCAAGGCGACAGACCCATCCGAGAAGACGCCAGATCCGTGCAACCCGGGCCGAGAACCCGCCGGCATGCAAATCGAGCTCAGGAGTACTCCCTCCGTCCCTTTATGTTTGTCGCTCGGGAAGCGTGTGTGTGTGTGAGGAAGACGAGAAGATGGCCTAGTCGCTGTCGTCCTTGCCTGCAGCTGATTTGTCGGCATTCAAATCTGGCAGCGAGCCAGGCAGAGGCAGCTGAGTTGGAGGGTTGGTGTTGGGACGACGACGCCGCCGCGCGTCAGAGGCGACACAGGGGCCATGAATGCGGCATATTGGTGATCAGAAAAAGGCGGGCAGTGTTGAAAATGATATCGATGACACGTACGTCTAGAGAGCGCACGTGAAACTATCGGCATTTACCGACACAAATAAACTTTCACGCTAGTCCTGTTGGGATTTTCCTGTCGGCATACCGGCAGTAAAATTGGTTTTCCCTTTTTTTTTTTCCAATCAGGTTTTCGTATTTTCCCGTTGGTTTTTACCGACTGAAAACTTCGAGTTTCCAATAGTGTATAGTACAACAAATTATTGGAATCGACACTCCTCTCGTAGTCTCGTGCATGTACTTTTTTTCAACTTGCAAATATGTATTGTCTAGAGAGCTTCACTCTTTTTATTATTTTATTCTATGCGCACGATCGTCAACAATATTGACAAATGGTCATGGGCGAGATATATATAGATCTTTCCCTATCATTAATTAGGTTATCTTTGTCCAAAGTGCTAAAGTAAAGCTCGATCGTCATCAACGTACTACTCGTAATCGCAATCGTAATCATATGAAGTTGATTTATTTGCATCTTGACCTGCCTCCAAATAATAAACCTCTAGATCGATCGATCGGGTCAGTGACTCGGTTTCCCCTGCTAGCTACGTATACCTTCTTCCTGGAATCTGGACTGGAATGGAATCCATCAAATCTGAAACATGCACGGCGTCCATTTCAATATAATTGTCTGACTTGGTTTAATTTATTTTACGTTCGTATTGACTATTACTGTATATATGCATGCATGGGTTGGTGTATAGTGCAAGTACATATACATATATGCTTATACTTATTCTCTAAAGGTTCAGTACTGCATCTGTTGACTATTTAGGAAAATCTGTTTCATCAGCTTAGAGTGGTGTATATATGAATTAATTGTTCAGTACACATACTAGTTTTTTTTTTTTTTTTTGAGGATTCTGGTTGGCAGTTGTTGATAGTTGTCCTTGTTTATTTATCCTTTTTTTTTTTTTCTTCACATGTTATTTTATTTTGTTGTTTTATTAGAAGCATAGTCACAAATAGTGAGAGAAATGGTCAGATGTGTACTGTGACACTGATCAACCAGAACCTAATGCTTTACCTGTTCCTAAGAGACCCGTGTTCCAAGGCTATTATCGCTATATATTTACACAGTGCCGTTCACCAATTAGGCAATTACTAGCATAACAATATGTGTATCAGCCATACATCAGCGATCAGCCTCGGTAAGTTTCTTATGTCATTTGGGACAAGCAGTTGAAGCTCCGATTGTGCAAATGTGGAGTATATATGCACAATGAAAATAGCGTGCATATATATGTATGGAGCGGCACTGTGTAAAAATATAGCGTCCATATATATATGTATGATGTATATGACCACATCAAGTAAAAAAATACTCGAATTTCAGTGACAAGGTCGACATCGTCCCCGATTCCTTGTGGCCCAATAAGGCCCATGTAATCAGCGACCGATCTAAAAATTAGAAGTCCCTAAATCCTGTTGCTGCCCCGGCCTGATCCTCTCCATATTGGCTTGCGTTGGGCAGCTCATGTTAGAGATGTTGTGAAACATGTCGTCGGACCTTCCCCTCTCCGTCTCTCATGATCACGTAATAGATGAAAGAAGTAGAACAAGTAGACACAAGATAGGGAGACTATTCTTTATTCATCTGAATATTGGTAATTACAACATAGATCTCCCACGTATATATAGTCCCGCCAAGGCCTAAGAGTTTCGGTAAGAGCCCACATACAAACGGACTAGGATTAGGATTCCTCCTTCTCCTTTCCTTCTAGGACGAGTCCGTGTGTTTTACAACACTCCCCTTGGGCGATTACCACGATATGCATATGCCTCATCAAAAACTCCATCCGAAAAACCCGATTGGGAAAAACGGTTCTTGGAGAAAAGAGTACATCGCATTCGTTAATTGCATTGCACATGTTGTCTCATTAAAAACCTTATGTGAGAAACCTTCAAGTAAAAACTCACGTAGGGAAAAAGAGTACAACATTTAACCTTCTTGGTCATATATTCTTCAGGATATTCTATTCTTCATGAATAGATATTGATCTTCATAATCTATGCATAAACTTCGGTGTTTTAGCAAATATGATCTACTTCATCTTTATAATTCTAGTGGTTTACCTTAAAGGCGATTCGGTAAAAATATGTTCCCCCTCATAAAGCCAAACTTTTGAACTTCATTGTTCAAACCACACTTTTTATAAATGTGTGCAAACTAATGGTATGCAGTACCATAATACTATGTCTTTCTAAAGTTGGCTCATAATTTTTTCTTTGAATTATATGGGAGCAATATGCTTCATGCATAATGACCACCAATTAGTCGTGCAAAATAAATAAATATTATCCTTCGGAGAAATAGATCCTTTCATAGGTATGGGGGTAAATAAATTAATATTCAATATCTTCAAGATAGTGTATCAAACTTATACTAGAGTTTGAATACTTATAATTAATCCTTAGTGGATTTTTAAATTGTATTCTATAAATCTTCGAGATTTTGATTGTACAAATCCAGCCTTGCATTTGGCATTTAGGGGATAATTCAATTGCCAAAACCACCATTATTCTCATACCTTCTATGGTATTCTTAGAGGATATCATTAACTTCATGCTAGCTTTTTATACACTTTCTAAATGTTTTGATGACACCTTCACGGTATTTAAGATTCCTCATTTTCTTTCTCTCGGGTCTATATTCACTTCAGGGGATGAATGGTGTTTATTTAAAAATTGACTGGTAAATCCTTTATGGATTAATTCCTTCAAGGATGTACATTCATTCTTAGTGAATTAACAATTCTCTTCTATGAGATACATTCTCTCTTGCATCAGAGATGAGTGATATACACAATGACATTGAGTTATTCACTATAAAATCATTCAATGATTGTAATCCTTCTAGGACATGCTCTTCTTGAGACTTGAATATTCATTCGGGAATATATACCTTAGACTTTAATACTTAGTATGAGATTTCTATAAGTTGCGATTTATATTCTTGGGAATTATATGAATTTTCATAATCCACTAATTAACTCGCATATTCGATATTCATTCATTTCATTTGCGAGAGATATAGCGTAACATTAATTTCTTCTTAACGGGAGATTCAACCTCAATTGCATTCTTTCTTCATTGACCCGATATAATCGCTACAAGCGATTTTGCCATGGACTTTATTTTTCGGATTCGGGTTCTCATAAGAGAAACATTTGCAATTAAAGAAGTAGTTTGTCGATAATTATTTTCTTTCTCCCGATACTCTCACAATGTGAGAATACTCTATCTCTGTCATTTCCCAAACAAGAGATGATATATTGTTCTGCATACCCAACACTAGTGAGGTGCGCGCTAATTATGTTGGATGTCATCTTCATGATGATCCTCTTCATGAGGTGTTTAACCTTCTTCATGAGGCGTTCTCTTCATGAGAATGGAGGAGTTCCATTTCTTTTCTATTTAACGTGTATACGCTAAACTAGAACCCACAGGCGTCCCCGTAGATTTTAGATTGATAGTATATAACATTTAGTTTACTACTAGTAAACACAAACAGTTCATAACTTCAAGTTACTCCTCTCATTTCAAAAATATCGGCATATGCTGCGCTTCGGGCTTCACAAGAGCATTAGTCAAACTATTGTATGACTTAGTGTGTGATACTATTCTGCTTCAAGCTCCAAAGAATATTTTCTCTTAAGATCATTTTCCTTCTATGGAAATAATATTTGGCATTCAAAGTATAGGCTCTCTCTTCCTCTAATGCCAATATTAGATCATTAATAGCATACTTCAAAATATATCCCCTATCATGGGTTTAATTCAAATTCATATATCTCCAACTACAAGTGGAGGCCCATTTATGTATGCTATGATTAAGTTTATGGGAAATATTCACACACATATTTCAACATGGGGTTATTATTCACTTTTGCGACAAGCTAGAATACTTAAAGTGCACTTAAGAATGTTCAAGCATTCCTATAAATATTAGGATGTTCTCCCCTAATATGCACAAATCATAGTTTAGAAAACTATTTCATTCTCTAGCTTCTTTATTAATCAGCCTAAAAAATTGATCCAAATACTCATAAAAAAATAGATCATATACTTCAAATGAATAAAATACGCAACATTCAAATTCCCATAAAATTTTCTTCTAGAATTTTCTAATTGCCATTAATGCAAAATCCCTTAATGTCTTTTCTTCATAAATCCCAAATCATCATAATTGTGTTATCCAATATCTTAGTTCCACAACTATTAATCTCATCAAATGGGTTAGTCTCCATTGAGCAAATTTTCATAAACTCACTCCCCCGATCTTAGGTCTGCTTGACCTTAAATCAATCTATTGCTTATGCATATGACGCATCGAAAGCAAATCATTCCTTAGTTCAACGAGAACCATATAGACATAGCATGCTAGCTAGCCAATTTACTTATGAGGGAAGTGCAAAGGTAGCTACTAGCTACAACTATAGGCTGCTATGCTAATATTCATGCAACAGTGGAGATAGTTGCAGCTCAACGAGATACATATGCAGGTGTAATGTGGAATGTTAGTATTCAGTCTAACATAATAGATAACAATAAAATGCGAGCTACGAGCTTACATGCAATTAGTGCAGTAGAGAAAGTTAACTCGGCCGGAAGGGACACGGGGCGAAACTTCAAGTCTCGATACATGCACTTAAAGATCGACTTAGGGCGGCTATGCCTATATATTATCCACATCTTCTTATGCCTTTACCCAAAATTCTCCCCCCATTTCATGCCATAATTACTTCAAGTAGCGATTTGCCGTGCATTATCTATGAATAGTCACTTTTATTGCTTCATAGAATCAATCATACTTCTAGTATTCATTGATTATGGCATGAAATTCACATATCCGAGTGTACTATTCAGGTGTACAACAATAGACTCGGGGTAGGATACAACTTTTAGTTCGTAGACTAAAATATTAAATACTTAGGATTTGGCTAAATCGATCCTTCCAAGATCAATTAATATGCCGGTTTAGTCCAATTGTTCATGTGCTTTTTAGAAAATTCAGTTTTCCATCTACCTACATGGTAGTGATGCACAAAGAACTATAACCTTCATGGTTAATTGAGGCTTTTTTGTGAATAAATTAATACAAAAATATTTTTATAAGCAATTGATAATTGTTTATATGTGAAACATATAAAATTAATTTATTCTATGAGAAGTTCGCACATTTTACTTCAAGTAATAACAAGAATTGCAACTAAGAATATTAAATATTTCATATTAGTCTTCAAGCTAACAAATTAACCATTAACCACTTACTTCAACGAGGAATTAAAACTTAATGCACCACCATATGAACTTCAAAAACAAACAATATATAAGCACATGATTTAAGTTCTTCTTCAAGAGAAACTTTATATGTTCCAAATAATATACATTCTCGCATGTCTTAACTTCTATACTTGACAAGCGGTAGTTGCATGCTTTATATTCAAGAGTTATGATATACCATCACAAGCCTTCAAGGGGGGTGTAACATATATGAAAGCCATACATCCAAAATTATTGTAATTGATAATATCCTGGTTCATAATCTTTGTCTAAAAATTGCAACTCATTTTCTATGAGTAATTTCTAATGGTAAATTTAAATACTTCATGTATTACATTGCTCTTTGATATTCTATATACAAGAGACATTTCTTCGAGAATGTAGATTAATAAAATCTATTTACCATCTTGTCTTCTAGACATTTAATATAAAGCTTCGAGCTATTTTTTATAGAGCGGCATTAAGCATACAAGCTTCAAAATTCAACTTTCAATGCAATATGATATTCTATGGGATTTTACTCATGCAATGAGTCCCATAATGCATTTGTTACTTCTATCGGTCATATACTCATTCTAGAGAGTAATTCAAAAATATATATATTGAGTTTACTACACTTCGATGGTAGCAAAATATCCTACATGGATTTAATAATGACCGTAACAAATACTTTACTATTCGAGTAACTCGGGATATTTCTTCTTCTTTTATGGCATGCATATTAATACAACTTGGATCATGTGCATATAAGTTTACTACATGTAAACGAGTAGCAAGGTGCAAAAAGATAGTGGATGTTTATTAAAAATATTCTTAGAAGCATCCTAGCATTATTCGGGATTATGGTATATGCAAAATTTCAGAATTTATACCAAGCATTCATTCATCCCAAAAATTCATATGCTAGGAAAAACAAATATGAGTCTCTCAAGGGTGACAAGTCTAAGGTCTGTAGGATTTAGAGAGCTCATAAACCTTTACCATGTTTCTAGTATAATCATCAAGATTATTGTTTTGCAAGTACATGGTATATGATTCATGACGTGTGCGATATATTAATAAGAGTAAATGCATTCAAAATAGCATAAAAAAATATCAACACATGATATAGATATATGGATGTAAACGAATACTACAAATCTGTATCTTTTCAAAAATTACAAGACCTATTCTTCGTGAATAGGAGACCTATAAATAAATCTGCGAGGATTCGAGGTCAACCGTAAAAATTTCATATTAATACGGCCCTTTTTCATCTTTTCTTTATTTATAGGCTGTGTCAACTAGTCAAAAAAAACTTTGCTAGTTTTCTTTTCTGCGATCGCCTACTAGGCTTGCCTATCATGTGATGAGGACTCCTTCCATGTATTGGCCCAACCAATAGCAGTCGTAAATATTCGGTTTCTTATGTAGACACAAGAGGGACGGTTTGCAGGCCGAAGCCGTGCGCTCGTGCTACGACTGTACTCCAGTGCAGGGCACATGACGTGTCTGAATATCACCTGCGGTGGTTTGCATATACTCTGTACAATACAGTCAAGTTCGTAATGGACTGATTGGTTGATTTGCCATCGTACTTCTGGTCTGACAGGAAACCAGACATGGTTTATTAGATACTCCCTCCGTTCCATTTCATTTGCAACTATGGGAAGCGTGTCCGGTCATACCGACTCAACTTTGACTACGTTTGTAGAAAATACATGCAACATTTATATCTCCAAATAAATTTGTTAAAAAACTGGACTTAAAGATCTTTTCAATGATACTAATTACTTAGTATAAAATTTTTATATATTTTAATAAATAATTGCCGGCGGTTTGAAAATCTTTGTTTTTCGGGAAGCGAGAATTGCAAGTTTTTTGTGGAACAGAGGGAGTACATGCTGATGCCACCACGGTGGTTCCACTACTGTCCAGGTGTGGATTTGCATATGGCTGTCGGAGTATTTTCATCGTAATTGTCTTACGCCATCAGGCCATAAACAGTTTGATGCAGGATCATGCGGCTGCCTGCCGATGACGAGACACTTCTGCTATAACTTCAATAATCCACATGGCTTCGACCATGTGCGTGATCAGATAGATGTGTACGGACCCGCATTGAGATGGTGGAGCCTGGAGGCCATGCAGCGGCAGCAGACACAACTCCAATGCAGCGGAGTACTTGCATATGTGCAAGATAAAGAGCCTATTTTCCATTTATTTTTCAATCCAAGATGCAATTGAATCAAACATGTACGGTTCATGTACATATGTAGGAATTTTTGACACAGTAGAGTTTGAGCCGTACGTGGCAGGGCATACATGAGACAGCGGCATACGGGCCGTGGTTGGATAAACGGCATGGGGACCGCGTCGTGCCTTCGTGCTGTGCTCTTCTAGGAGCTTTGGTGCTGCAGGCAGTTTGCGGCGACTAATATCCTTGTACTACTCGATTTCAGATTCAGGTCGTTATGACATTCGGATCGACAAAGACCTTAGAGTAGAATCAAGCTTCCGGCGATCTCGCTAACGAGCCGTAGTGATGGCGGTGCACCACACGACAACGTGCATGTCTGATTAGCCCTATATGCATCATGCTAGAGTACAAGACCGTGTACATGCACATGTATGGTGCTGCAGGTCGGCGTTCAAGCCATCAAGTATTCTGTTACTAATAACCCTAAAAACAATCTATAAATCATATAGCTTATGGCTATACATACTGCGCGGTACGTATACAACTTTATATGAACAAATCAAAATAGCTCGATGTGGAGCACAAGCAATCTGCGAGATGCGATTCTCTCGTACCTTTGGTTCTTGAATTCGAGAAGAAGCGACTTTGTCGCATAGGGCCGTTCGGCTAGGCCGTGGGGACGCGGCGTGGCGATGAGTCGATGCGGTCGAGATTAGTAGCGGTAGAGGTAGCGAGATCCGTTCGCTAACAACGTCGGGGGATGTCGGCGTCGTCGGCGTAGTTGCGGCGGGGCCGCACGCGGCGTCGGTGTCGAAGATCGGCGGCGGCTTCAATGACGATGTCGATGAAGAGCTTATCGCGGTCGATAACGTGTTGTGAAACATGTCGTCGGCGGTTAGGACCTTCCCCTCTCCGTCTCTCATGATCACGTAGTAGATGAAAGAAGTAGAACAAGTAGACACAAGATAGGGAGACTATTCTTTATTCATCCGAATATTGGTAATTACAACATAGATCTCCCACGTATATATAGTCCCGGCTGGCCAGAGTTTCGGTAAGCGCCCACATACGGGATTTAGGATTAGGATTCCTCCTTCTCCTTTCCTTCTAGGACTCGGACTAGGATTAGGATTCCTCCTTCTCCCTTTCCTTCTAGGGACGAGTCCGTGTGTTTTTACAACAAGAGATAATTAATATGTTTTGCTCGTTTTGGCCTGTTACATTTTTAAGGTAAGACACGTTTCAGTTTTGTATTGGAGCCTAAACCATTCCAAACCTATTTTTTGTATGTACCTAATAATTGTAGGTTGTGTATCCAGTCCGAACTTAATGCACCAACCTTCCAGTTCCAACATATAAACAGCAAGCAACCTAGCAATCACGTCTACTCCAGTAAGCAAAAAATCAAAACGGTGCCATTGAAACGCTATACGTTATCCCAGAGGCACCACCAAAATTACCTGCTCTTATGGTTCAGACTTGAGACTACATGATTGTAGGAAGCTTTATTTGTCCCTGAGGCATCACCAAACTTACATTACGAGCTCATATGGTCCCAGAGGCAAGGTGTTTTTTTTTGGCACGGTTCAGTAGAATTTCAATTCCCCGATTTGTGAGTAATAGCTGATAGCTTACCTCCGTCCCGGTTTGGTAGCATCCGGGTGCATGACAGCAGAACACCAGAAGGCTAATGTAGCGGGATTTGATTGTTACATACTTCAGTGTACAACTTTCGTTCAAATAGTTCGACAGTTTTACACGCACTTGCTGCCAGCAAAATCTCTAGCATGAATCAACAGCACGGACAACTACATCACAGAGCTTAATGGAAAGGGAAAAAAGGATCATATTGTAACACAATCTGCAGCGGTCTAGGCCAGCCAGGTCCACGAGCAACATGGCCGACGGTCGGGGGGAGTCAGTTTCCCTGCGGAGACACATGGAGCATCAGATACAACAGCCAGAAGAAAAGCCTGATGGATCCCTACAGGTGACACCTAGGAGTTTTGGTCATTGGTGGTTTCTTTGTCTTCGCCTGATTTATCACTGGTAGTTCCATCTAGGAAGCGGACGATGACAACTGTGATGTTATCAGAGCTTCCCCTGCGGGAAGCTTCTTCGAGAAGCTTGTTTGCTGCTTCCTGGGGATCCTGAATTGGCTTGACCATGGCAACAGCTTCCTGGAAAATACATTACATCAGGCTGAGTGATAGAGAGACCAACTGCACTGAAGGAAATATTTAGTAACATTTGTCGGTACCTCATTAGTGACAACATCCCAGAGCCCATCGCTAGCAAGGATAAGGAATTCGAGTGAACTGTCAACCACCTCCTCCTGATTGTAATAACAATAGTCATTTTCAGATGGCTACAGTGGGGGAGGAGTTTATGTATGACACTGCTTATGATAGTCTCCAGTTTTTGGCACTTATTACAAATGCACCATACTTCCTCAAACCATGACATGTTTGGAGAACTATCTAGATAATCCATAAGAAAAATAAAAGTACATGACAAACCTTGATTTCAGGGTCAGCAACAACATACTGCTTCAAGAGTTTGTCACCAAATGCTCGAGAGACAGCGAGAACACCACCCACACGCCATGTCCCTACAAATTACGAACAATCAAACAGTAGCAATAACAGTAATGGCGCATATCAAGATAGACGGTTTCCTTTTCACAGATGGATTCAGAGGAATCATTACCAGCCCACATAACAAAGCCCCCTGCATCCTCAATTCTCTGTCTCTCATCTGTCTGATCAGGTTTGTGATCCCTCGAAACCGCAATCGCTGCAGGTCAAGATGTGGAAAACATCAGAAAAAAAAATATTGAATATAATTGGAACGCGATTAGCTTGGAATCCTGATATTCAGTTTATCCATTTGTCATTGGGGAAATACTCATCCAGGAAAATACACAGCATACAATAATTTGAAAGTTTCTGATACAAGTTACAATATAGGAATAGACACACTGACACAGAGATATGTCATGGTACCGACGATAAACTTACCCTGTCCTCCTTTAGAAATAACGGCTCTAGAATCTCCAACATTTGCAACAAGCAAACGGTCACCTACAATGATAGCTGTTGAGGCAGTTGAGCCAGCATCTCGAGTTTGACTGCTATCAGCTTTCAGAAATTCTGAGTCTGTCTGGTTGTAAGTTTCGGCTGCAGCAAAACAATAGGAGGATATCAAGACCACCGTATCTCAGTGTACAAGTAGAAAGCCCACGATGGTTAAGTTAATATGAGCGTACCGATAGCAGCCTTGGTATCAGTGATGAACTTTGGGTGTTTGATTAAATTGCTGAAAAGATGCTGCTTAACATACTCAGCTGCTCTGACTCCTCCATGACCTACAGAAACAGAAGAACATGCTCGCCTTACAACTCAAGCTATCAACATCATCATAGAGTGCTGGCGATACATACCATCGTATACACCGAACATTCCAACTTTCTCTCCGTCAACGTCGTCTATCCTTGCCTCGTAAAAGTCCTCCATCGATGCTCTTTTGCCAGGAGAACTCGCGACTCCGTAACTGAACGCCCATTTTCACTATTACTGAAAGGGGAAATGTTGTGTCAGACAAGTGTGAATTGTTCACTATTACTGAAAGGGGAAATGTTGTGTCCGACAAGTGTGAATTGGGACTTAAGTTTTGCATTCTTTATATTCTGAAAAGAGAAATGAAAATCTAACTACCATCAAGTTCATCGGACCAACAGAAACATTTTTGTTCTTTTTAGTTAGTTTGGAATACCATCTAACATATTAGTAACACACAAGTTATGTTAGACTAGAAAACAAGCATAAGCTTGTCAACAATTGGACACCAAAATATAGAGACTTGCAGACAAACACATCTAGGTAGTGAAGACTTGTATGTAGTTAGGACACCAATCGGTGACAACAATTGGACACACAAGTTATATAGGAACGTCATATTTGCTAAGGGTACATTCGGTGACCCAATCGGCAAGTCCAATATGATTAATTAGGACACAAAATCCTGGAGAATCCTCATCATCAGTTAAAAATAGGGACGAGTTTAAATTTGTGGAGCTTAGATCAAGCCATGTTTATATGACCGAAATCTAAACAGATCCTGACGCAATCATGAGAAGAAGATGCAGAAGAGAGGTCTCGAAGGATCTGATCCCTCGCAGGGCAGCGCCATCGTTGGACGACCCTCATCATCGTCAACATGATTATCAAACAAGTGAACACAAGTCAGGTTATTATTTATACTTATACTAAAATAATTGGGCAGATCCATCGAATTGATAGGAGTGAGTCCGGGGCCTAATAATTCCGGTGTCCCGAATTAATCCACAGCATGGGGCAAAGCGGCCCCCAAACAAAGTCTCGAGGGCGGGTGGTACAGTATAATTCGTCCCCGCTGCCATGGATCTCGGCATAGCCTCGTGAAAAAGTAGGCTCTCGTTCCCCACGGCAAAGTCAACCAGATGGATTGGGGAAAGCGAAAGCGAGAGACTGAGATAGAGGGAAGGAAGGAATTAACCTGAGGTGGGCGGTGTCCGCCGACCCGTCCCCGGCGAGCCCCATGCGCGCCACCTCCCGCGCCGCCCTCCCGGGCCTGGCACCAGCAGCAGGTGGAGGAGGGCCCCGCGAGCAGGAGGAGGAGCACCACCAGCGAGATCGAGACGCGAGCGGATGAAGGTGCTGGTGGTGGTGGTGGTCCCCCACGGCCCCTCCTCGCGCATGAAAAGAGGCAAACGCACAGGGTGGGGAGGGAGGGAGGGGGACGGGAAGCAGGAGCAAGGAAACGGATGGACGAGCGCAAGGGAAGAAGAGAGCCTTTGCTAGGCTCGGTTGCGTTGAGGAGAAGGAGAGGAAAGGAGGAGTGGATGAGAATGATCGGCGGGCGGGATGACGTGGCGAGGGCGCCGCGACTGGACCGACGCGGTCAACGACCCCGGCCGGCCTCGCCTTGTCCGGCTGTGCTGTCCCTCACGGAGTCACGGTCACGAGGTCGTCCTGTGTGCTAGTACAAGCCTACACCATGGCATGTCCGGTCCGTACTTATAAGGACGCTCGGGTCCGCGTCGGGTCTCCACCCGATCGGTTCGTGTTCGGTCATTACGGCTCAGTTTCGGGGCAACATACGTGTCCATATGCCCAAAACAACACGTCTCAATCTAAAAAACACGTTTTTTTTTTTTGAATTTTTATAACCCTAAACATGAACGTAGGGGTATTTCACCCAAAAAAAAAAAGGAGATTTCGATTTTGACCCTACATTCCAAAATTTTCCAAAATGAAGCTAACAACACCTAATTTTTTTTTCAAAAAGTTGGTCATGTTTTGGGTTTTAGCCTCTAGTAGAGGCTACTAGTCGTCGAGGGATGCGCGTATGCGTGTGTAAGGTTTTTAGTCGCGGTTTTTTTTTTAAAATTTTTAGGCCAATTCTATTCTCTTAATTGAAAAGCAGAGCTCCACTATTATGCTAAAAATGCCTCTAGAGGCTAAAAAGACCAAAATCACATAGTACGAGCTCTTGCCTCCTTCACCTACCTCACTAGAAGTTTTGCATTTTTGATGAGATCGACTAATGAACACCTCCCAAAATTCTGACATTTTTCATTTCATTATTTATTCTAAAGAAATCGACATTTTGCATTTCACAGGAACTGAGGCTTTATACAACGTTGGGCGCTAATGGGCAGTTATGGACTATTAAATTATTTTTCTGCTACAGTGGAATGGCGGGCTCCGAGGCTCCGTGAGGCAGCGATGCTTGACCGGCGCCTCTTGTGTGATCACTGCTGCATGTGCAAAAATTTGTCTGCAACATAAGCGCCATTAACTATTATTAGCATTGTGGATGATCGTAGGGAGACGCTTACTTTACTATTTTTTTTCTAGAAAGCTCCTCTTTGCATTGTACGAGCCCTAAACATGGCTAAATGACGAGTAGATGGCTAAATGGCGAGTAGACGACGGAGGACGCGTCCATTGACAGTGGAGTTTTTTTTTTTAAAAAAAATGTCAAGTGGTGTGACGACCTTGGTTTCCATGCAAGATCCCGCCGCCCCCATTGGATCTCGCTCCCGCCTCCCCTCCCGGCCAGCAATGATGAGCCAGTGCCCTCGAGATGCGCACGCACGCGTCGTGGACACGTGCGCGACGACGGACGTGACGCGGAGTATACCACAACTGCATGCATGCAGTTGCTACACAAATTCGAGGAAAAAATGGGAGGCCAGGTATAGGCAAAAAAAAAAAAAAAAAAGGCAAGCTTTGATAACGGACTCGTATCTCGTATGCCATTTCCGTGCTATGAAACCTGAAAGAGAGAGAACACGGAATGGAACGAGAGAGAACACGGAATGGAAGGGCTCCTCTGCGTCGATCAGTCGTCACGTGTATGTGTAGCGTATAAGCAGCATCCTACCTGTGGTCCGGCGATGCAGAGGAATGGCTTCTTTCCTACTCAGTATAAGCAGCATCCTGTGTACCGTATATTCAGCAACGCTGGTGCTATCTGAAATTGTCAATTTCTCTTTTGTCTACTCCCTTCTTATTTCTGATGCCCTTTGTTGTGCTTATTTGGGCTGCAATTGTTCAGTATATATATACTAGCTTCACTTTTTATCTAGTTTATATGATCTACTAAATCCGTTCTAAATTGTAGTTTTCGTTTTGACTATTTCAACCCTAACTTTGACCATTCGTCTTATTTAAAATTTTGTGTAAAAATATTACATTTTTTTTGTTATGACTTGCTTTATTAACAAATGATATTAAAAGTGACTTTAATTTGACTGTTTTTATGCAAATTTTTTAAATAAAGGCAGTAGTCAAACTTAAGGTCAAAAAAACACAAATATATAACGTTGGTGTTCCAAATCACTTTCAATTCTAGGACCCTTTTGCTTATTAGTCCTACTTGTACCTGGTGCACGCATTGCTCTGATTAGATTACTAATTCCTCTGTCTTAGCCACTTTGAGGTACACAATAGACAAGACAACTCTAATTATATGCATGGCAATATGCCATGGACCTGACACCCTTAACTATAGAATTTGAAATCTAAAATCTGAACAATTTTTCGTATTTGTAGTTTTTATTTCTTTTGGGACTTTTGGGGCATCAATGCTGACATTGTATAGATAACAAAGGCTGCGGCTCTAGATCATGTTTTATGGCCTTGTGTGAGTTTTGGTGAAGTTCTTTGCTGTTCTTACATTGGTATTCATCTATGTTGTTGTTCTTGTGTTTATCTCCAATAATCGTGCTTAAACTGTGCCATTGCTCAGCATTTCCAAACACTAATTGTCGATCAAAATTGAATCCTGATAATTTTACAAGCTTCTAAATCTAAACTTATCTAATCTAATGAAATACAGGAGGACATAAATGCTATTTCTGCGGAACCTGAAGACGTGTTGACGTACTCCAGAAATACGCTTCTTATCATTTGCCCACCGCCGTCGTCGAGCCGACCGGGGGCTCCGCCGCCGCCTCTCCGCCCTAGATGGCGAGACCGAGGCCTCGTATCCTCGCCGTACCGCGAGGCCCGGTGCTGCTCTTCCTCCTCGTCCCGCTCATCTACTCCGGTACGGACCTCTCCCTTCTCCCCTCAATTCAGAAGTCAGAATAAGGACGCCCCCTGATGATCCGATCCGCGCCAGTGTCCAGGCTGCACTACCCTGGGCGACGGAGAAGGGCGTGTGCCTGCCACCCCCAACCGCGCTGAAGCGGCCTGACCGTCTTGTGCTTGGCCCCGCCGCTGGACAAGGCCGCCCCGACCGCCTCCAGTGCCAAGGTTAATTCTCTTGCTGAGGCAAGCTCCATTCATGCTGATCAAATTTAGTGGTCTTTATGGAGGCTGCTTAGGTCTTACTTCGAGACATCTAGGGCTGTCTAGACTCTAGACACATGATTGCTTTTGAAATTGAGCAACCATTACCAATGTCACTGTGGCAGTGGAATTTTTACTAAAATGTCAAAAGTTAGCTCGTTTATGCATCATGCACTGCAAACCTTTTGTTATGTCATCACATAGTATCATTTTTATTTTCGACAAAAAAAGGAAAACGATAGGGATACGATTGTATGCTCATTCTGCATTGTTGTTCTGCCACTGTAATATTAGATTTTTGTTGAGCTGGATTTACAGCCTAACATACTAGAAGATTTTGTTTTTCTGTGACAAGCATGGGAAAAATCAGGATAAGAGTGTTACCTTTTGCAAAATTAGTTCATCAGGAGCAGTAAAGTAATTTCTCTAATGCATTGCTTTGAACAGCATGTTTCGGATAAATCTAGAGTCTTGATGTTCCACTTAGATCTTGTGTAATCTTAACTAAAATGTCAACAGTTATTAATTTGCTTATAGTTGTCGATGTATTCTGTAATCTTAACTTAATGGTGGCAGATTGCATTCTGTCTTTCTCAAATCAGTACCTGTATGGATGTATGCTCTTGGCACAACATAGCCTGGTGACTGAGTTCATATGACTGATGATGTTCCTCTCACTTTGCTCAGGACATAGAGCTCTGAACAAGATTGGCCTATCAAGTGAAGCGAACTATTCTGGAGAGCACATTTCTTTTGTTACTGTATTCACAACCTACAATTCTGTCTCAGCTGGAGATGGGAAAGTTCCATCGGATTCTGTAACTGTTGGAAACCATTCTTATAGCAAAATAGAAAGATCCATGGCCATTCTGAACACTTTCATCAGTTTCATAAGGGTACCTCTTCCTTTTCTCCAAATTTGTGTGAATTTTGTTTACTGGCGGCAAGTTTAACACTAAGACTTTGACGTGGCTCAAATAATTCTCTCTCTCTCTCTCTTGTGAATAATGATTGCAAGACACCTCATATATTTGAACTGCAGTTGAATTTCTAGTTCCATCTCTATATTTATGATAGCATATCCAGCATTTCAACTAAGTGTTCCAAGTCTTGCATTATTGCATGTTGTGAGTGATTGCTATCAAACACTCCTGTTTATTAGAGTTACTAAAGAATTGGTACTTTCTTCCTGTTGTTGTGATTTTTATCCCTTTTGTGTGGTAGGAAAACATGAAAGTAATGTAATGAATGTGAATACTAACATCACTGTCATAACCCTTTCTAGAAATGATGTATGAGTTCATGGTATTGTTACCTATACCCCATAACAAATATCCCTTTTTGCATCTTATTTGAAACTTAAAAGTATACAGTGCACTACATTATTTCCAACAACAATTGTGATGTGAGTTGCTTAACGCCTGATCCTATCTGTAGAACCCTGCAGGTATCAATGCCAAGAAGCAACGTGATCATATTGACTGACCCTGGTTCAAAAATTTCAGTAAATCAAGGGAGTGCTACACTATTGCCTATTGAAGGAAACTATTCTCGAGGAAATTTGATGCTTCAAAGAATAAAGGCATACATTGTAAGTCTATCGTCTTCATTTAGATCATTAAATTTTATGAATATGCTTTCTCAAAATTCCTACTTATCTGATCCACGATTATTTCTATCTCTTCATATTTATGCATTATTTTCAACTGTAATAATTATATTTATGTACCCTCATATTCAGGCATTTCTGGAGCAAAAGCTTGTGGAATTTGATAGGCTGGAGGGGTTGAATCATTTTGTTTTGACTGATTCTGATATAGCTGTGGTTGATGATCTTGGACATATATTCAAAAGATATCCCCATTGTCATCTGGCTCTTACTTTCCGTAATAACAAAGGGCAACCTTTGAACTCTGGGTTTGTTGCGATGCGAGGAACCAGGGATGGCATCACTAAGTAAGTAGACAGCAATTGGATATATTGTATATGATATAAAGCCGGCAAACTTTGAATTAAACTCTTTTTTTTAGAGCGGTGGAATTCTTGAAACAAGTTCTTGAAGCTTACAGCTTAAGATATATTAAGGCTTCACGTATGCTTGGTGACCAATTAGCACTGGCATGGGTTGTCAAGTCTCATCTACCATCAGCATTTGGAAAATTTTCTAAGCATGAGGCATTTACCAGTGAAGTTAATGGAGCATCTGTTCTCTTCTTGCCTTGTGCTGTTTATAATTGGACCCCTCCTGAGGGTGCTGGACAGTTTCATGGTATGCCCTTGGATGTTAAGGTATAACACTTTTCTTGCTTGTAACGAACTTAATATGCCAAAGTTTCTCTTTTTGTTCATGTAAATAAATTTTGTCCTAACATTAATAGAAAATAGTTTTCTGCAGGCTCCTCATTACACATGAATACATGATGCTAAATTGCTAATTATAGACGAGAAAACTAGGAAGATCGGTTCACCATTACTTTTTTTGAACACATATATAGCATTTGTAGTTCAATAGTAAATTTCTGGGTACTGTGATAATACTGTGCATTGTGGATTCATGATGTTTTCCAGGATTATACTAATCCAATAAATGTGCATGTTGTGTAACATTGTTGTATATGGTTTCTATTTACTGTGACATCCAGACTAAAAATCTTGTATTGTTTCGAGGTTGTCCATTTCAAAGGTTCAAGAAAGCGTTTGATGCTTGAGGCATGGAATTTCTACAACTCAACCTCTAAGCTGTCTGATATGCTATGCATAATCTTGAGAAGTGGCCGGACGAAATATGACTTCTGAACTTTTGGTTAAAAACTGGCACATGGTATCCTACCTCACTCTCACCCTCTTGATCTTTATTCTTTACCGAACTAACCTGACTATTAGACTTTGTCCTTTGGTATGAAGTGTTCCATTTCTTCTTAATACAAAGCCCCTAGTTCCTCCTAGGTTGGGTCTATTTTTTTTTTATGAAGTGTTCCGTTAACAAGTTTATCTTTTCTTTACAGTTGATCCTACTAAAAGCTGTTGTGTGCTCCTCAACTAATACAAAAGTTGCTGACCATGGCACTGTCATCGCAAGAACTAAGAATTCGGATCCGCATAAAATGGACGAGTATGTTTCAGTATGTAAGAAGAATATGTTAAGCAACTTGCAGGGATGTGAGATTGCTGTGAAACTGTTTGATAGCTCATTAGAAGTTAGAACCCATCATACAAGGAGAAGAATACCCAGGGGTGACCATGTAGGGATTCACCATTTGTTTCCTTTGGTTTATCCCTTCCCGTTGAATATGTGATTTGGTTCTCCCCGTCACTGTACACTATATCTAAGTAGTGGTCGTGAAGGGCTGAAGGCAATTTCGCCATCGGATATTATTATTGTTGAGTAGAAAACCGGCGCTGTTTCAAGGTGCCACCGGCAAGATTTGTGATGTTTGCACTTTGCTGATGCTTTATGCCGTCACTGCGTTTTCTCCACTTTTCTAGTTCGACTACTTGAAATTAGGCCATGAGGCTACACGGGCTGTTCAGATTAGAAGTTGCCGAATTAGGCCATGAGGCCCACGTCGACAATAATAAGTAGGCCCATTAAGCATCCGAGTTGGTAACGGATCCATCCGCGCCCACGATCCCATCAATAAGAACCAGAACTGAACAGCGGCCAGGAACACGACGAGTTGAAGTTGAAGTTGAAGCCGCACCACCGGATTCGGAGGCAGCGGGTCACCGCTGATGGCCACAGATCACGGCGATGTCGATCCCGGAGCCGGAGGCGGGGCGGCTGATCATGACCGCATCAGCGGCCTCCCCGACCACCTCCTCCACGACATCCTGATCCGCCTCCCGGGCACCGCCGACGCGGCGCGCACGAGCATCCTCTCCCGCCGCTGGCGCCGCGTCTGGGTTCACGCCCCCCGTGATCTCCCTCAAGTTCTGGGACGAGTCCGACCCGGCCGTGTCCCGCGCTCCCCGACCGTGTCGACGCCGCCTTGGCCGCGTACGCCACCGGGACCGGGACGACGACGACGTCGACGGTCAGCCTCAGACGCCTAGAGATCACCTTGCCGTTAGGCAGCACGCCCCACCTGCGCAAGGACAGAATCGCCGCGTGGCTGCATGTGGCCGCGCAGCACCTTGCCGGGGAGCTCTGGATCGACCTGCCGTTCTACTTCTACCCCCGCATTAGAGCCAAGGACGGCGGCGGCGGCGAGGTCCTTCTTCCCCTGTGCGAGAGGGCCACGTCCATCAGCCTCGAGCTGAGCTATCGCACCCTACATTTCGCGCTGCTTCCACCCGCCGGCGGCGAAGGCGTGTTCAGGGCGCTGGCCACGCTGAGGATACGGTACGCCTGCGTGCACGGCCGGGAGCTGGAAGCCGCCGTGTCGTCGTCTCGCTGCCCGTGCCTCAAGAAGCTCGTGATCGAGTCGATCAAGCTGCTGCAGCAGGACGGCGACGGAGCTTGTGACCTATTCATACGCTCCAACTCACTGGAGTGGCTGGAGATCTCCATGTCCGGCCGCCTCGACGGCGGCAGGCTCCGTGTCCACGCCCCAAATCTCCAGACGTTTCATTCGTGCATCGCGTGCGACTTGTGCGTGGTTGCCCCTAAGCTCTCGGAGGTGCGCTGGCGGAGCAGACGCGACGATGAGGCCTATAACTCCAGCCGCCATCATCTCGCATGCGCCGGCCACCAACTCCGGCGTCTAGATGTAGAAACCGATTCTTCTGGCTTCACTTTGATGCGGCAGTTCAACATGATTGACGAGCTCGTCCTCACTGTAAACCTTGAGCAGGTATGGATCGGAACGCTGTACATAGTTTTTTTATTAGTATGTTACTGTTGGTGATAGATTTATTCTGAACCTTTATAGTTTACATTAGTCTTCTCATCTTTAGTTGTCTCGGTTGTGTAAATCAGTTCTTATATACAACCTTTGCTTTGACCGAAGTCAGCAAGGAAAACTCTGGCCTATTTTATTAATTTTTTTAATAATGTAAACCTGTTTAAATTCGCTTCTATGGGGAGTCGAATACAGGTCTGTTAGGGGCTATTCAGACACTCTAACCACTAGGCTAGAGACATTTTTTTCAAACCTTGCTTTTTACCTTCCTTTCTCACGTCTTATTTTGTGTCTTTGCAGGGCGTAGAAGAATATGAGAGATTTCTTAAATGCACGGATACGCTTGCTAGGTGTAAGGTTTTGCTGGTAAAATTTGTGGAGATAAAGCACGGCTTTCAGCCGGCTATGCTACATCTTCTTCGAAAATGTGCTGGCATACGAAGGCTTGTGGTGCAGCAGATGGACAGTATGGTACGTACGTGCAATGCATTCCAATAAAAAGTCTCCTTTTTGTTTAGATATAAATAATACTCCCTTCAAACTATAGGTCATTCTAGCTTTTAAAATTCATAGTTCTAAATTATTATTATGTATCTAAATGTACTAGGTATCTAAGAAAAACTTAAAATAACTTACAACTAAGAATTGAGAGAGTATAGAATATGGTTTAATTTGCTCGAAGAAGGTAGCTACTAATATTTACTTCAAGCTAATAGCCTTTTCAAAATTTTAAAATACATACATGTTTTAATTCTTCCTGTTATATATCAGGATGGCTACCCCCTACCCGTGCAAGGTGTCTTCAGGATGTCCATGTAGCCGACTAGAGAACTGCAAGACACAAAAATGTTGTGTTGGATTCACTTGAAGAAGTTGTAATAAGCGACCATGCATATCCTGACCATAAAGTTGAACTTGTGAGGCTACTGTGTCGGTGCAGTACAAGATTTCACAAAAAGGTGTCCATTACCATCTTTCAAAATAGCCGAACAGATTATTTCCGCAACAAGATTCTTAGTATTTGCCATCCAAACAACAAGACTGAAATCATTGTACAGCGGTGGTCCACGTGAACTCGTACTTTGGGTTCCTACCAAGCTGTGATCCTATGAATCGATTTATTTATTTATTTATTTTTGCCTAATTGCAAACAAAGAATGTTTTTATAACTCGATGGGCTTTTGGACCCATAAGTATGTATATTGTTTTTTTTAAAAAAATAGTTTTGTTGATTTCTCAGAAACATGGTTATCGCACTTTTAAGTAGTATATAATCTCCTCATGTGACACTTCTTAGACGTCTACGCTTTGGCTTTTCGCAAACAGACATAAATGCTTTCTAGAGGACGAACGACTCTGGAAGATGGTCTCTACTAATAGAGGTGTGTATTCCACCAATGGTGTTGCCGGGAAAAAAAAAATCAAGTTGGAGCTCGCATGCCACCAAAAACGATGTTTCCACTTTTGTTAAGGGTAAAACGGTCTTTTTTTTATACTTGAGCTAAACACCATTAGAGGCCTAAAATGGACAGAAGGCCATTGTCGCTACGTGTTGCCAGACCTTGTGCGGACGGGCGTGGCTGGGATGGTGCGGCGCCACGACAACGACGGGGAGCTCGCTGGACGCGTCAACACAACCATGGATGGGGCCGTGACACAACCATGACGGCGGGGGCCCGGGCTTGCGCGGGTCGGCGCAGCGTGGATTCTGGAGCGCGCTCGGTCGGTCTAAGACTCAAGGATAGAGAAGGGTATTTTGGTCTCTTTGCGTCTCACCCATTGGCCAAACTAACATAACAGCCTAAATGACCTAACAAAAAGGCCATAGAGCCAACTAATTTTTTTTTTTTGGGCCATACAACTAAGTTTAAAAATAGGGTACCTAGTGACCATTTTTCTAGGGTCACATAGATAATTCTTCTAAAATTTTCATCACAATTGAACCATATAAGTCGTAGCTATTAATTATTCTAACTAATAATTATAGAAAATCGTAGATCTAAAGGTACATAAAAAACTTTGTACTAAAGTATAGTATAATAATATGCTCAATGTAAAGATCTACTTATATAGAGTCCAACAAAAATGAATTTTCTTTCCCCATTTTGATTCCTTAAAAAAATGAATTTTCTATTTTATTATTTTTTCTATAATTTATAATAATTTTTTAAAGATTCAGTCAAAATAAATAAAAAGATAAAATTGTCTTAAAAGCATTTATAAACGCATCGAGGGGACGTAATCTATATGGTTTTAAAAGTTGAGAGATGTGTTTTGTCCGGGTTTTGAAGATCAAGGATGAAATTTGTACTTTCACGAAAATTGAGAGACCTAAAATAGACTTTTCCCTAAAAAAATTAAAAACACCTCAAAAGATTGGAATCAAGAGGAAAGGTATCTAAAAGTTGTTTTTAGTACACGATATAATGCGCACGTTCACAAAAACACACCCTATCCCAAGAGTACAACGACCGAATCGATCACACAAGACCATGTATGCCTGTTTGTCATTTAATTACTCTCTAATTGCTTCCTTGCGGTGGAGTAAATAAACAAGAAAAACGTTCGGGCGCGCAGAAGTGTCAACACATTCGAGCCGCCCCCACGAGAAGATCCCACGGGTGGCCTATAATTCTACTCCGTACTCGCTTAATAAGTTTTCCGAATGCCTACCCACCATGAATGATGAATTCGCTCCAAATTCAAAAAAAAAAAAAAATCCATCCAAATCTCGCTCAATCCGTCGGACAACGCTTAATTAAATTTGAGC
Organism: Hyparrhenia diplandra; assembly: GCA_015847255.1. Taxonomy (NCBI): domain Eukaryota; kingdom Viridiplantae; phylum Streptophyta; class Magnoliopsida; order Poales; family Poaceae; genus Hyparrhenia; species Hyparrhenia diplandra. Next base: position 128,192 of record JADLZK010011206.1, read on the forward strand.
GTTGGATTCGCGAGGGACTAATTTAGCCAGTGGGCCCGACAGTGTGAACAGCCGGGCCGCGACATGCGGCGCCGATGGCCTACGAGATTTTGGCAGTGGTAGGCCCTCAAGCCCGTTGCGATTTGTTTTGTTTGTCGCCTGGCTTGGCCTGCTACAGGCCGCAGGTTGCACGTGCATGGCCCAGCGCCACAACGCACACACCGGATCTCACTCAAATTATTCCCTCGCTCCACATGGCTAGCGTACGTATATCCACCTCCGCGCGTCTTTTTCTAGTAGTACGTTGATTCAATTCAAAGTTCAACTCGGCAATGATTCGCGCGAGATTAAGCCGCAGCTTTTCGGGGGTATGTTCTTTAAATTTTTATTCCTTTGGAAACGAGAGAACATATATTTTTCACAACCGGGAAAATTCGTTTGCAATCAACACCCTGTTTTTCACGGATTCCATTCTAGGCACAATAGTATAGTATCTCCAAAGTATAATTCCAAATATGAAAGAAAAAAATATACAATATTCAATCTAGATTTTTTTAATCCTTTTCCTAGTAGTCTTTCACAACGTAGGACAAAACCTTGTGGAACGTTGAAACCAAAATACTGATCTGAATGCAACAATAATCCACAAAACACGTAACATGCTATAAGATTTAATGTTCGGTACAAGTCTAAAAACACATATGAAGTGATGAAAGAATATCCAATCACATTACATAGGATGATGCAGATCCTCATGGCCACCAACCCTCATCATGTATGGCTCTTCGCCGCAATCGATTACTAGGAGTTAATGTCGTCCTTTTGAGGAGTGTTCAAGAGCACCCCCTCCTCTTATGGATAATGCAAATCGGTCTCTTGGCGATGAAATCAACGTCTGCGCAATGGTAACCTCATCGTGGTAATCACAAAAGTCATTGTAGGTATAACAAGATGTCAACCGAAAATCGCCTCGATTTCGTCAATTACATTTGTTTGGGTTAAACCCTAAGCAAATAGATATTGAAAATTGTTTTAAAAGAGAGATTGTCACGACAAAGGACACAAGTGGAAGATCTCTAGATGACGGCAACAACGGCGGTGGCGAGAAGCAAAAGGGTCGCGGACGGCTAGAGAAGGTCGCAAGACACATGCCATGAATTTGCTAGATAAATAGAGATAGACATCGGGAAGCACATTCTTCTTTAGGTATATCTCTATGGCTCTTGTTTCTTGCGGCTTAGCCATTCATGCACGGAAAAAGAGATAGCTTTTATTGCATCAATTTGGAAATCGCGCTGGCATAGCATGTTGCATGATTTGCTCGAAGAAGAAGCGACACAACCATCAAAGCATGTTCTCCTTGCTCAAAGAAGCGACTCAACCATCAAAGCATGTTCTCCTTTTCCTCGATCATCTAGAATCCGTTGCTTCCTATGGTATACACACGGATAATGTCCGATTGTCATTGTAGAAAATGGTTATTGTTTTGTTAAAAAAAATGTTTTAGAGAAAGTTTATAAAAAGTGACATTTTCACCTCACTCCTTTTTATTTGTATTTATTTTCACTTTTCCATACAACCAAGAAAAGGCAAACGCACGCGCGCGCATATCATCTTTCCTTCCTTCCCTCTTCGATTCGATCCATCCAAATCCAAACCCCACAAACCTCCGTTATTAAAAAAAAAAAAAAAAAAAAAAAAAAAAAAAGTCCTCACTCAGTCTCTCTCCTCCCCTTTTGGCTTTGGGTCGCCAGCAATCCACACGAAAGCGAGAAGCCCCGGAGAGTAGAGAGAGAGGGGGAGGGCCCGACCGCCGGAGAGGGAAGCTCCAGGGGTCCTGCATTGCGTCGGGCTCGGGCGCCCACCGGGATGGATCACGGCGGCGAGGGCCGCGCCGTGGCGGCGAGTCTCGAGGCGGCGCGGCGCACGCTGCGTGCCGGCGTGGACAAGTCGCGCGCGCTGGGCAACGCGCTGGCCCGCGCGGGGCCACGCCTGGAGGAGATCCAGGCGGCGCTGCCGGCGCTGGAGGCCGCGGTGCGCCCGATCCGCGCGCCGCGACCCGAGCTCTCCGCCGCCGGGCCCCACATCGACCGCGCCGTGGGCCCCGCCGCCGCCGTGCTCAAGGTGTTCGACGCCGTGCACGGCCTGGAGCCGCCGCTCCTGGCGCCACCCGGCACGGCCGGGGACCTGCCGGGGTACCTCGCCGTCCTGGCGCAGCTCGAGGAGGCGCACAGGTTCCTCGCCGACAACTGCGGGCTCGCCGCGCAGTGGCTCGCTGACATTGTCGAGTACCTCGGCGACCGCGACCTCGCCGACCCGCGCTTCCTCGCCGACCTCGGGGTCACGCTCGATGAGCTCAGGACAGCCCCCGCCGGCGACCTCGACGGCGGGCTCCTGGACGCCGCACTTAGTATTCTCGAGGCCGAGTTCCGACGCCTCCTCGCCGACCACTCCGCGCCGCTCGCCATGCCGCAGCCCGGGGCTGCCACCTCTGGCTCGGCCGCGCCGTCCCGCGTGCCTGCAGCCGCCGTCCACAAGCTCACCCTCATTCTTGATCGCCTTGTGGCCAATGGCAGGCAGGACTGCTGTGTGGCCGCTTACATCGATGCGCGCGGGGGTGTGGTCAGTGCCAGTCTTCATGCTCTTGGCCTCGACTACCTCCGCGATCCGTCTCAGGATGCGCAGACATTGGGACCTGCTCTGGAGCTGTGGGGGCGGCATTTAGAGTTTGTGGTGCGCCGTCTCCTCGAGTCGGAGCGGCAGCTCTGTGCCAAGGTGTTTGGGCAGCATAAGGATGTCGCGTCCGCGTGCTTTGCAGAGGTGGCGGCACAAGCGCGGGGTTCTTGACTTCCTCAGGTTTGGCGTCGTGCGGTTGCTGACGCCAAGAAGGATCCCATCAAGCTCCAGCGTCTGCTGGAAGTGTTTGATTCTTTGAATAAGCTGAGGCTGGACTTCAATAGGTTGTTTGGTGGCAAAGCATGCGCGCGGAGATTCAGAGCCAGACAAGGGATCTTGTGAAGTTGTTGATAGATGGTGCTGTCGAGATCTTTGAGGAATTGATTGTGCAGGTGGAGCTGCAGCGGCACATGCCTCCCCAGTCGATGGGGGTGTGCGCGCTTAGTTACCTTTGTCGTCGAGTACTGCAACCGACTGCTTGGTGAGCGATACAGGTCTGTGCTTGGGCAGGTGCTAACTATCCATCGCAGCTGGCGCAAAGAGGTGTTCAATGACAGGATGCTTGTTGACGCGGTCCTAAACATTGTCAAGGCCCTTGAAGCTAATTTTGATGTTTGGTCCAAGGCATATGAAAATGCTACGCTGTCATATCTCTTCATGATGAATACCCATTGGCATTTCTTTAGGCATCTGAAGGCTACTAAGCTAGGAGAGGTCCTGGGTGATGTGTGGCTGCGAGAGCATGAACAATACAAGGAATACTATTTGTCAATGTTCATCAGGGAGAGCTGGGGAGCACTTTCGCCGCTGCTGAACCGGGAGGGATTAATATTGTTCTCCAAGGGGCGGGCCACGTAAAGGGACCTGGTGAAGCAGCGCCTCAAAACATTCAATTCGAGCTTTGATGAGATGCATTGCAGGCAATCGTCGTGGGTTATACCAGACAAGGATTTGCGGGAGAGGACATGTAATCTTGTGGTGCAGACTATTGTTCCTACCTACCGGAGCTACATGCAGAACTATGGACCACTTGTGGAGCAAGAGGGAAATGCCAGCAAGTATGTAAGGTACACTGTCGATGGTTTGGAGAAGATGCTCAGTGCCCTCTACATGCCCCGGCCCAGGAGGGCTGCAAGCTTCCAGATCAAGCACTTTCAGTGGCAATATTGCCAATGCAATGACCGGGTTGCATCGGAGTGCTTCTGCAGTAAAATAGCCCCCGTTTAAGAACCCAAAGATTGGATCAATATGATGCAATAGCTGGTATGTAACAAATGATTCATTTGACCCAGTCGGCAAAGAGTCCCGCACTGGATAGGTGACCCAATAATGGACCCATGGTCGGAGTAGTGGTGTCATATGAGCGTAAGTTACTCTTTAGTTAGCATGGAGAATAGAGGGTGGTGATCATTTATGCAGGTCCTATTTGAGATGTTACATCCTCCTGAGCTATCTTCACTTATTTTGTACTTTGTTAGTAACCCTAGCACCATATCATTCATTTGGAGATGTTTAAATGGTTGTGTAGCTCTGTAAAATTGGTTGTATTTTAGGTGACCTGTGGGCATTACCTTCCCATGTACCAAAAAGTGAGCTCAATATATGCAATGGATTGTATGGGAAAAAAACTACACCCTGGATTTTCTTTCAGTGAGGATGTGCTATTTGTTTGGTAAACTAGAGCAGATAGATACCCCAATATAATTGCATTACATTTACACAAAGTACAGCTTGATCATAACCAGCGCTGTTGCATTTTTTTTTTCTTTTTCTCATCAGTTCACAATATGGCAGTACCTGGATCTGTCAGTGAGGATGTGCTATTCGTTTAGTAAACTGGAACAAATATATGCCCTATTTGCAACACTACATTTAAACAAAGAATAGTTTGATCCTAACAAATTTGTTTGCATATATTTAAATTTTTTCTCCATTCAGTTCACAATATGGTTAAAAACAGATTACAGAACAGGTAATTCTTGCATGATCCCTTTTTTAGACCCAAAACTGACTTGTTCCCATCCCTGTCCCAGTTCAAGTGCTAGGTTGAGAGTTGAGACTAGCTGTAAGTGGAGCTGGCATCCAATCTATTGGGTACTTGATCTGAACAGTTTTTCTTGAGGCATTGGCTAATGATGTTGCATTGATGCAGGATGGATTGAAGGAACTTGAAATCATGGACACTGCACTCTTGGGCATTCAGAGTAATATAAGCATCTGAAATCTGTTTGGCTATTTTTTTGTTTGTTTATTCCCCTTGCACTAAGATTTCCTTGGAGCAATCTGACAGTGTGGCCTGAGCCATTTTTGTTCAGTCTGAAAAGGGCTCAATGGACCGCAGAAAGTTTGGGCTGGAAACAGACACATAACGGCAAATAAGAAAGCTTGTGCTTACAGCTGCTTTGATGTGGACTGAATTTCACATGGAATAGCTGGGGCACCCTTCTTGTTCCACGCCTGCAGTGCATAGATGAAGCTTCCTCCTGAGTAAAAATCCACCTCTATTGTCTTTTCCATCCCCGCAGATGATTCACCTTTTTTTTGGATTCACCCTATTGTTAGGTTAAGTCAGCTAAGCTGTGTTAACCAATTATGTCATAATATAATTTGGAGTTAAGCTTAGTTGATTCATTCTCCCCATTTTAAATTGTTTGTGTTGAATTCATGGGATATTGGGAGATTATCCTTTGGGAAATTTGGATTTAAAATTTTCCATGTGTGCACGCATATCCTTAAGATCCATTATTCCTTTTTTCTGGATCTTTCCTCTGTTATATTAATGATTTGCACACAGAGTAGTGTTGCAAATGGACCATTTATGGGATAAGTTAGACGGCGAGAAACTGCAACTGCCTGGCAAACGGTATCAAGTTCAGCACCAGGCATCAGGTACATTTCTCCTCTGTAACATTTGGTAACATGGAAAACTCTTTTTACCCTTCATCCAACCAGTCTGATAGATGAAAACTGTTGCAAGGAGGAATGGAAGTAACCGACAAACTGGAAGCTCCAAGTTGTTGCCAGGAGCCCAGGATCAGGACACTGGATGAGCATAGGGATTTCACAAGGGACGGTTGAAACCAGAATATGCCATTTGGCGTGGAGGTGCTCTGGCGGATCAACTGAAGGCCAGACGTCCACAAACATGCAAACACAAAAAACACAGGCCAGGCCAAACAAAAAGAAAAAAAAACAAATCTTTTTTTCTGAGATAGGTTGCTCTAGCGATTGACTTTGTAATGTGTCCATAGTGATATATAGATATCACATTGTTAGTGCTATATAACCTCAAGAGGATAGAAGATAGCATTGCTTGAAACACACAAAGGTAGGCCAGACCTCTTTTCCATCTTTCACAAACCAGTCTACCCAACCTACTGACCACGCTTGCTAAAACAACTCACAGCATGCCGGGGAGTGGTCAGTCGGGCTTTGTGACTGCTTTGGAGATTTCCACACCTGTATGCAGACCTAGCTTCTCTGTTGTTCCCGTGCCTCTTGCAAACATCTCATCCATGTTTTCAATTTTTTTTCTTTCCCTACTTTGCAGGTTGTTTGACTTGCTGGTGCCCCTGTGTCACATTTGGCCGCACTGCTGAGATCGTGGACAGAGGCTCCACATGTATGTGTTCTACATAAAAGTTTATCTTCATCTTTCTGGTGGATGCATGCACAAAAGTCATTAGTCTCCTTGGCTCACTCTCCCGCTTGTTTGCAGCATGCTTCGTGAGTGGCGCACTGTATTATCTGCTTTCAACAATAGGTTGCCAATGGGTGTTTGGTTGTACCAAGCGCTCCTCAATGCGCGCGCAATACAACTTACAAGAATCTCCTTGCTTGGATTGCTGCGTCCACTTCTGGTGCGGCCCTTGCGCGCTCTGCCAGGAGTACAAGGAGTTGGAGAAGCGTGGCTTCAACATGGCCAAAGGTATCCCTCTCCCTCATACTGAAAGGAAACATAGCATAGAGGACCAGCAAAAAAATGATTACGAATTTGCACCCTGATGGTTCCTGAGTTGTGGTGTTTATCATGATGTTCCTTTTGCAGGATGGGAAGGTAGCAACAAGGCGGTGGGGTTTTTTAACGGGATGATGAAACCACCAAGGAAGCAATCCATGTGCTTCTAGGATAGCATAGCATAGCATAGCATAGCTCCAGCCTCCAGCGTTTGCTGTGGGCATGGCGCCATGCCCATGTTGTGTCTCTTCCTTCTCATCTACTGTGTCCCCTTGTGTTACATTCCTGCATAAAGCATTGTATGTATGTGCGCAGAAATTATTATTAATAATAATAAAGCATTGTATGTACTGCGTTCAGCTACGAATTCGGATACTGCTACCTGTTCAGGAACCAAGAATTGAACAATAGATCTATGTATGATGCACAATGAAATCCTGCAGAATCTGAATATGCATTATGATCAGGATGCAACAATTCAAGACGGAACCAGATGGTCTGCAGTCACCGGAGTCTGATTTTGGCCATCAAACTTTAAAACTGCACGTCTTTGGCCGTCAAACTATTAGAAACAGGCACCTTTGGCCCTTAATTACATTAAATTAAAAGCGATTTTTCCTGCATATATATTTTTTAAATTAATAATATTACTATTATTAAACCCCTAAAGTTCATAAGTAAACCTGTTTTGAAAACCCTTACTAGATTTGAGCACCAAAAGTCTCCCTCAAACAAAAAGTAGGGGCCTGATTTGAAAATCATGTAGTTATTTATCCAAATAAAAGTCGCTTGGATATCAAATTTATATTAACTGTATCGTTATTCTAGCCTAGGCCCAATTCGAATGAAAAGTATGTTTAGAGTTTTAATAAATTAGAAAAATACCATGGTTCTATAGTGCTATGAAATGTCTAAATGCAACAAATTTGTAGTTTTGAAAATACTTCCATTTCTAAAACTATAGTTCTTCCTTTAATTTTATAAACTTCAGACCTCTTTAGACCTTAGTTTTGCATATAGGGTTCTCAAACTATAATTTTCTTATTACTAGGATACCTTAATATCACAACATCTAATCATGCCTAAACACCAAAATTATTCTTCCGATCCTAGAAGGAAAAATTTTCTTATGCAGAGCTCATCTGTTCCATGTGGTAAAAGTAAAAACATGCCCATATGGTTCAGGTATATGACTTGATGTGGGTGTTTGCACTTTCTTCGATTTCTTCTAGGATTTAACGGGATATTATTAAATTGGTAGGCAATGTGACCATCAAAAGTGAGATGTATATATAATATATAAATGCCTACATCTATAGTTTGATAAAAGTTCTTTTTATCGCTTATAACAAAACAAAACAAAAATCTAACCAGCCAGTCAAAACAAATATAAATACGAGGACTCAACTATCTATTCTTTAAAATAATAATGTTACATTGATTTTTCCTACATATATATTTTTTAAAATAATAATGTTACTATTATTAAACCCGTAAAGTTCATAAGTAAACCTGTTTTGAAAACCCTTACTAGATTTGAGCACTAAGTCTCCCTCAAACAAAAGTAGGGGCCTGATTTGAAAATCATGTAGTTATTTATCCAAATAAAAGTCTGCTTGGACATAGTCATATCAAATTTATTTATATTAACTGTATCATTATTCTAGCCTAGGCCCAATTCGAATGAAAAGTATGTTTAGAGTTTTAATACATTAGAAAATTACTACGGTTCTATAGTGCTATGAAGTGTCTAAATGCAACAAATTTGTAGTTTTGAAAATACTTCCATTTTTAAAACTATAGTTCTTCCTTTAGTTTTATATAAACTTCAGACCTCTTTTAGACCATAGCTTTGCATATTCTCAAACTATAATTTTCTTAGTACTAGGATACCTTAATACCACAACATCTAAACATGCCTAAACACCAAAATTGTTCTACCGATCCTAGAAGGAAAAACTTTCTTATGCAGAGCTCATCTGTTCCATGTGGTAAAAGTAAAACCATGCCCATATGGTTCAGGTATATGACTTGATGTGGGTGTTTGCACTTTCTTCGATTTCTTAGGATTTAACGGGATATTATTAAATTGGTAGGCAATGTGACCATCAAAAGTGAGATGTATATATAATATATAAATGCCTGCATCTATAATTTGATAAAAGTTCTTTTTATCGCTTATAACAAAACAAAAAAAATCTAACCAGACAGTCAAAACAAATATAAATACGAGGACTCAACTATCTATTCTTTTGCACCATTTTAATTAGTCAACACATAAAATTAGCCCCGTATATATAGTTATATGAAGCTAATTTCAGCTCCAAATTGGTACTTGCAGTTGCAGAGCGTACGTGATTTTCATGGTGCTTTGAAAATTTTCGCATGCAATAATAACCAGTATTGCAAGGTACTCGAGATCACTTTATTTCATTTTTTTTTTTTTTTTTTTTTTTTGAAAGAAAGTTTGGAAAGGAACATACAACTCCGATGACAGGAATAGGGCACTCCACTAGGCCATTATGATAAGACAGGAGACAAATTGGCATATGATTTTAGTGGCGACAGCTTTAAATTATCCAATTTTTTCCATACAAAAGAACGATTTTTGCTATCACAACTAGTACAAAATTGAAAAAGTTTTAGGCTTCAACATGCACTATAGTAACTAATAAAGCAACAAATGCAAAGTTTAAAAGTTTCGACTCATCAATTTTCTAGATAGATTCAATGTATATGCACTAACTGCGTGAATCTGTTTCGTAACGATCGCCAAAAATGGACAACACATAGACATGAGAGCTCACAAGCCCATCTTCCGTTATGAAAACGCCCTAAACGTTGCGTTACCTTTCATTAAGATTCCATCATCCTCACCCTTTAAAATACGTAACCAACAATGCAATAAGAAAATGCTGTAAGGTTATAAAAACACAACCAAAGCAAATATTATTATATAGTAGCAATCCAGCGGAGCATAATAAACCCAATGCAATAAGAAAATGCTGCAAGGTTATAAAGACACAACCAAAGCAAATTTTATTATATAGTAGCAATCCAAAGGAGCATAATAAACCGTGACATCCAACAGACAATAAACTGACAGAAAACCACAGACAACAGTTTTAGACACTGTCGATAATCGGACACTGACACACGATCACACCATATAAGCACTAGCAACTTAATTGAAATATGTAATATTAAGTGCAGCATGGGCAGCAGTAGAGCAGCTCCGCATCTTCACTCATCGTCCTCTTCCTCCGACTCAGCGCTCTGGAGCCACTCGACGAAGGGCTTGGCATTCTTGATGACCTGGGAGTCCTTTCCATCTGCAACAGCAGCATGGTACCAGTCCACGATGGTTTCCTCCTCCAGGATATCTCCGTCATACAGGGCTTTCAGGACAACAGGGACCTCCTTCAGCGCCTCAGGGTTGCACTTGCCACCAAAAGCCTCAATGGCCCGAACCAGGAGGGTCTGGGCAACCTCATCTGGCACAGCAGCTGCAAGGTACTTCTTGTTCTTCACAACCTCCTTCGCAAATCCCTTGCCCACACCATCAAAGAGAGCCTCGAGGAGAGCATTCATCACGTCCTGGGGAGGAAGGGTTGAGGAAGCCAACACAGCCTTGAGCTGGGTAGGTGTGGGAGCACTTCCCAGGCTAGCCTTAATGTCTCCAACCAGTTCTTCATAGGGACTAGACTTAGTGACAGCAGGTTCCTCATCAGGGATTTCTTTTGCTGAACCATTAGCAATTCCATCTTTGTGTGTTGCCTGTTTCTTCTTCTTCTCAGTCTCCTCAGTGGACAGCATCACCATTTCAGCAGTTGCTGCACTCAGCTGCTCCTGCATGCGCTGCTTCGCTGCCTCAATAGAAGTGTCAGTCTGCCACTGGACATCATCATCATCCTCTTCCTCATCTGCAGCTGCATGGTCACCATCACGGCTGCGAAGTTGGAGAGGTTGAGTGGTCCTCATCAGAGCCAGCAGCAGTAGCCTTCTTCTTTGAACCCTTGGCAGTGGACTCCTTGGTAGATGCACCACCCTTCTTCTTTGCATCCTTCTTCAGTTTCTTCATCTCCTCATCAGCAGCCTCACCTTCCTTCAGGCGTTCCTTCTCAGCTCTCCTCATGGCCTTCTTGTCTTTTCCTCCCTTCTTCTGTTCTGGTGGGTTTTTCAGGATAAAGGTTGTGAGCTTGTCCCTCATGTCAACATCAGAGACGAACCCACAGGCTGCACATTTCAGTGATATCATCTGGGTCTTTGAGATGAGAATCTCAGTCTCAGGATTCCCACACCCATAACACTGGACATACTTCTTGATGAATACCTCAAGGAGACCAGCCAGCTTTGCAGTATCGTGAGCCCCATTAACCAAGGAAATCCCTGTCTTCTCATCAAACTTGGACTGTGCACCAAGCTCACATCCAAAGTACTTGGTTGTATAGGAAGCTGGCCTGGCAAGTGCTTTTGCTATGTCAACCATGTTCACAACATTTGTCTTGATACCATTACCACGACCTTCTATCTTGGTAATCATTCTGGGCATCTTGTACCTGTAGAAGGCATCATCCCTGTTTGAAGCACCAATGTTTTGCAGTGCCATCTTGGATAAAGATGTATTGAGTTGACTTGACACTATCAGATCAGATGTGACAAAGTCCTGAATCAAGAATAGCTGCTGATCCTTCGAGAAAACCAAGCGGACTCTGAGCACCAGCAAATGAAACCTCAGGACAAGGAAACCAGATGGGCTCTTGATGCATGCAGTAGAGTGGAACCTTGTGCCTTTTCCTCGTCGCGTCGCCGAGTACTCTCCCAGCAATCCCAAATAAAGCAAAGATTGTTCAGACATAAAAGAAGCAGGAACTCCTAAGCCCTCCACTTTTTCAGACTGCAGCACAACAGTTGCTGCTACCTGGTACAGCACAAACAGAGGATTGAATGTCAGAAAGAGACCATACAGCACCAATGTGGATCTCCATTGTAGAAAGTACAGCATATTACATTGTATGACAGAACAACTAGTGATATGAACTGATGAGAGCAGCACAACAACGTATACTGATAAGCAACTAAACAAAATGATTACACTATCACCCAGAACAAAACTTTTATGCACCTACCAAATAACTTACAAAGAAAGAGAACATGATTTGGTTCAAAGTACCAAATAACTTACAAAGAAACAGAACATGATTTGGTTCAAAGTATACGAGATCAAATCATTCAGCACATTATTGAGTCAATTGAGAAAATTGTATTTCCCGGATGAATGCACTTTTATAGCTTGATAGCTCACCAGAAAAGGAAACAATAAACTAACAACAGCTAGGAAATAATTCATAACCAAGAATACGATCATCTCATCCCATGTGCAGGACATAATTAATGAGTACAGAAAACCCATGAGCATATAAACAAAACCAGCATCTAGGCAATAATTATTATCCTCAAGACAAATTTTGGTTGGCAAAAGATACATCATCATCGCCAAAAATAAGACACACCATCACAAATAATAATAACCCCAAACAATAATAAACCCTATCCAAACAGAGCTAGAACACACAAATGCCTACCAATATAAACTACAACATAATCAGCACCAGGCAAATACAAGTGCAGAAATAAATATTTTTGGATCCCAAATACTGTTACCTATCTAAACAGGGCTAGAACACAAATACACAATAAGTCTACACCCATTAATCTGACATAAACTGGATTAAAAATAAGACACCCAGAACAAACCTGGCATACCACATGAACTTTTAGGAACCCAATTACTATCTATCCAAACAGACCTAAAACGCGTATATCCAACAAATCTGTTGTACACGCACAGATGAAAAATTCATTAATCGAGATAAACCAAAATCTGACCACAAACTTACCAAGCAAACCCTAATAAATCTATTAGATTTACCCTACTAAAATCCAGTTAGATTCCTTAGGTACAATCGAACTTCTAGGTTGTGTTACCATACAAACCCTAATTATATCCTAGTCAAAGGTTCCTAACGAATACTCAAAACCTGGCAGGATCCGAGACCATGGTGGATCCGAGAACTATGAACCAGCGCCTACCACCTAATCGGAACGAGCTGATCGGGATGCACGCATGCTCACCTCCGAGACCACGCTGGATCCGAAACCTATGAACCAGCGCCTACCTACCAGGCAATCGGAACCCGAGACCTATGAACCAGCGCCGACCAGGCAAGCAATCGGAACGAGATGATCGGGATGTACGTACGCGTGCTCACCTCGGGCGGGCGGAAGATCTGAGGAGGAAGAGGAGGCGGCGCCGATTGGGTCTGTCGACAGGTTGCGGGGAACGGCGGCGAGGCAGATGGAGTGCGGGGGAGAGTTGGAGACGGGCGGCTTTTATAGGAGGGGTTGGGGCAGGGGCTAAAAGCACAGGGCTAGGGCTGCCGTATCCACCTCGCTTTCTCTGATTTTTGTCAATTTAATTTATCTTTTTGTGAGTTTCTCTTTTCAATATTTTTTTTCGTGTGATCTGGCTTGAGTTGGCTTCTCGTCCGCTTCCTGGAAGCGCAGTGCCTCCCGGGTTTTATTTTATTTTATTTGTTTTTTTTATTTTCTCTAGTCCTGGCTGTGTTGGAGTGAGTTGTGTTGTGTTTGGTATAGGAGGATTTGCGTGAACTGCACTCCCGAGCAGGAAAAACACAATAAATAAATAAATATATGAGCTTGGATAAAATATCTCTTTAGCAAAGACTGACGTAACTCGTGATGGAGAGGACTAAGGCGGTAGCGAATTAAAGAAATTTCATATAAATTTTCAAACGAACTCAATATCCTCTTTAGAGCAAGTATTATGGTAGCTAAATGTCGATGTGGATGGGGAACCGCCCGACGGGGGCGAGGGGGCGACACGGGCGATGGGGAGGCGACACCGAGAGATCACCGCCCCCGGCGAGGTCTCCGGCGAGAGGTCCGATAACCTCGGGGTGGGAGGCGGTTACATCGAGAGCTCGCTTATCGGGAGGAACTCTCCTTGATTGCGGAGGCTAGTATTCGAGCCCGGATCTGCGAGAAGTGAGGTTTGTTCTTCGAATCCTGGATACCTCCATCGCAACAATGATTACACCGTCTCACGTAGATCGGAGATCATATGGGTAGTGCAATTCGAGATAAGCAAGGCTCAACGATTAAGGGAAGTTCCCGACAATCGGATAAGAACAGAAGGATCGGATAAGAACAGAGGATCCAAAATCCCTTTGACTGCTTCCATGCGAAATTGCAGAAGAGCACTAATAGATGAATCAATAATTGTTGGCGACTTTGATTGTGGCAGAGTTACAATCAAGGATCTCCCCTTCGAATTTTGTTGGAAACACAATGAGCAAAATCGACAAATTCCCCAAAAATGGGAGGGAAACCGAGTTTGAACCACGAAACTACGGTGAATGCCAGACAGGATCGGTGGTTCCGGCCACCTCCCTTGGTTCGAGTTGTCCCGTGAATCACGGGATCTGGAGCTACTCGAGACACGTGGTGATCATCCAAAGGGAGGTGAGCGAGAGGTTAGTAGTGGAACTGGATCCGAGCACCGCAGCACCAATTCCCCACCACGAAATCCAACTGCGGGGCAGGTGAACAATACTGCAAGTACCAAATCAAAGTTAGGGTTACAAATTCCCAATCTAGCCAAATCCATTGGATACTTGTGGAAGGGGGCTCCTACCAAATCCCACGCCTCTGCGGTGAAAGCTTCACCAGGCGCAAGTGGTGAAGATGAACTACGGTGGTGGAGGAGGGCGCGGAAGGCGCTAGAGAGGGATTCGGCGTTGGCCGTCGGGGTAGGGTATCGGGTGGGACCCGGCCGGGGGAACGTTTGGAATCGAGTTGAAAAAGCCAAGGAAGGACAACATGAAGAAGAGGAAGTAGATGAGCAAGCGGTGCATGACAAAGCAAAAGAGGTGATCGGTGAATCAAGCAAAAGCAAAGAGGACAAGCGGCCAAAGACCGAAGATAATGGATCCGGGAAAGAGGCAAAGGGAGAGGTTCCTTCAGACCATCAAACTCCAAATCAAGGTACAAAACCAAACTCCTTCAATGCCGGGTGGTGGCAATCTGAATAGAGGAATCAATATCAATCAGAATAGAAATGCATGTGAGAATTGTGGGATGTATAACCACCTGACTAAGGATTGTAGAAGAACTTTCTGTAAATTCTGTGGTTGGTGCACACATAATACTTACAACTGGGGAGAGATGTGTTCCCTGGAACACGTGGGGCGAGCGTGTGCCACCCAAGTGGAAGATCAAAGCTTCTTCTTCATTGAAGAAATTATTGATCCACATCTTCGCCAATGAAAAGACACTACAACTATTATATCTATAGTTGAGAGAGAGGCTTGTGCTAGGCAGATTGAGATGGAGTTCAACTCATCCATGGGATCTGAAACATGGAAATGGAAAGCTAAACAGCTGGATGTGAACAAGTTCACTGTGAGATTCCCTTCTGTCCAAGTGAGAAACCAGTGGTGTCATTTCTAATTTCTCCCTATGGAATGTCCGATGCATTAATGAAGGTAGAACCCTGGAATCACAACATGGGGGCTGTGGGAAAACTCCAGCAAGCATGGTTTAGAATCCATAATATCCCTGTTGATCAGAGATCTATTAGGACCATTGCAAAGGTTGGTGGTCTTGTGGGAAGAGTGATGGAGATTGATCCAGAAACCAGATTTAGCACAGAGTTTGTAAGGGCAAAAATTGCCTGTATGCAAGTGGCTAAGGTCCCAAGAACAGCTAGGAGCATTCTGGGCCTGTATGTCTATGACTTCTTATTTGACAGGGAAGTGGAGATTGAGACAGGAGAAAGAGCACTCAAGAGTGGTATTAAAGTTGGCCATACTCAAAGCAAGTTTAGTAAATACAATGGACATGATGGGGCAGGTCCTAGTCAAAGCTCTGCTCAAGCCAATAAATCAGGTGGGAAATTGTAACACCCCGGTGTTAATTACCGATTAAGCAATGGATTTGGCCAAAGACAAGTGTATTAGTTCATGGTCACGTCGTCGGTCGAAGAGACGCGAAAAGAATCGATTCAGGAAATTACCCCCTTTGTCGGAAACCCTAATTTTAAACCCTAGTTTGTCCCCTTTTCTTTTATTCAAAATTTATCAAGATTTTGGGTATGGTCATTAAAGAAGAATTTTGGTAGAGTTTCCAAAACTGAACAAAGTTGGTATTTTGAGTTTTCAAAGTTTAGTTCAAAATTTTAAAGTAATTTTGAATTCGACAAAACCCTTTTACCCCTTTTTCTCTATTTCAAAATCTAAGCAAAATTTGAGAAAACTTCCAAAAACCAGTTTGAAGATCTTGTTGAGATGAACAAAAGTCATGTACAAAGTTTTTCAAGTTTTTATATGATTTTAAAAGTAATTTTGAATTCAAATTTCAAATTCTTTTTGACCCCATTTCAAAAAGTCAAATTTAGAGGCCGAATTTGAAAATGCTCCAATTATGAAATTTGTAGATCTTGAAAAAATTAAGGCAAGTTGCTTTTTGGAGATTTTTGAGTTTAGTTCAAATTTTGAGAGTAATTTGCAAAATTCAAGTTGAAAGAAAAAGTTAAACTCAAGACTTAGAATTTTTCTAAGTCCGGAATCAAGAACCAATGAGGTCGACGTCTCGCGTTCTCGAGATTTTGTTAAGCAACTTGAGTTGGACCAAAAATACGGATTTGAGTTTATGCTTTGAAGACCAACATATCAAAAGTTGAGATCGATCGGATTTGATTTGACAAGGTTTTGACAATCATTTCCAAGTATCATTAAGTCGTTGACAATGCAAGTTTTGGAGATAATTATCTTTTAATCAGTTATGCTAATGACTTTGGGCCCTTAATAAACATTGTAGATTGATCAGAGATGATCATTTTTGTTTATTGGCCCATCTCCAAATCCGCCCCGAAACAGCCCAAAAGCGGTACCACAACCGACCTACTTTTACACGTGTTGTTCGGTAAAATGCCTCAACGGAGTCTTCGCGTCGGGGCGTGTTACACGCGCGAGGCGCGCCGACCGCCATTGCCGCCATGTTTCCCACCTCTCGTGTTGCGTCTTTGGGGCCCGCTGCTCGTCGCGAGAGGTCCGAGCGACCTCCTCCTCGCTCTCCCTTCCTCGCCAAGTAGCAAAATGAGCGGCGGTAGCGCGGCTCCGAGCACCACCGTGGCCATCACCGCCACCGCCGCCATTCCTCGCTTGCCGCCGCATCGGCTTGCTGCGGCTCGCCCAAAGCTTCGCCCGGCCTCCTCCATCTTCCCGACTAACTAGCGGCCCGCCACCAATCCGGCGGCCGAATCGGCCGGGTTTTCGCGCCGCCGTTGCCGAGCTTTCGGGCGAAGCTTGTCGCTCACGTGCAGGGCAACCCGCCCGATGCCTCTCCGACGATCCTAGCGAGCCCCCGTGACCGCCTCGGCGTCTAGATGGTGAAACCCCGATCGGTTGGAGCCGGGGGCCCCTACGTCGCCGGAACGCGACCGGAGTCTTGCCGCGCATGCATGGCCAGCCGTCCGCCGCGGCCGTCGACCCTCGTTCTTTCGCCGGATTTCGGGACACCACCAGACATGGATTCGGTCCGCCTCAACCCGAGAAGCTCGTGTTTCGCTCTCGTATATTTATTTAATTAGTCAACATCTTCTCTAAAGCTTCATCATCACGATCCGACTCACTCTCGTATACTCTACACGTAGATAATGATGCATGCTTTAGCGTGATGGAATGGTAAACATGATGCGTGATGATGCATGAAATAATAAATACTTGAGTACAACTTTCCTTCACGATAAAGTTGCAAACCAACAAAACCAACTTGTCGATTAAGGACCGCGGCGTTGTAAGCAATGTGGACCGAGACTATGGAACGCAATCTACGCCTGAGGTCTTGGACCAATAGCACGTCTGTCATGGGTGTCGCCCCATCACAGTCGAAACTAGTTCCGGACGCATACTCCGGTAAGCCCAATCTTGGGGGTGTCAAATCGAAAACGTATAACCACAAGACCGAGTGGAGAGATGGCGGGAATACAAGATACCCTCGAGTGGGTTAAAGTTCCCGGATGGAGGAGTACTTGTATTCTCGGGTGGCGAGGATGCGGTTCCGTTTTGAGTATCCAGGAAAGGGTTGATATATGCAAGCTTAAGTGCTACATATGTCGGGAAAGAACTCCCCAGCTGGGTTAATCGATTTCGAAATTGCCGTGCTTCTCGGATATGGAGACTTGGTTTCCCACTTACATCGTAGTTTAAATATGAAACTATGAAGAGATGGAATAAGTGATGGAATATCTAAGAAGTGTGTGCTCTAGTGTACGATCACCTAGAGTAGGTGAGAAACTAAATTGGGATTAAAATGTTGAAAGTAAGGATTCACTACTAGTAAGCTTTTTCGCAAAAAGAGTCCTTGCTTCTTGCTAAAAGCCTTACCTTGAATCCTATTAGACCAAAGATTCCCGAGTCTTCTCCTATTTTCTTTAGTCGGGTAAGTCTTGTTGAGTACTCCCGCACTCGGGGTTTGTTAACCCTTGCTGCGTCTTGACTTCGTCTTTGTTTAACCAAGGTTATGTCGGTGGGCTCGACATGATCCGGTGTCTTCTAGTTCTACCTAGCTTCCACAAATAAGTTAAGTTTACTCCAATGTAACTTATTCACAATTTTATAAAATTAATGTTATTATTCTTCCGCAAGACTCGATCTATAATTTTTGTAACAAATGTTGTAATGTTGTAGCTACTCCTTTGTTGATCCCGGTATGAGTCATCAACGGGGCTTCTTAAGTTATCAGTGTATCTCGCACAAAATTGCCAAAGGTCTTTGGGACAATGACAAAAAGTGTGGCCCCGGTAATTAGGAGGTTACATTATGCATTGGTATCGAGCTCATACTTGGGATCAGCTACGACCTTACTTTCGAAAAACTTCAAAATGATTTTTGTAATCTAAAAGTTTTTAAAAATAACAAATTAAAAATAATCTCCTATCTTTCCTTATGCTTGCCGGAAGGCTTTGAGAAGATGTCTTGATGGATCAAATAAAAGGCTTCGAGAAGTTTCATCTCTTCTTGTGAAGAACAACTAAAGAGTCGAATATCGTCGACAAATTTCGACTAAGAGTCATTTCATCATTCCGCCAAGATCATCGAGAAGATAATGTATAAAGTATTGCCCTATATATATATATATATATATATATATATATATATATATCTAACTTATATCCCGACTAACGTTGTGAAGACGAATAGGACGAGCATGCATCATATTATGCATATAATGTTGAAGTACCTTGTGTAACACCTCTCGGTGTTAATTACACTAAACCCGACATGTCATCATGATCATTGCAAAGCATGCATGATTAACCCACCATGTGTTGCATTGAACTAAAATAAGTTTATTTTATGCTTGGTGTCGTTGTCGGTCGAAAAGATGCGAGAGGAATCGTGATTCTAAATCGCCCCCTTATCGGAAACCCTAATCTTAAACCCTAGTTTGTCCCCTTTTTATTTTATTCAAAATTTATCAAGAATTTGGGTATGGTTATTAAAGCATTTTTGTAGAGTTTTCAAAACTGAACAAAGTTGGTATTTTGAGTTTTCAAAGTTTAGTTCAAAAATTTTGAAGTAATTTTGAATTTTATTCAAACCCTAATTACCCCTTTTCTTTTATTTCAAAATTTATGCAAAATTTGAGAAAACTTTCAAAAGCTAGTTTGTAGATCTTGTTGAGAGGAACAAAAGTCATGTACAAAGTTTTTCAAGTTGTTACATGATTTTAAAAGTAATTTTGAATTCAAATTTCAAAATTTGAAGTCGCTTTTCAAAAAGTCCTATTTAGAGGCGTAATTTGAAAATGGTCCAATTGTGAAAGTTGTAGATCTTCAAAAATTGGGGGGTTACTTTTTGGAAATTTTTGAGCTTAGTTCAAAATTTGGGAGTAATTTGAAATTTTTGAGTTAGGGTTGAAGGTGAACAAGAACCGACCTATCCTACCCCGCCACCGCCGGGCGCTAAGAATCGCGGGCGCCCAACCGTCGATTTCGCTGACGCGTAGGCCACTGAAGCCTTCGTGAGTCCTCCTCCTACCTCCCCATGCCCTCCATGCCTATAAATAGGCCACGGCCGCCGCTTTCCCTCTTTTCCCAAAAACGCCGCCGCCGACTCCGTTCTCCTCCGCCGCCGCAGCACGCCGCCGCCGTCGCCTTTCTTGCCAAACCATCTTGCCCAAGCCTCCGCAACCTCCCCTTGTGCCCCTCCTCGAACCTAGCTACCGCTCGTCGTTTGAACCGCCCTCGCCGCTGTCGCTTCACGCCGCCGGCCGAGACCGCCAGATTTCACCGCCGGTCAGGTCACCGATTCCGGTGAGCTGCTTACCCAACCAATGAGTCCGCTTATGCCGCTCGACATCGCGGGTCATGAGCGGCTCGATGGTTTTCACGCTTGACGCCCGACGCGCGGACGCCGCCGCCGCCGCCGCCGTTGCAGCCGCTCCACGACGACCCTCTCCGGCCGCTCCGCCCCAAACCAAGAACCGCCCTAGAACCACCTGAGCCCCGCCACTTTTGTGAAGTTAGTTTTTCGCTTGTCTATCGCCGGCGCCGAACACGCCACGCCGCCGTGGGCTGGGCGCGCCGCCCGGTGAGTGCGTCTCGTTGACACGCGGTAAAGACGGGCCGGGTATCAGTAGCAAATAGGCCTACCATTAGGAACAATCTTTGGGCAAATCTTTTTATGGGCCAAAATAAAACAAAACCGCCCATGGTGAATAAAGTGTTAGGCCATGAATAGTGGTGGGCTTTGAACAGTGCTGGGCCAAATTAAAACCGAGAGTCTTTTTCTTTTTAAATTTTGTTTTTCCTTTTTAAATTCAAATGAATAGTGTCTAATTTTGTATATTTCATATAAATTCAAATACTAGCTTAAAAATTCTGAAAATTTTTGTGTAGCCTTCCCATGAGTATGTCTATCCATGAAAATTTTGAAACTTGAAATTTGAATACTTTTGGCATGATTTAAAAATACAAATTTTAATTAAAAAAATGCATCTTCTATGATTTTTAATAATTATTTTATTTATCCAAAAATCATGAAAATTATTTTGGTACTGTTTTATGACCTGACCTCCTTGTATAAAATTTTTGAGCCTGTTTTGAGAAAGTTAAAAAATTTTATTATTTTATGACCTATCATTTCATGTGTAAAACAAATTGTTTAATGCTTTCCAACTTAGGGTTTTGGGTAGATTTTTGGGTTGTTTTATGAACCCTAAACCACACCACTATCAAATGGTCCTTGAGAACTCCTTAGGCAATGGTGATGATATCTCGTAGGGTAGTCCAACAAGTTGGTTTTGTTAGGTTGCAACTTTATCGTGAAGGAAAGTTGTACTCAAGTTATTTATCTTTCCCATGCACTTTCGCACCTCATGTATATATGTATGGCATCATGTTAAACATGCATTATTCTTTTCGTGATAGTGAACGAAAGGCGATTGTGAAGTTGTTGATCAAGTCACCGAAGAGGGCTTTTTCGTTGATTCAATTCGAGTATCGAGATCCGTCGTCCGAATCAAGCTTTTTCACCGATCAAGGCAAGCCCCGGTTCATTTAAACCTTCCTTGTGTTTTTTTACAAAGCTTTATATCACCTTTTGCTTTATGCTTTGCATTAGGTGATAGGAGTTGAGTGACAACCTAATTGATGCATTACCATTCCTTGGTTATTTCAATATCTACATTGATAACCGTTTTGCTAAAATGCTAGAACGCTTAGCCCGGCTAAATTAGTTAGACTTTTGAGTCAAAATGTGACAAGTCCTTATGAGAGCCCCCGAAGAGGCTTTTGTTGAGAAAAGATGCTATATGATGAAACCATACTAGGATATGGTGTTGAAATTGAGACCGGTCGGGTAATTTGCATTGAGAATGGAGTCTCAGTGTAGTATTTCCGACTTGTCGATTAAGGACTTGAAACGTGTAGGCAATGTGGACCGAGACTATGGAACGCACCGCGCCGAGGTCGTTGGACCAATGGCACGCCTCTGTCATGGGTGTCATCCCATCACAAGCCGACCCTAGTTAGGACACATACTCCTAGAAGCCCAATCTTGGGGGTGTCAAATCGAAACGCATAACCGCGCAAGACCGGGAGTGGAGAGATGGCGGGAGTACGTGTTACCCTCGTGGGTTAAAGTCCGGGATTGAGGCGCACGGTTTCTCGGGTGGCGTGGGGACGCGGTTCCATTTTGAGTATCCAGAAAGGGTTGATATATGCAAGCTTAAGTGCTACATATGTCGTGGTGGAAAGAACTCCCCAAATTGGTTAATCGATTTCGAAATCGCCGTGTTTCTCGGATATGGAGACTCCTCGGTTTCCGCTTTACATTGAGGTTTAATTATGGAACAATTGAAAAGATAAAATGAGTGATGGAACTTCTACAAGTGTTTGCTATAGAGTAAGATCACCTAGAATAGGTGAGAAACTTACTTGAAAATAAAATATTGAAAGTAAGGATTTAACATTAGTAAGTTTTTCTCGCAAAAAGAGTCCTTGATTCTTGCTAAAAGCCTTACCTTGACTCCTATTAGACCAAAGATTCCCCGAAGTCTCCTCCTATTTTCTTTAGTCGGGTAAGACTTGTTGAGCTTGCACCTTGCTATGTCAACTCTATTCAAAAGCTTTCGACTACTCCTTGATTTCTCAACTCATACATGTGTCGTATTTTGACTTCTTTCATTCCGACACATGCTCTTCTCTTCACTATAATTCACGACACCGTGCTTTCACCTTCGTTGCAAACTCTTTTGAAATTCCTATCCGTATTCCTCTCGAATTTCTCGAAAACCCCTTTATCTGGTTGCAATCATTTTTTTGATCCCGATTGTAATCTTGATATTAAATTTTGTTATTTTGCAAATTTCTTATAAGCCAATATCTTTGGCGTAATTCCTTTCCCATTACTTATCTTACGGGATTTGTCATTTTGAAATCTCTAATTTGATTTCTTTTAAGGGGGAAGGATTTTCATATCCCAGATGTTTATGATCATCTTGTTGCATCATTAGCAAGCATCCTTGTATTGCATATGTTATTTTTAGCATTTGTGTTATGCACATATGATATTTCACATGTTATCTAAAATAATGTTAATGTTGAGTGTTGTTTGTGTTTTTTCGCTAAGTCTATGTGTACTTTGTTCTAACCTTAGTCCGGCTAGAATGTTATGTGTAAGTTTTTGACCCGGCTTATGTTGTGCCATGTGGAACCATGCCAAGTCTCGTTGGCCTTCTTAGACGTTTCTTCAAGAAAGGAGCCTGATGCCCTACAATTTCTCTTTGATCTCTAAAACTTTCTTGGCTTTGATCTTGAAATCACCTTCATATTGACTCCACACCTTGGAACTTTCTTTGGTTATTTATCTATATTCTATCCGAGGACTTGTATATCGGACGCTTGCATTGTGAGTTCCTTCCGAAAGTTTATAAGAAAAGGTGATCCTTGAAGAGCAAGTCACCGACATCAACATTAACAGACTACAAAAAAGTGGTAGATAAGAGACTCGCTTAACCATTTCCGAAGATCGGGATCATTGTGGCATCCTCTTGCCGCCACGTGTTTTCGAATGTCGCGAACATCCCGCCCCCCTCTCGCGCCGCTGTTGCGGTTTTTTTTGCAGCCTCCCGCACCCCGCCTCTTTCTTTCCTCTCTTTGTGTGCCATGTTTGCCGTAGCTCTTGCCATTACACCATATCGAACCCTTCCATGACCTCAGCCCGCTACTCGCCTCTATGTCGCGGGAATCCTGTCACCCAATACGTGAGCACAGAGCGCATTATAGCCGGTGGAGAAGATTGATAGTTCTTCGCGACGCAAACACTTGAGTATGTGGAATAGCTTCTTAACGTAAAGGGTGGTAGGACTATGAGTGCTATTGGTCAAGTCATTAGAGGCGAAGAAACGGAAAGCTCCCTAGAGGCACTTCGTGTTCTTTTGCAGCAAAGGCTTCTGTGAGTTGTTTATTGACATTGGATTGAAAGCTAAATATTCTGGGCAGCTCAACTTCAAAGGATAGTTCTGTTGATTTGCCTACCACAGGGAAGACAGATGCATTAAGAATCAAGTAGCTAATTGATTTAATTGGAGTAAAGATTTATACGAGGCACCTTGTACGCTTTTGAGTGGGGTGATCGGGGGTCTTCGGTGAGAAGATTTCCCATCCAAACTCAAAGACCGGACAAGCCAGATATGCAAGGAGAAGTAACAATGTTTCATGGGAGTCAATGAAGGAAATTCTATGGACAAAGATCAAGGGTAACATGCCTTCGTTTCCCTTAAAAGTCTTTCCATCCCAAATCTCGGGACGAGATTTATTTAAGGGGGAAGGACCGTAACACCCAGTGTTAATTACCGTTAAGCAATGGATTTGGCCAAAGATAAGTGTATTAGTTCATGGTCACATCGTCGGTCGAAGAGACGCGAAAAGAATCAGATTCGAAATTACCCCCGTCGGAAACCCTAATTTTAAACCCTAGTTTGTCCCCTTTTCTTTTATTCAAAATTTATCAAGATTTTGGGTATGGTCATTAAAGCATTTTGGTAGAGTTTCCAAAACTGAACAAAGTTGGTATTTTGAGTTTTCAAAGTTTAGTTCAAAATTTTAAAGTAATTTTGAATTCGACAAAACCCTTTTTACCCTTTTTTTCTCTATTTCAAAATCTAAGCAAAATTTGAGAAAACTTCCAAAAACCACTTTGAAGATCTTGTTGAGATGAACAAAAGTCATGTACAAAGTTTTTCAAGTTTTTATATGATTTTAAAAGTAATTTTGAATTTAAATTTCAAATTCTTTGACCCCATTTCAAAAAGTCAAATTTAGAGGCCGAATTTGAAAATGCTCCAATTATGAAATTTGTAGATCTTGAAAAATTAAGGCAAGTTGCTTTTTGGAGATTTTTGAGTTTAGTTCAAATTTTGAGAGTAATTTGCAAAATTCAAGTTGAAAGAAAAGTTAAACTCAGGACTTAGAATTTTTCTAAGTCTGGAATCAGCAACCAATGAGTTCGACGTCTCGCGTTCTCGAGATTTTGTTAAGCAACTTAAGTTGGACCAAAAATACGGATTTGAGTTTATGCTTTGAAGACCAACATATCAAAAGTTGAGATCGATCGGATTTGATTTGACAAGGTTTTGACAATCATTTCCAAGTATCATTAAGTCGCTGACAATGCAAGTTTTGGAGATGATTATCTTTTAATCAGTTATGCTAATGACTTTGGGCCCTTAATAAACATTGTAGATTGATCAGAGATGATCATTTTTGTTTATTGGCCCATATCCAAATTCGGCCCAGAAACAGCCCAAAACGGTACCACAACCGACCTACTTTTACACGTGTCAGC
The DNA here is from genome assembly GCA_015847255.1 of Hyparrhenia diplandra. NCBI lineage: Eukaryota > Viridiplantae > Streptophyta > Magnoliopsida > Poales > Poaceae > Hyparrhenia > Hyparrhenia diplandra. The sequence goes on from JADLZK010011206.1 coordinate 153,239, forward strand.
TGTTCGGTAAAATGCCTCAACGGAGTCTTCGCGTCCAGGACGTGTTACACGCGCGAGGGCGCGCCGACCGCCATTGCCGCCACGTTTCCCACCTCTGTGTTGCGTGCTGGGGCCTGCTGTTCGTCGCGAGAGGTCCAGAGCGACCTCCTCCTTCTCCTCCTCGCTCTCCCTTCCTCGCCAAGCCAAGCAGCGGAGCAGCGGTAGCGCAGCTCCAGAGCACCACTGTGGCCATCACTGCCACCGCCCGCCATTCCTCGCTTGCCGCCGCATCGAAGCTTGCTGCAGCTCGCCCAAAGCTTCGCCTCGGCCTCCTCCATCTTCCCGACTAACCAGCAGCAGCCGCCACCAACGGCAGCCGCCGAATCGGCCGGTTTTCCGCGCCGCCGCTGCCGAGAGCTCCGGCGAGCTTGCTGCTCACTGTGGCCAGCCCGGCCCAGTGCCTCTCCGACGATCCTAGCGCGAGCCCCGTGACCGCCTCGACGTCTAGATGGTGAAACCCCAGTCGGTTGGAGCCGTGGGGGCCCTACGTCGCCGGAACGCGACCGTGCCGCCGCATGCATGGCCGCTGTCCGCCGCGCGCGTCGTCGACCTCGTCCTTTCGCCGTTCCGGGACACCAGCACATGGATTCGGTCCGCCTCAACCCGGAGAAGCTCGTGCTCGCCTCGCCTTGCCTCGCCGTCGCCGGAAACGGCGGGTCCGCTGTCATGCAGCCGCCGCCGTCCGCCATGACCCGCGCGCGCGCGCGTGGCCAGGCCCCTGCGGGCTGCCTCCGGTCGGGTCAAGGTCAGGCATGGGTGCGGCTCGGCGTCGCCTTGGCTCGCCGCCGCTCCTCCGCCGTCGACAGCCGGCCGACGGAGCAGCCGTCGCCGTCCCCCTCCCCTGCTCTGATTCGACGAAGAAAGAAGAAGAGGAGAGGAGAAGGAAGTAGAAGATGGACCTAATTGGGAAATTGGCAAAACTCAGGGAGCTAGGTGAGAAATCTCGTGACTCATGTGAATAGTGTTTTGTACTTGTTCGAAATTTCATAAAAGTCAAGGTCGTTTCTGCAAAATTACCAAGTCAAGGTTCGGGCAGGCCGTAGTTGGGCCGGCCCTTTACTGTTCATATGGGCCGCACAGTTCTTGGCCTGCTACTGTTGGAGTGGGCCGAGTCAGTTTCGGCCCAAAGGCCAGTTTCTGTTTTGAAATTGTTTATTTAATTTCTCTAGTTATGAATAGTGTCTGATTTTCCAAATTTTGTATAAATTAAATTCTATCTCAAAAATTCTGAAAATTTTTGTGTAGCCTTCCCATAAGTATGTCTATCCATGAAAATTATGAAACTTGAATTTTGAATACTTTTGACATGATTTAAAAATACCAATTTTAATTGAAAAGTGTATCTTCCATGATTTTTAGAAAATAAAATATATTTCTAAAATTCATGAAAATTTATTTGGTGCTGTTTTATGATGTGACCTACTTGTATAAAAAAGTTTGGAGCCTTTTTGAGAAAGTTAATTTATTTTCTATTTTATGCTTTATTTATTTAATTAGAAAATGAGATGATTAGTGACTTCCGACTTAGGTTTTTGAGTGAGTTTTGAGTCGTTTTGTGAACCCTAAACCACACCTCTATCAGATGGTCCTTGAGAACTCCTTAGGCAATGGTGATGATATCTTGTAGAGTAGTTCAACAAGTTGATTTTGTTGGGTTGCAACTTATCGTGAAGGAAAGTTATACTCAAGTATTTATTATTTCATGCATCATCACGCATCATGTTTACCATTCCATCACGCTAAAGCATGCATCATTATCTACGTAGAGTATATGAGAGTGAGTCGGATCGTGATGATGAAGCTTTGGAGAAGATGTTGATATGGTTCGCGATGATCAAGCTTTCAGAGAAGATCCGGCCCATCGACAAGGATAATGTCAAGTTTGACTTCAACAATCTTTCTTCAGACCGACTTTCCCCGCAACCCTGTAAGCCCCGGTTCATTTAAACCTTCCTTGTGTTTTTACAAAGCTTTATATCACCTTTGCTTTATGCCCCGCATTAGGTGATAGGAGTTGTGTGATAACCTAATTGATGCATTACCATTCCTTGGTTATTTCAATATCTACCTTGATAACCCGCTTTTGGTAAAATGCTAGAACGCTTAGCCTTGCTATATTAGTTAGACTTTTGAGTCAAAATGTGACAAGTCCTTATGATTGCCCGAATGGGCATTTGATGAGAAAGGATGCTATATGATAAAACCATCTTTGGGATATGGTAATCGAAGTTGAGACCGGTCGGGTAATTTGCACCGAGAATGGAGTCTCGGTGTAGTATTTCCCGGCTTGTCGATTAAGGACCGCGGCGCTAAGCAATGTGGACCGAGACTATGGTACGCAATCTATGCCCGAGGTCTTGGACCAATGGCACGTCTCGGTCATGGGTGTCATCCCATCACAAGCCGACCCTAGTTCCCGGACACATACCCGGTAAGCCCAATCTTGGGGGTGTCAAATCGTAAACGCATAACCGCAAGACCGGGAGTGGAGAGATGGCGGAGTACGCGTGTTACCCTCGTGGGTTAAAGTCCCGATTGGAGGCGCACGGTACTCTCGGGTGGCGAGGACGCGGTTCCGTTTTGAGTATCCGTGAAAGGGTTGATATATGCAAGCTTAAGTGCTACATATGTCGTGGTGGAAAGAACTCCCCAAACTGGGTTAATCGATTTAAATCGCCGTGTTTCTGGATATGGAGACTTGGTTTCCCACTTACATGGTAGTTTAAATATGAAACTATGAAGAGATGGAATAAGTGATGGAATATCTAAGAAGTGTGTGCTCTAGTGTAAGATCACCTAGAGTAGGTGAAAACTAAATTGGGATTAAAATGTTGAAAGTAAGGATTCGCTACTAGTAAGCTTTTTCGCAAAAAAGAGTCCTTGCTTCTTGCTAAAAGCCTTACCTTGAATCCTATTAGACCAAAGATTCCCGAAGTCTTCTCCTATTTTCTTTAGTCGGGTAAGTCTTGTTGAGTACTCCCGCATTCGTGGTTTGTTAACCCTTGTTGCGTGTAATCGACTCGCGGTCGTTTAACCAAGGTTATGCCGGTGGGCTCGACATGATCCGGTGTCTTCTAGTTCTACCTAGCTTCCGCAAATAAGTTAAGTTTACTCCAATGTAACTTATTCACAATTTTGTAAAATTAATGTTATTATTCTTCCGCACTCTGATCTATAATTTTTGTAACAAATGTTGTAATGTTGTAGCTACTCCTTTGTTGATCCCGGTATGAGTCATCAACAGGCTTCTTAAGTTATCAGTGTATCTCGCACAAATTGCCAAAGGTCTTTGGGACAATGAAAAAGTGTGTGGGCCCCAGAATTAGGAGGTTCTCATTACGTAAATTTGAAAGGATAGGGGCCGGCTATGACAACTCAAATGTCTAAGTGATAATGCGATTCAGAATTAGAGGACAAAACTACTTTGATGCTTTGGTCAAGGATGCCGATGAGCACATCCACAAGGAGATAACCAAAAGCTCAAAACATGGTCGATAAAGGTGAATACATGGAAATAGATATAGATGAGGATAAAATCAAGAATCGTGAAATTGCTGAAATAAACACCCAAATCATTTGTCGCATGAAGAAATAGAGATTGAGAACACCGATATCATATCCGCTATAATTTCTCCCGAGGTGATGGCGATGGAAGGACACAATGTGAACATCCTGACAAAGATCTCCAAGCTATGGTAATGGACAAGAATGGGACCGAGGGTGAGAGCATGAAGTCGGATGGAATCATTCAACCAATTACTAAAGAAAAAAATGAACAAGAAATGAGGAGAAGTGAAAGGCTTGCTAAGGATATCTCACCGACTACACAAGACAAGAATGAACTCATGGCCAAGAAGAGAAACCTTGAAGGTATTGATCCATCCCCCCATCTATATCCAATGGCCTCGATTTGGAGTTTAGTGCTATTGCTAATAAAATGGGCATTGATATGAACTTGTCTAGTTCCAATAGTTTTGATGTGCTAAAGGAAATTGAATTAGCTAGACTCAACTTATTTAATAAACAGTAGCAAGCAAAATCAAGGGTTGGAATTGTTGAGATTGTGAAAGACCATGATGTTAATTCGGTGGAGAATAATAGTGAGCAATTACAATTAGATTGATTCATGATGACTCATCGAGCCCCGATGAATTCATTAAGGTCCAATCTAAAACAAAAATAAGAGAAAGTAGAAAAGCTCTCAAGATATCACCTATTGGTAAGAGAGAAAAGAAAAACAAACAGGAAGCTCCCCGTGGTTACCAAGAAAAGAGGCGGACCAAAAAAACAATGAATTTACAAGGTTTAGTGTGGAATCAGAGGGATCCGAAAAAAAGGGTACCTCTACCTTTCTTAGAGATCTTATTTTTCAAGTATCAATTCCATTTCTTAGGAATTCAGAAACCATGGTTGAAGTGTGTGATGATTCCATTATTAGAAGTATTGATCCTAATCGGGATTACCCGTGGTTGTGGAACTCTTCTAATGGTAGATCAGGGGGGATTTTGGTTGGCATAAGAATAGAGTGGTTTGAGGTAGAATCCTTTGAACAAGGAGATTATATGATTTTGATACACTTATGGGATAAGTGCCTTAAGACTAAATGAAACCTTTTGATTGTTTATGGGGATGCTCAAGAGGATGGGAAGATCCCATTTCTAATTGAGTTGTCCAAATTCTGTTCTGAAAGTAAGGAGCCCTTGTTTATTGGAGGTGACTTTAACATAATTAGATTCTCCTATGAAAAAAATAATGAGATCAATAACCACAGGTTTATAAAAATGTTTAATGCCCCGATTTCACACTATGAACTTATAGAGCTTAACATGAGTGGAGGCCCTTTACTTGGTCCAATAATCAACACCCTCCAACTATGGAGAAACTAGATGTAATTCTAGTAACTAGTTGCCGGGAGAATCTCTTTCCACAAATTATGGTCAAGAAATTACCTAGAGAAGTGTCCGACCATAACCCACTCATTGTTTTTGTGGCCAAAATAAGAAATCTAGCTACATCCAGTTCGATTTGAATTAACCCGGGTTGGCTAAACCCGAGTTTATCACCGGAAGTAGACAGAACGGGGAAGCCTTGTAGGGCAAAAACCCCTCCGGATAGAGTTCAACAGTAAATTGAAGCTTATAAAACAGCTTTTTCAAGGGTTGGGGGCTCAATTTACAAGGGGAAATGAGGGAGAAGAGAAGGAAAAAATCGTAGACCCACTTGCAAGAGCCGGAAGAAATAGAAGAGTTAGAAGGGTTAACTCCCGATCGCTTGAAAATAAAAAGCGACTTGTTATGTCGAATATGGAATATCTTCTACAGAAGAATCCTATTGGCATAACGTAAGTAATGAAAGATGGTTGAAACCGGGAGATTTAAACACCGCCATTTCCACAAATGTGTAAATGGAAGGAGAAGGAAAACAAATATCACTAGTTTTGAGGATGATAATAATGGTATTATTGAGGGTCAGGAGCAACTGTTAAATCATGCAACTGCTTACTATAAAGATCTTTTTGGCCCTGGAGAAATACATAACATCAGTTTAGATCCTAGCATCTGGGAAGGATGTGAATATATCAGTGAAGCTGATAATGCCATCCTGTGTAGGCCTTTCTCTGAAAATGAAATAAAATCTGCCCTGGACCAAATGGAAAAGAATAAAGCCCCTGGGCCAGACAAAATTCCTATAGAGTTTTATCGACTTGTTGGGGTATTGTTAAGCATGATATCATTGAACTGTTTAATGATTTCCATGTCGGTAGGGCGTATATATATCCGCACTTAATTTTGGTATTATAACCCTCCTACCCAAAGTGAAAAATGCAACTAGAATTCAACAATACAGACCCATTTGCTTGTTAAATTGTATTTACAAGCTTATCACTAAAGTGCCGACTATTAGATTGAAAGATATGCCGATAGGTTGATACATATCAATCGATGCAGCTTTTATGAAGGGCGTAAAACATAACTTCTCGAAATTCTATGCTTGCATGAGATTATTCATGAAGTCAAAAGAAGAAAGGAGATAGGCATTTTATTTAAAATTGACTTAAAAAAGCATATGATAAAGTCAGTTGGAAGTTATTGTTTGATTGTTTGAAAATGAGGGGTTTCAATAACACTTGGTGTAACTGGATTAGAATGGTTGTCTCAGGAGGGACTGTTAGTATCAAGTTAAATGACTCTACTGGACCTTATATTAAAAGCCACAAGGGTGTGAGACAGGGAGACCCTTTATCACCCATTTTATTCAACTTTGCAGCTGATTGCCTCACTAGAATGGTGATCAAAGCTCAAAGCAATGGCTTACTGACAGGACTAGTGGACCATATTATCCCTAAAGGGGTGACCATTCTACAGTATGCCGATGATACCATAATTTGCCTGAAGCATGATCTTGAAGGAGCTAGAAACATGAAAATTCTTCTATATATGTTTGAGCTCATTTCTGGTTTAAAAATTAACTTCAATAAAAGTGAAATTTTGATGATTAATGATTGTGGACAATGGGATCAAGACTATTCGAGCTCTTTAATCTGTCAAATAGGTCTTTTTCCTATAAAATACCTTGGGGTACCAATTAGCCCCAGTAGATTGCATGTAGCAGATTGGGCTCCCTTAGTGGAGAAATGTCAGAAAAAGTTAGAGACCTGGAAAGGTGGGAATACTACTATGGCAGGGAGAGCTACCCTTATAACTGCTAGCCTCAATAACTCCCCAATGTATCATATGTCTGTATATCTTTTCCCTACCACCACAATTGAGGCCATTGATAAAGACAGAAGGTCATTCTTCTGGCAGGGGGAGGGACCAAAAAGAAATATCACCTGATTAAATGGGTAAAGGTTTGTATGAGTAAGGAGAAAGGAGGAGTAGGCATCAAGGATGTAGCTAAGCTGAATATCGACTTATTATGGAAGCCGTGGTGGAAGCCGGAAAAGGAAGAAGGGTTATGGCAAACATTGATTAGAGCAAAGTATTTCCAGAATAAAAATATCTATACTGTAAGTCATAGAAATGATGATTCACCTATGTGGAGTGACCTTCTTAAAATTAGAAACATCTATCTAAAAGGTAGAGAAGTGTGTATCAAGAATGGTACCAAAACAAGATTCTGGGAGGACCCCTGGATTTTTGACAAATCTCTTAGTGATTTATTTCCCATATTATACGATCTATGTGACCAGAAAAGTGTGGAAGTACACAAGGTAATATCTGGCAAAGTCAGTATAACCTTTAGAAGGTGGCTTCCCACTGATCTCAGGAATTCATGGAATTTCATCATGAATCAAGCAAGTAGCTTTCAATTATCTAAGCAGGATGACATTATTAAGTGGAAATGGGAAGCAAAGGGAAAGTTCACAGTTAAATCTACATATAATAGATTAACTGGTGGAAGTGGGGGAACCATATCTCAAACACATATGGAAAGGGAAGATCCCTCCTAAGATTAAATTCTTTATGTGGTTATTGTCTAATGGAAAAGTCCTAACAAAGGACAATTTGTTAAAGCGAAATTGGAAGGGTAATCAGATCGTTATTTCTGTTTTGAAAATGAAAATATTGAGCATTTGTTCTTTTCGGTGTTCGTGGCAAAAGTAGTTTGGGCTTGTGTTGCGAGGGGCCATTGAGCTGACTCCATTCCTACTTCACTGAAACAGTGTTGGGTTTGGGTGGAAAGATGGATACCAAATTGTACTCAATATCATGTTACTTGTATTTCTGCTGTTTGTTGGGCTATACGGAGAACTAGAAATAATGCATGCTTTAATCATAAGTTCATTAAGAACCCCCTGGAGATCGTATACCATGCTGGTGCACTGATAACTTTCTGGACAGGTCTTTACCATATCGAAGACAGAGCTTGTCGTGGTCTGGTATCGGGGGTAGGCCACGCATTAAAGACAATCGTATGGCTCGCGGTGGAGCTCCGATGGCCTAGCTCAAGGGACACAAGATGCGAGATTTTATACCGTTCGGGCAAATCGGTGCCCTAGTCCGGTCTCCGCTTGGAGTCACTATGTGGTCGAGCTCAAATGCTCGTGATCGGGGAGAATACAAGCTTTTCGAGAGAGGAAGGCCGACTCCCAGGTCTCTGTGTGGGTGGAGTGGAGTGATGATCGTAGTGTTTCGTGTGCGAAGGTTGGGAGATGAGAACCCCCGCCCGGTGGCCGAAGCCCCCCTTTATAGTTGCAAGGGGAGGTATACGATGCCATATGGAGAGGGACTAAAGGGGAGAAGAACACAAAATAGAAGGGGTGAAGTGCTAAATGACGAGGGACCCATAGGCCGTGACGTTTCACCGTGGTCGCCGTGGGCTTGTCCCGCCGCACTTGGTCGCCGCCGCACGCTGGATTCGGGGATGGGCGAGTCTCGCCCCGCCGCAATCGTAGTAGGAACCCGCCTCGCCGGGATGGCCCCGTGATGTCCTTTTGTCGTAGCGGTTGGCGGTATGCGACGCGGTGGGATGCGCCGAGGCTTGGAGCTCGTGGCTCCACGTTGTTCCGAGCTCGAGGTCGCGGCGAAGGTCGAAGAAGAACTCGTTGTCGAGAGCTCGCGCGGGACGGAGAGGGCTCAACCGACGACCTCGTGCTCGCCCAGACGGGAAGAGCTCGCGACGGAAGAGCTCGCACGAGGCGGAAAGATCTCGCGGCGGAAGAGCTCGCACGAGGCGGAAAGAGCGGCATGCGCCGCGCCATCCGCGCGGAGACGGGAAGAGGTCGAGCGAACCCGAGGGTCGTACATGCCGCGACCGCGTGCCGCCGGGTCGGAGGTATGCCGCGCGATCTTCACGGCCGTGAGATTGTACGCCCGGAGGTCGTATGAGTCGGGGTTTGACGGAGGTTGTCTTGACGAGATCACGAAGTTGCCGAGCTCGGAGCTCGAACCGCAGCCACGCGCCCGTGGAACCGCAAGGGTCAGGTCCGTGAGGACCGTAAGCTTCGGGTAAGTCGTGACGTGACGCCTCGGCGAGACCGTGGGTTCCCGACCACGGTCTCCCGATTTCTCCGAACTCGTTTGGGTGTACGATCGGGCTCGGGCGCGGAGCTCCTGGTCTCCTACCGTGAGCTCGTGACGAGGAGGAGCTCGTGCTCGTGCGAGGGCGGAAGTACCGCTTGGGCTTTTTGCCGCGATTAGTCGTATGCTTTGGGATACCCCCGATATAGGTATCCCACGCAGCCCCGAACGTCTGGGGAGATGGAGTCTCCTCTAGATGTTTTGCGATGACCTCGAGATCGTGGTGAGGATAGGGGCCACGCCCGGGTTGACTTTGTTCGCTGGGTGCGGCGAAGCGCACCGCGGTGTAGTTCCCGAGGCCCGTGGGAATGAGAAGTTCCCGCGGAGGCTTTAATTGATTCGTGTTTTCGTTCGTTTCCCCATGGTTGCCCTCGTGGGGAGGGTGAGCCAAAGCTCGATGGCCCTCCCACGCTTTGGGAGATGGATTCTCCCTCACGCGCTTAAGGCCGAGGTCGAGGTCGAGGTCGAGGTCGCCGTGATCGCCGTTGGGTTCGTTCCCATTCCGGAAGGTGCGCTTTTGCGCACTGGCCGGGTGTAGCCCCGAGGCTTGCATTTTGAGTCGATAGGCGGAGTTCGTCTTGACTCGTTTGAGTCGTTTTTTCGTTTTCATTCCCCATTCTCGCTCTCTCGCGGAGAGGTGGGGTGAGCTCGTGCCTCATCTTACCTCGATGGCCGAGATGAGGTGCTCGATGAGTTACTAGCGGGTAGCTCGAGTGAGGCCCGAGCTCGTCGGCACCGTTCGTCACGATCGCCTAGTGGATCGACCTCATGTTCGGTGCCTCAACCTCTATAATTCTCGAGATCTTCGAGATCCCAAGGGCTCGTCGCCTCCTCATCGTGAGAGGAAACCAAAGGTCGATTCGATGCATCGCGACTCGAGCACAGTCGCTGAGCTCCGTGCGCCGTGCACACGAGACATAGGCCGCTCGGGCGCTGTCGACGTGTCCCTCGCCGCTCGGGTTGGCCCATGGCGGCCGCCGAACCCTCGGCGGGCCACCCTTCGAACCCTAGGCATGATCGTGTGTAGCCGGGCCGTGGAGCTGAGTCGTTGTTTCGTTTGTTCCCCATTCCCGCTCTCTCGCGGAGAGGTGGGGGTGAGCTCGTGCCTCATCTTACCTCGGTGGCGAGATGAGGTGCTCGGTGAGTTACTAGCGGGTAGCTCGAGTGAGGCCCGAGCTCGTCACCGTTTCGGCCCGATCGGCTAGTGGATCGACCTCATGTTCCGGTGCCTCAACCTCTATAATTCTCGAGATCTTCGGAGATCCCGAGGGCTCGTCGCCTCCTCATCGTAGAGAGGAAATCAAAGGTCGATTCGGTGCACCGGGCGACTCGAGCACGTGTCGCCGAGCTCCGCGGCGCTCGTGCACACGTGCACATAGGCCGCCGGCGCTGTCGACGTGTCCCTCGCCGGGTTGGCCCATGGCGGCCGTTGAACCCCGGCGGGCCAGCCTTCGAACCCCCGGGCATGATCACGTCCATCCCGTGACGGAGCTTATGACGCACTGCACAATGGCGTACTGCCGGGCGCTTATGACGTACCGCACAATCATAAAAGTAGATGTAGATCGAGGCAATGCCTCTTTTGGTTGTAAATGAACAAAGCCTCGAGTCGGGGCAAATAACTTTAATCGTAAAAGTCTCGTGTTGTTTGTTCTTTCTTTTCTCTCTTAAAGGCCTCGCCGAGTTCCTAAGCTTGAGGTCGGGTTTTAGAGGAGCAGATGGCGGGCCTTTTTTCTCCGTAGCCGCGGGGCGTAGGGAGATCGATAGGCGATCGCGCCATGCCTCGTGACTTCGACTTATAGCTTAGTCGGACGACGTTCCCGATAAGTGAGGAGAAAGAGAGCAAACAATACCCGAACGGATCGGGTGTGACCATAGTATATTTTGCGAAAAAAAGTTGATAAAAACGTGGGGTGTGCACCCCGTCCTTTGTAGCCCCGAGCAAGGGTTGTCCTTGCTCGAGGTAAAGGGCGGCCGTTGCTCAACAGCCGAAACAGAAAATGATCCAATGTTTGCACAAATTTTTGCATTGGACGGTAATTTGCGATGTACATTAAGGGTAAAAGAGACGAGTCGTTCGATGTTTGGGCGTTGGCGATGACTTGATTGTCGGAGCTCTCGTACGTGTCGGGAGCGAGCGGAGTTGCACGAGCGGTCGAGGTCGGAGCCTTGGTCGCGGTAGAGCTCGGCAAAGCTCGTCGGTGAAGAGCTTGGAGAAGTTCGGTGGCGGAGAGCTCGTGGGTCGAGCTCGCGGCAGAGCTTGACATGCACACCCGGGCGGGTGCGCCGAGAAGCTCGGTGGGCAGAGAGCTCGTGGCTCGCCCCGACGTGGCTCGTTGGTGAAGAGCTTGAGAAGTTCGTGGACGGGCTACGGCCGGGCCCGAGAAGCTCACGGGCAGAGAGCTCGCGGGTCGAGCCCGGGCGGTAGAGCTTAGACAAGCGGCGGCAGAGCTCATGGGAGGAAGCTTTTGGTCGAGCTCGGGCGGCAGAGCTTGACATGCACACCGGCGGTGCGCTCGGAGAAGCTCTCGCGGCAGAGAGCTCGTGGCTCGGCTCGACGTGGCTCGTTGGTGAAGAGCTCGGAGAAGTTCGGGACGAGGCTTGGCGGCGGAGAGCCCCCGGCCGGGCCTCGGTGAGGCTCGTTGGTGAAGAGCCCTCGGAGAAGTTCGTGGACGGGGGGCCCGACGGCTGGGCCCGAGAAGCTCGGCGGCAGAGAGCTCGTGGGTCGAGCCTCGGCGGGTAGAGCTTGGACAAGCTCGGCGGCAGAGAGCTCATGGGAGAGCTTGTGGTCGAGCTCGGGCGCACACAGCGCGGAGAAGCTAGCTCGGTGGTGGAGCTCGTCGTGGGAGCTTGGTGAGGCTCTTTGGTGAAGAGCTCGGAGAAGTTCGGCGGTGGAGAGCTCGTGGCCGAGCTCGGCGGTAGAGCTTGGACAAGCTCGGCGGCGGAGCTCAGAGCCGGTCTCGCGAGGCCTCGTTGGTGAAGAGCTTGGAGAAGTTCGGGCGGCGGGGGAGCTCGTGGCCGAGCTCGGCGGTAGAGCTTGACAAGCTCGGGCGGCGGAGCTCGTAGCCGGTCTCGGCGAGGCTCATTGGTGAAGAGCTCGGAGAAGTTCGGCGGTGGAGAGCTGCGTGGTCGAGCCTCGGCGGTAGAGCTCGAGTCGGTCTCGGCGAGGCTCGTTGGTGAAGAGCTCGGCGAAGTTCGGCGGCGGAGAGCTCATGGCCGAGCTCGGCGGCACAGCACGGAGAAGGTCGGTGACGGAGAGCTCATGACCGAGGTCGGCAGCGGAGCGTGGAGAAGCTCGACGATGGAGTGCTTGCGGCCGAGCTCGGTGGCGAGACACGAGAGGCTCGGTGACGAAGAGCCGTGACCGAGGTCGGCAGCGGAGCGTGGAGAAGCTCGACGATGGAGTGCTTGCGGCCGAGCTCGGTGGCAGAGCATGGAGAGGCTCGGTGGATCGAAGAGCTCGCGGACCGAGGTCGGCACCGAGCGTGGAGAAGCTCGACGACGGAGTGCTCGCGTCGAGCTCCGGTGGCGAGCACGGAGAGGCTCGGCGACGGATTACCGCGGGCCGAGCTTGGCGCGAGAGCACGGGATCCCGCGCAGCGTCGCCGCCGAGGCCGAGGCGGAGAGATCGAAGCGGATGCGACGAGGTGCCCGCTAGATTGTTGGACGGCGCCGACGGTAGAGCTCGATGTTAGAGCTCGATGTGGGGCTCGTGGGCGCACTCGCAGAGGAGCTCAGCGCAGCTTGGCGTGGCTTTGTGTGTGGCGTTACGTAGGCTGAAGTGGCGATCTTGTGGGACGGCGAGGCGGAGATCTCCTTTCGGAGTTACAGGACGCGAGGGAGGCGGGGCGCCGGGGGGCCGACGCCCGCCCAAGTCGCGGCGGCGCGAGGTTGGGGAGGTCGCCTTCCGCGCCAAGCGAAGTCGGTCCGCCCTGTCGTCGGCGTGGGGCGTGGGATGGAAGTCGTGAGGCGCAGGTCGCCGGGACGGACGGACCTGATCCGAGGTCGTGCGAGATCACGTGATCGACGTGGAGCAAGACCGGGCGGCGGCCGACCACGAGGTCGCGGCGAGACGGACACGGGACTCCGCGGCGCACGAGACGGCGGGCTCCCGCGGCGTTACGCCGGACGCGTGAGCCGGAGGTCGCGGCGAGGCTCCGACCCACGAGGGCACGGAGTACGGGACGAGGTCGCTGGGCGACTTTTGGCCCGTGATCGCGCAGCGCGGGTGCCGGTAGGGAGGTCGCGGCGAGACGAGGTGTCGCATGAGCGTGGCTCGGGTCACGCCACGCGGTGAGAAGATCCGCACCACCTCGTGTCGGACGAGTTGGAGGAGCCGCGCGCAAGACGACGGAGACGCACGGGGTCGTGCGTGAGGTCGTGGCGAGGCGGAGTGGCCGTGTATGCCTCGCGACTCGCAGGTCACGCCCAGGTCGCACGGGACGGAGGGCGGACCCGCGCCCCGGTCGCGGGACGGAGGTGGAGGTGCCCCCGCTCCCAGTGTCGCGGCGGGACGAGGCGAACTTGCGCCGGTCGTCGCCGACCGAGGTCGTGGCGTAGGCGTAAGTCATGGCCAGCCCCGGGCGTCGGTCATTCCGAGCTCGTCGCCGGAAAACGAGCATTGCCGGTGCTCGTCGTAGTACGCCTTCAATAAGAGGTCGCAGACTCCCGTCAGACAACGGCCGCCCACCGGGAGAGTTGCGGCTGGCGCCGGCGACGACGACATCGTGGAAGTGCTCTGGGACGGCTCGGGTCTCGGAGGTACGGCAATGGGGCCGCGATGGCGGTGTAGAAGCGTCCGCGGCAAAAGGAGGCTCGGTGGTGCGGGAATCGGATCCCGTCCCGGCGCGCCGACTCGAGTCGGCTTTGTGCCGGGCCGCGGAAGGGGCCCAACAAGGGACTCCCCGGGTCGACGAGCGCCGGCGGCGCCCGGCGTCGGAGCTTCGGAAGCCGGCGATGTGGTGGATGAAGCCATCGGAGTGGTGACTATCGTCCACACGAGCGCTTCCCCTACCGACGCGCCAACCGCCGTGGTCCGGTATCGGGGTAGGCCACGCATACGTACAATCGTATGGCTCGTGTGGAGCTCCGATGGCCTAGCTCAAGGGACACAAGATGCGAGATTTATCTTGGTTCGGGCAAATCGGGTGCCCTAGTCCAGTCTCCGGTTGAGTCACTATGTGGTCGAGCTCAAATGCTCGTGATCGGGAGAATACAAGCTTTTCGAGAGAGGAAGGCCGGCTCCCGTGTCTCGTGTGTGGGTGGAGTGGAGTGATGATCGTAGTGTTTCGTGTGCGAAGGTTGGGAGATGAGAACCCCCCCTACGTGTGGCGAAGCCCCTTTTATAGTTGCAAGGGGAGGTATACGGATGCCATATGGAGAGGGACTAAAGGGGAGAAGAACACAAAATAGAAGGGGTGAAGTGCTAAATGACGAGGGACCCATAGGCCGTGACGTTTCACCGCGGGTCGTCGTGGGCTTGTCCCGCCGCACTTGGTCGCCGCCGCACGCGGGATTAGGGGGATGGGCGGTCTCGCCCGCCGCAATCGTAGTAGGAACCCGCGTCTCGTCGGGATGGCCCCGTGATGTCCTTTTGTCGTAGCGGTTGGCGGTATGCGACGCGGTGGGATGCGCCGGAGGCTTGGAGCTCGTGGCTCCACGTTGTTCCGAGCTCGAGGTCGTGCGAAGGTCGAAGAAGAACTCGTTGTCAGGAGAGCTCGCGCGGGACGGAGAGGGCTCAACTGACGACCTTGTGCTCGCCCAGGACGGGAAGAGCTCGCACGGAAGAGCTCGTACGAGGCGGAAAGATCTCGTGCGGAAGAGCTCGCACGAGGCGGAAAGAGCGGCATGCAGTCGCGGCCATCTGGCGCGAGACGGGAAGAGGTCGAGCGAACCCGAGGGTCGTACATGCCGCGACCGCGTGCCGTGGGTCGGAGGTATGCCGCGCGATCTTCACGGCCGTGAGATTGTACGCTCCGGAGGTCGTATGAGTCGGGTTTGACGGAGGTTGTCTTGACGAGATCACGAAGTTGTTCGAGCTCGAGCTCGAACGCGCAGCCACGCTGCCCGCGGAACCGCTGGTCGGGGTCCGTGAGGACTGTAAGCTCGGGTAAGTCGCACGCGTGACGCCTCGGCGAGACCGTGGGTTCCCCGACTCCACGGTCTCCCGATTTCTCTGAACTCGTTTGGGTGTACGATCGGCTCTCGCGGGCGCTGAGAGCTCGGTCTCCGGCCTGTGAGCTCGTACGAGGAGGAGCTCGTGCTCGTGCGAGGCGGAAGTACCGCTTGGGCTTTTGCCGCGATTAGTCGTATGCTTTGGGATACCCCTGATATAGGTATCCCACAGAGCTGCTTTGTCTGAAGGCGTGGAGCGGCTGTACAAGAAGGCGCGGGAGATGCTGACAGCGTTGAAGACTCCGGAAGCCAAGACTGGAGGGCTGCAGGGGAATCAGCAACCTATCTGATGGACGTTCCAGAAGACCGGAGTGATCAATGGCTGACCGGAGTGATCAATGGTTGTTCTTGCTTGCAATACTTTGTCGCTGTAGGAGTTCATTGAAATTTAAGAGAACTTAGCTCTGTTTGTTCTGTTTTGTTGGTATGCTGTCCCCAACAGAGTTGGTGCGAAGCTACCAGGTTATCTTCTAGTTGCTTTCTAAACTCTCTATGCTGTAACACTCTTGACAATGGCATATTTCCATTTTAATGGGAATGGGGAGACCCCTAATTTAAAAAAAAAATGCTGATGTGGAGGAGAGAAGGGAGGAGAGAGGGTAGGTGTAAGCCGCCTAAATGCTGATGTGGAGGAGAGAATGGAGGAGAGAGAGGAGAAGCGAGTTGTAAGCTTACAGCCGGCTTGGGCACAAAAACCTAGAAACTATGTGAGATAGACAAGTGAGTCATGTATTAATTAGAAAGAGCTAACTATTGTATGAGTGGGCTGGGAGAAGACTGTAAGGATCCCTACAGCCTTGCTGACTGTATTATAATACTTGCTCTTACGAGTCTCAGTTTAGGCTCTCTCGAAGACTCTCTTTTATTTCTATTTCCTATCTGTAATGTTTCTCCGGTGAAATGAAATTGGTTTCAGTTAACTACCGTGTTGGAAAAGAATTTTAGTGGTAGGGAAAATTGGTTGGAAAAATTATTAATACCTACCTTAGTACTCTCTCTTATTTTTTTTAGTAGGCGTATGCTAATTTTCAGTTTTAACAGTATATTAGACGTGGGAGTACATATCGAGGTAGAAGTCTAAATGGAAGCATCTCATTGGCAGCAAATCCGAAACGATTTTTGTAGATACAAACGAATGGGATGCCTGCTCGGTTGGTTTAATCGGAAGTAGACTACTGTTAATGCTCCACCTCCCTCTCGGAAATTTCTTCTGCAAAACTCTTCTTCCCAATTGACAAATGATAGTGGAGGGAATGATTTTCAAGTGTCATGCAACTTGCATTTGGGCTTAACCCACAATGCAACAAACTCTAAAGCCACAAATACAACAACATAAGTGTAAAGGGCACAAGTAAGCATGCATTAGGCACGCTTGTGCTAACATCTAAAGGCCTTGCATTATTAGTTATAAGCAATCTTTATGTGACTACTTTGACCTTTTTTTTATAATTGTGGTTGGATATAAGGTAAACCTCCAAAACACGCCATTTTACGCCAAATTAATTTATAGAAACAAAGGGCAAGGATTCTACATAAGTCATCTAACTCCCATTCAAAACGCCAATTTTGTTGTGTTCGCCCCTCTTCCCTTCACGATCCTCCCTTTTTGGCAAAACAACAAATTTCATTTTAAGAAATATTTCTTGAAAAGAAGTTTTGTTGATAAGTTACTAAAACTCATAAATCATTTTGAAAATCATGACATTTCAAAAGAACCTAAGGTATACTATGACATTAAAAAGCGAGAACATTTTGACCTCACGGTATTCCTACCTACATGACTCCTCATCAACCTCCCACTGCCTCTTGTGCCCCGTGCTCCCATGGAACCAAGATCCTAAGATGACTACCGAGTCAATATACTCTGTTGCGGCTCCTCAAAGCATGGCCATGTTAACCCTATTACGATCTAATCATCGAAACCATATCCAATAGCCAGTGTCCATATCTCACCGTCTTTTAATCTAAGAGAGACCGTGGTTTGTTTATGAGAGATATCATACAACTATACAAGGACAGTAAAAGATGCACACGATATGGGTCCCACAGTAATGAAAATGGTCGGAGGATGAATATGGGACACAAAACATAACATGAGGATAATGGGTAGTTCCATTTTTTTTTATCATTTTCAAGAGTGTCACGTCATCTTTTTTTTTTCTAGAGTACTTTCTAGTAAATGAAGCAAATATCTTCAATGTAGAACGTCTTTCTTTTTTTTTTTTTTTTCCGAAACCAGGCTCTTTGACCCGTTCTGCATCTTTCTTTTTTGTTTGATAGGCAATTCATACAATTTACAGTACACAGCACATCAGATTGGAGGATCGTGTGATGAAATGAAATTTTGGCTCTAGCGCTCATGTAGAACAACTTCTCAATCTCAGAAAGAGTGCATACACCAAGTTTAATTTACGCTTTTCATCCTAAAAAAAAAAAAAAAAAAAAAACGCTTTTAGTAACTCTAGTGTCAATGTTTCATTTCATCAGATTTTCATGACACCTCATTTAATAATTAGAATGAAGCCCCGAGTGAGCAAGCCTCTTAGCCCTTAAGATCCACGAATAACACTTTTTGGCTTATCTTCCTCCATGTCACTGTTATTCTTGAGTATGGTAGACGTAGATCTCGTTATGTGTAGATCTCTTCTGTACCAGCAATGTTCAGATTTGCCTTATGCTCACGTAACACTACACTGTTACACGGGCTTAGCTTGTGTTCGTGCTTTACCTAGGAAATTCAATCGAATTAAAAGTGCTAATACACACATTAGCACCGACTACTACCCGGCATTGAATCGTTTTGGAACAAAATAACATCCCTGGTGATAAATTCACACAAAAAGGGTTAACCTAGATCATAACATCAGTGAAACTTGTACATATGAAAAATTTATTAGCCTCCCTTAGGAAAAACCATTCAATCATAACAGAGTATTATTATACATCTAACGGACATTTGTATCGCATCGGGAAAAAAAAAACAGGACATTTTCCTCGACATCCAGCAGAAACTACAAGTAGTCTGAGACATGTCCTTCTGTTTCACATACTAAGTAAACACAGGAGTGAATCAAACAACCGTTGCATAAGTATTCTACCTAAAGTTAACTCGTATATGAGCGGAGTACGTCAACCTATAGAACGTGATAGAACATCAAAAACTTTGTTCATGCCTCAGTAATACCTCTGTAACTTGCTCTCATGTCAGTTATACCTTCTCTATCCGTGTGAACTAGCTCTGCTTATCAGGACAATTAGCAAAGGGAACCGGAAATTCTCTACAAACTTCTAAAGTCAAGAGCGGAGACCTCTTCCATAGGAGCATCAAGGTCTTCGTAACTGCAACCAACGACCGTAAGGAACAAGTTACAAGACATTTGATGAATGAAAGGGTTCAGTAAGACAGTGAACTCATGATGACATTCTGCTTAAATGAGTAATAAAACAGCAAAACAGTCATCAAGTTTTTCAACCCCACAATCAGTTGCCACACGATAAAACTAGAACATAGTATGGCATGCGAAACAGACAAGGGCAGATGAAACCCATGCTAACCATGGCATTAAAGTGAATGTGGCAGCCACGTAGTTATATGGCAATACACTAATTCTGCATACCATGAATCAATCTGACAAATATTTTAGAATTTTTTTCGCAGAAAAGAATATTTGAATCTTATTTACCCAACACAAGGGGAAGTTGATGAGTAAAATTTGGCTTGTATGTCTACCACTAAAAGCAAACCAAATGTCATAAATTCATGAGATGATTAGAGGGGTACTAACCTCCTGTAAATGCGACTACCAAGCGGAAATGATGGGTACATGGGCAGCATTGGTCCCAGCACCGAAGGTTTCCTGTGTTGAGCTGAATCTGGTCCTGGAAGTCCTTTCTGAATCATCTGCATGGCTATCTCTGGAAGTGCTGGAACAAATGGACCATATGGGCTAAAAGAAGAAAACAACCCAAGTACCCAGCTTTAGTAGACAGACTGGATCTCTTAAGCGAGTAATTAGCTGACTTGCATTTGTAACCTACCCAGCACCAGGCACAGGTACTAGTACTAGTGAAGTTGCACACATGGGGAGAAGTGGAGCATGTGAACCTGATACACCAGAAGCATCAAACATCTGTTCATCCAGCCTTCGTCTCATTCTATCCTGAATGAGAAAGTATGATTATCAACAAAGATGTTAAACTGCAAAGCCAGCATGTTAAGAAACACCACCTATTAATGAAACGATATAAATATAATTGGATCAAAACAAACCCACTTCACCAACTAGATATGTAATTGTTTTTCCTATTAACACGTGAATTTTTTAGCAGTAAACTTAAGGTGACTGGAAAAGTGAAAATTGGCATTTTTAGTTTCCTTCTTCTAAAGGAAGAGTGTAGCATTAGTTTACAACAGGGTCAAATAAAAAACTTAAGAGGCAATTGTATGTCAAGAAGAGTTATCAAAGGAATGAGCAGTTTGCTACAATGCACTGTACAGTATATCATGTAATACAGAGGAAGACTCTAGAAGTCTAGATCATCCAGTTCATATTAAGAGTTGCTTGGATAAGCATCACAATTTTCTTGTCTTGCTGTAAAAAGAAGAAAACGGAAAGGCTAAGTAACAGGAACAAACTAAACGTGCCAAAGATTATTACAGGTACCGTTTTCTGCATAACCGGTTTTCCTCCTGGAGCATCTGGATCACTGCATCAAAAAAAGAGAATAGAGAAACATTACCTTTTTGTTTTTGTTACTTCTAATTTAATGGTATTTCAGTTGTGTACTTGTGTATGGGCTTACTTCATGTAATTTTGGTAATATATATCATTTTCGACTCTTGATGCCAAAGTAGAGACCAAATCAGGATGCTTGAGGTTCAAATGCTTGTGAACATACTCAGGAGCATGAAATTTTTTTTCACATCCCTTGGCTCCACAACCATACTTCCAGACGCACTTCTCATCCCACATTTTTCTGACATAACGCTCTAGAACTTCAACAAGCGCTGCTTCAATTTTGTCCATGGCAGTCAATACAATTAGAGGATCCTGACCATTCATCAGTCTTTCTTCCCAAAAGGAATCCAGTTTCTTCTCCCAATCAGCAGCACTGATGTTTTCAGCCATACTGTCACTCTTGTTTTCAGCTCTCACATGGCGAAAACCTTTTGCATGTTTCACCTCAGACATGCCATAGTAATCAACACCATGGACACGCCACAGATAAGTAAGGAGAGTGTCTAGGAGCTCAACACCTTTAAGGCCCTTAACAGTATTTAAGCCCCGGATAATAACTAGAGGCGATATGGACCTAACATTTGATTTGCCATGATCACCAGTTAACAGGATGTTTTCCATAATATCCTTCTCTGAATCAAGTTTTTTCACCAAAGCAAGAGTTCGGTGTATGTCGGTGTGAATCCTTCGATGCTGTGAACTGATTGGATGAGCTTTAGGAGCAGCTGAAAGTGGTTCAATCTCTTTCTGGGGACCTCTCCCATGTTTTCTTTTCTTTTCACCATAATATGCATTATCCTCAGAGCTTCCATCGTTGCCTTCCCTGATTTAATTGCTGCATCAGCAATCACTGCTGGACCACTAGACCAAAGATCAAATTATCAGCAAAACTAACAAAATCCATCACAATAATCATAAAGACACAGATTATATAGAGTGCATCTCACAGGTCCAAAGTTCCATTCTGCAGGTCAAGGATCAAATTCCTTGCTACAGTCTTGCAAAAATCATTCCTCCTGAGTGCAGAAAATAAGACACTAATGGTTAGCAATCAGCAACAAGAGAAACACTTATCAAAATGAACTATTATGGTATCTTGTAAATGTGCTAGACACACAGGCTTTCTTTCAGAACAATGGGAAGCAAACTTCTCACCTTCGGATAACTGATAACAACTTTGTTGGGTGGTACATGTCTTTCAACCTGCAATTAAAATTAAATCAAAATCAAGGAACCATCAAATCATGTAATTAATAGAATACAATTGACACCTCAACAAACAAAGGCTTATAGCATACCAATCTTCATTCTTATTGAGATCAAAATAAGCACGTTTCTGAGTATTTATGTATTCTGTCATGTATTCTTGGTACCTTGTAACCAAAAAAAAAACAATATCATTGGCGTGAGCTACAAGTAGAAGTTGTAACAGCTACCATTAAATCAAACCCAAGTTGCATTCTCTAGCATCAATTACCTGCATCCAGCTTGAGCTGGTGAAACATCATCCTCAAGAACTTGGATAAATTGTTTGTATGTCATTAATCCAAACCTAGAAACATTCAGAATAATATAAGCTGACATGCAAGTAGCCATCCATTAAGTTAAAATGAAAATGGAAAGAAAAGAAACTTAACAGAAGAAATGGAAGAACAAAACACCCACATTACATGGAATCAACAGCATTCAACAAGCAAGCAGAGCAAACACATCCACCACCCTGCAAAGCTTACATACCTTCCAGTTTTATCTTGACCAATAGCGGTAGCACCATATCTTGAATAAGGCCTATCTGAAATAAGCAAGTCATTTTTTGTGAGCCATTGTCAGGCAACACATGAAAGATCATGGGCTTTGTTTATTCATTAGTTTGTCTTCTTCATACCAAATTAATCTGATCCTTTGCAGTTAGGAATCACACAAGTACTGATGTTAACTCGTGCTATCAATTTAATAGGAACTCTACAAGAAATTTACCCCACAAAGGGTGCCAACAAGAAAATAAAGCCACTGGTTACTGGAGATGTTTAACATTGATTCACTGGGAGGTAAACTCAAATTCTTTATTGATATATGTGGGTGCATTGTGCAATTGCATATCTAGTCAATTAAATCAGCCATCAAGTGCTCACCCATCTATGTGTTTAATCTATATAACATGACGTAGACACGATCTCCAAAGTTGTTAAAGTGTGATTCTGTTCCAACCAAATGCTGATCAGAATAATAACAGATGAACAATAATGCCCAATTTTGCAGTTACAAAGTTCTTTTAGAAGGCTGACAATTCCCACGAATAGCAACGCAGACATGTCAACTTCATGCTAATATGGAAGAAGAGTGAGGGATGGCAGCTTCAGACAGCATATGACACCAATAACCATCACACGCTGCTCGTGCCAATCAAACTCGTAGCAACATGAATTCCATGCACGATTGCGTGAATGATTTAAGCTGGATTCTGGGCATACCTGGAGAGCAAGAACGACTGCAGGTATGGTTGCCCCTGCCATCGTTTCGCCTGCACTCGTTCCGGGAACTGCGGAACACAATCCCCAAACACACAAGGCGGAAACGAACTTCAACTTCAGCATCGTCGTATCAGCTTGATGTTGGAACTTACGTGAACCGTAATGTGCGAAAGCCAACGAGGGCCTTACCTCCCGCGGCGAGACCGTTTGGGCGGCACGGATGACGGCGACCTCCGAGGCGGGGAGCGTCTCTCCCGGCGGCGGCCTCCTTCCGCTCCCTTTCTGGGGCTGTCCCTTCTCCTTTTCCTGCTCCCTCGACGCGGCGCGTCGTCGTCGCTCTCGTGGCGGACCACGGTAGCCAGTTCGGGGCGCGATGATGATCCGAGCGGGGGAGGTGGAGGTGGATGTGGAGGAGGAGGCGGAGGTAGTAGCGGACGCGGCGGCGACGGTGACCTCCGAGTCGTCGAGCGGGCCTGACGCCGGTCCCTTCCCGCTCCTTGGCTGCCCCCCTCCTTGCGTTCCCTCGACGCGGCGCGTCGTG
The DNA here is from genome assembly GCA_015847255.1 of Hyparrhenia diplandra. Classification (NCBI taxonomy): domain Eukaryota; kingdom Viridiplantae; phylum Streptophyta; class Magnoliopsida; order Poales; family Poaceae; genus Hyparrhenia; species Hyparrhenia diplandra. Next base: position 176,226 of record JADLZK010011206.1, read on the forward strand.
GTCGTTCTCGCGGCGGACCACAGCGGCCTGCTTGGAGCGCGATGGTCCAAGCGAGGGAGGGGGGAGGGAGGTAGCGGGAGCGGTGGCGACGGTGACCTCCGCGTCGTCGAGCGGCGCTGAGGCCGGTCCCCTCCTGCTCCAGGGCTGCCGCTCCTCCCTTGCGCTCCCTCGACGCGGCGCGTCATGGTCGCCGTCGTTCACGCGGCGGACCACAGCGGCTAGCTCGGGGGGCGTGACGATTCGAGCGGGGAGGTGGAGGCAGAGGGAGCGGCGGCGGCGGCGACGGTGACCTCCGCGTCGTCGATCGGTGGTGGTGGTGGTGGCGCCGGTCCCCTCCAGCGGCGACCCCAGGGCTAGCGTTCCTTCTCGCGCTCCCGGCACGCCGCGCGTCGTCGTCGTCGCTCTCGACGCGGACCGCGGCGGCCAGCGTGGGGCGCGACGATCCGAGCGCGGGGGCAGGGGGGAGGCAACAGAGGGAGTGACGGCGACGGCGTCGAGCGGCGCTGGTGGTGGCCGCGGCTACCCTTCCTCGTCGTCCCCAAGGCAGCGGCAGGCCGCGAGGCCGGCGCGACGACGAAGCCCTCGAGGCGCTCAGGACGCGACAATCCCAGCGGGGGCGGTGGAGGGAGGTGGGGCGTCGGGTCGGGCGCGCCGGCGCGTGAGCACAGCGCGTGCTCCATTGGGGTGGCTGTCCGGGAGCGGAAAGTGGTGGTGGCGTGCGTGCGTGCGTGCGTGCGTCGGGGGTTTTGTTAGGGTTTTGGCATGGCGGTTTCAAAGGATGGAGGGGAGAAAAAGGGAGAAGAGGGAGGGCGACAAGGAGTGGACGCGGGAGGGAACAGAACAGAGACAGGGAGGCGAGGAGAGCGGCGGCGATCATTCATCAGGCACGAACGCCGCGGAGACGGTGCGCACCGGTGCCAGCTGGCGGCCTGGCTGGCATGCCGAGGAAGGGAGCGCGGGTTAACAGTCTTGGGCCGGCCCAGGAAGGCACAATACGGGCCCAAAACACTTCCGCTATATGGACACATCCATATCACACATTGAGCTCAAAAAAAAAAAAAAAAATCCATATCACACATCGCACAAGCGTCAAGTGCATCTGACAGACAGTAGAAATCAGCCATCAAGTGCGTGTGATCTTGTGGTCAGTGGTTTGTCACGAATTCACGATGCTTCTGTTGGCGTGGAATGAGATCAGGTGCAATCAGTGAAAAGATTGCATGCTACTTTGTGGCACATGTAGCTTTTCAGTGCGAACAGTTACGACCGTGTGAAAGTGGAACGACCAAAAGATTGTCAGGCCTCGTTTAGTTGGGCAACTTGCCTTTGCAAATGTTAGAAAGCTAGAATTTGAACACCGTGAAGATGTTTCGCTTTGTTTGTGGTAAATATTGTTCAATCATGGACTAACCAGCTCAAAAGATTCGCCTCGCGTCATGTACAAATGTAACTATGTAATTAGTTAATTTTTTTACCTACATTTACTATGCTTTCGAACATACGTCTTTTGATGTATTTAATGTGATGTGATGGAAAGAGAATCTGAAAACTTGGAAGTTGGAGGCAAAAACTTGCCCAACTAAACAAGGCCTCAGTGAAGCCTCTGTAGGATGATCCGTGCATGAAAGCAACGTTATTGCGGAGTATACGAAACACGAATGACTGCTGGTAGATATATTTTTTTTTTTTGTAACATACAGCAGCAACAGATGGTTTAATTTCTTACTAAGAGAGCATGAATAGTATGTATAGATAGATAGATTAATTATATGTCTTTGAAATACACAGTACGTTTTCCATACACCTAATGATATATATTCCATGATTTCTGGGTGTTGTAGATCCTACTGCTTTTCTTCTAGTGGCCTCTGCATTGATAACATACATACAGTCAGTTGGCTAGCCTAGCATATGATCCAAAACTTCGTCGTATGTGGATCAGATTCGCACATATAGACTAGTAAAAGGCTGAAATTTATGGGATCTTTCCCGCTGTGACGCTGCCTGTGCTAACAATAAAATGACTGAAAATTTTTAAGTACCCTAACATGAGGCAGCCGTACAAGCATACCTGACTGAGGCCGTCGATCGGGATATCTGCCGGAGGGCTTGTAGTGGCAGGTAGGTATGTGAACTTATATTGGATATTTAAACATTTAATTCATCTCACATGAAAATGTTGTCAACTAAAAAGTTTTAGGTCTTGTTGAACTTTACAATTCTGCTATATATTCATATAATTTCATATGAAAAATTACGAGACTGTCGGTTGGTGAGAATAACTGTCAGTGAAAGCCTACTCATCACTACGGCGTCAAGGAAAGCAGTTGCAGTTTTCATGTGCTTCAGGGACTCGTTCAGACTTCAGAGCTCGCAAGCCTCCTCTTCAGGGACTCGTTCTCCTTCCGGAGCTTCATCACCTTCTGCTTCAGCGTCTCCACGTGCTGGACCGACACAGAATCCCTTTGCTGCTCCGCCTGCTTCATTCTCGTGATCCTCACTGCATCATGAGGGAACATGTTAAAGCTGCCAAGAAGCATTGCGCTGATAAGATCTAAGGCAATTTTTACTACTTTAATTTCTGAAGATCAAACGAGGGGTTGACGGTTCGTATTTTCTGTCCCCTGTTCAGAACTGAAAGGCAATAGCCCATGGAACGCTACTTGATAAGCATGTTGAGGATAGAAACCATCATTTTCTTTTCCCGTTTCAATTGGTTCATGATGTCTGCTGTTTGCAGAAACTCGTCTCCTTTTTTTTTCAGTTGACCAGTTCACTAAGAACTTACACTCGTTTTCTGCATTCTGAAGCTTCCTGTGCATGTCCTTTTTCTCCTCTTGTTCAATAGAAAACGCATCCCTCAAATCCTGGATCTCATTTTTATCTGTACAGGGAACCAAGAAGAATTGGCATCAGGTGGGCTAAGAATAAGAGACTATTCCAGAAGAAGGACTAATCGTAAACATAGAAAGGAAGTTAAGAGCATTACACTGTGAATGCACATCAGCAGTAACCTGCTCCAACCTGCTACCTAACATGTCAATGTGAGCTTTATGGGTACTCAGCTCCGACTTCAGTTGCTTCATTGCAGCTTCATCTCTTGCTTGCTGAACAAGGGCGTGGCTGATTGCAGTAAAAGTCGATAGCTCGTTCAGTTTTCACAAAGCAACCAGCAGGGAAATATTAGCTGAATATGACTCACTCAGCGGTCATATTCAGCCGCCCTCAAAAGATAGTTTCTTACCTGAGCTTGTTCTCCAGGTCATTGATGTTCATTTCACTGCTTTGCTTAAGTTGCTCAGTTTCCCTCTTGTGCTCCTGCATTAAATTTGATGCATGTAGATTAATTTGTGGATTTCCCAGAAGCTTAGGTGTTAGGAGGCAATTTGTTACCTCTTCCATGGATAGCAATCTACTATTTGCCTTTTCCAGCTCTTCCTTCAGATTTTGAGCTTCTGCGTGGAATTTCACCTGAATAGCATAAGTCATATCAGAAACAATCCAAAATTTTATTATCATAGGCACAGCATCATACTAAACAAAGCACATATCATATAACAAAACTTGATGACAACCCCACATTCCTAGACATCATAATGTCCTTGAACAAATGTTCAGACACTTTGAGGCCCCATTATAATACATGTCCTTGTACTGGTTCCACATTTCCAGCAAAAGAAACGAAAAACCAAGACCAAACTACAGAAGCATTTGGCAATCAATCAGTCATCATATCTGTTAAAACTGCTCCCATGGAAGCAGAATCCTGTTCAATTAGATCATAGGTGACAATGGCACTTGCTAGCCTTGGAGTATGCAGTACTACATACCACCTTATAAATGCACACTGTAAGTAGCAACTTACCTGGTTGGTGAACTTGAATAGAGTTTCTGTGTACAGTCTTCTTAATCGCTCATTGTCTGCAGAGCATGAAGAAAAGTAAATGATTAGCTACTGCATAGTTTACAGTCTTTTAAGACAGGAGACTGAGTTTAAACTTGTAGAGGTGACTGAAGTGGTTAACCTGTCTTAAGATCTGTAATATGTGATTCAAGAGTTTCACGCCTTTTCAACTCAGTGCTGCAATTTACTCTTAAAGACTGGGCCTCCATAAGTGCATCTTTGTACCCCTGTTCAGAAAAAAGAACCGAAACACAGAGGACCAATAAGGACAGAAATTGCCAAAAAAAAAAAAAAGTATGAAATATGACACAGACCATCTTCCTTAGGTAATGCAAACTCGAACAGCTGGACATTTAGAAGAAAGTGAACTTATGTACATATATATGCCAGCAAGGAAACCACAGCATTGTTGAAATACAACATCTAACTATAACTAGCAGGCAGCTTAGCCTGCTAGTCTGCTACCAACAACACATCACGCTACACTCTCTGTCATTCTGAGACTCTCTGTCACTCTGAGTCACTCTGGACAGGACATCTTGCCAAACATGCCAGGAGGCACCCACTTTCCACTTGCAATCACTTGGGAATTTCATCGAACGAGCAGTGAGCACGCGGTACTTGCCAAAAAAGGCTCAACGAACGATCGCTAGAACTTCCAGTTCTCGAACTGGTCACTGGATCAACACGCGAAGGAACCACCGATGATCCGATCAGGTCAGCACAAACGCAGGGCGCGATCATTCGAAACCAAACCGAAACGGATCGCGGATGGACCGCGAACGCGGTTCGCGGCCGGGCGGCCGTAGTGTAAGTAGAACCGAGCAGTAGGGGGTGCCGCGCGGCTGGTATCAAGTACCTGGGACACGCGATGGAAGTTCTGGAGCAGCGATTTCAGCTCCTCGTCCCCGACGCCACTTCCATCGGCTCGCCTCCTCGCGTTGCTCGGCTCCGCCGCCCGGTGGACGGTGGTGGTGCCAGACTGCCAGGTGCGCACGGACCAGTCGGCGAGGCGCCAGGTGTGGTGGCCTGGACCGCCTGGTGGGGACAGGAAGGAAAGAAGGACGTTGAGCTAAAGTGATACTAAGTAACCGTAGGGTCTCTTTTGCAAAAAGAAATTGGCGTATTTTTTTTAAAAAAATAATAAAATTATTTTAATAAATAATTATATACCTAGGTGTTGTTTTATAAATTACTCCTACAAAACTTTCACCCCTTATCGGCTCCTGAGCGTCAAATAAAAAAGGTTAAAATAAGATCTAGTCGGCAATCAATTAGCTGACTAAAGCCCTGTCGTCAATCCTGCAGCCGATAAGTATCCAGTCGGCTATCCAAAGTACCGATAGCATCTATTGTTGCAAATTTCCTATAACATCATATAGATTTGCAGTTACTTATTAAAATAATGTTCTTTTAAAAAAAAAAAAAAAACCCGCCCCAAAGGCACGCTTGTGCCCCTTTGGCAAAAGAGCCTACTGTAATACAGAAGAGGCTGGGATTTTTTTTTTTTTTTTTTTTTTTTTGAAGACTTTTTTTATGTTTATGATGACAAGTCGACGATGCACCCTAGATTTTTATGCTGTGTTTGGTTGCCGCTTGAACTCTGTCGCCACATAAGTCGGAGCCAGAGTGGAAGCACCAAAATAAATAAATGGCTTCACCTCTACGCGGCTAGGGACAGAGTAAAAGTACCATAAACAATCTGAATGAAGAGCTACCAGTGCGTAGCAGGTCAGAGATGGGGATATGTTTTTTCAGTCAATCGACGACTTTACATAAATTCTTGCCGCTGTGCTTCCAAACTAAATTCACAGTCAAAAGAACACATCTCAAATTGCGTGTTTATTTCAACCCACATGAGGCCCTTCACAGTAGACAAAACTCTGAAAACGTAGTTCTTTTATTGGCGTACCATAAACGCTGCCGCACTGTACAAACTGTTTTACAGAACCTCCTCTAGCTTCAGCTCTCAAAATTGAGCTCTTGTGTGCCACTTAGACTTGCTTATGATCCTCCTAAGAGCTTCCGTGGCTTCATCCAGTGTTTCGACGCTGTGATCCACCTCAAAAGCTATCCTCTGGATGTTGAACTGCAAAAACCCGCCCAAGAAAACTTTATGTTGTTCTGCCATTAAGAAATAGTAACCACTACCATGGCATGGCAGCACAACGTATAACCTCATGATCTCAGTTCTCAGGACTGGAAACAGAGACTTGAGGTGTTGAATCATGTAAAGACCTTCAGTAGGTTGTACCTGTGCACCATGTCGAACGCGGATATCGATACCTTTGCTATCCATTGAAATAACAGCTACATCGTCTACCTCTCCTTCATCAGTTGATGTTGACAGAAGTTCTTTCAGAGGCTTTGAGAACATTGAATTGAGTTCCTATCAAAGGGCAATAGATGGAGCAGAGGAATCACTTCCAACTATAGTACCTAAAATCAAATGAACCAGACAATCATGGAACATATTGCTCGCCAAGCAAATACTCATTAGATTACCTTCAGATTATGTTCCCCTCCATCCATTGCAATCTTATCAGGCTGCAGAGCCTCATATTCGTCCACATCTATCCAAGCAACAGTACCAAAACCTCCAATGAAATATATGTCACTGGAACAAAGCTCGCATGTGATTATCAGATCTATCAAATAATCTAAAAAATATACTACTGATACTGCAAAATCTATGTAATCATAACAAAATAAGCTAAAACTTGTACAATCTCACAAATTTATTGCAACTCCACATTAGCAGGAAAAGGACTAGAGAAATAGATCTGATCATCTGAATGAAAGAGAATTAGTACAACTGAACCACGGATTGTATAGTTACAAAGGACTAGTTCCTTTGATTGTTGCAAGAGTAGTCTTGATTAGTTTTTTTTTTTTCTTTTAATAAATCCAATGAGGAAAAAAAAACTACATAGTGATCGCATCCAAGTGTGGTCGGGAGGAAACAATAGCTGTTTCACCTTGTAAATGAACTTAAACAGTAAACTAATTAGCTGTAAATCTTGTGTACTTTGTTATAGAGAATAATTGCCTTTATCACAACCAGACAAGCAAGAAGAAAATGCATATTACATAGAAACACCAATACCCATGAAATCTCACAGGACACTAATACGAAAAGTTGAGAAAATAGTTCTCATTAATGCAAATTCAGGAACTACCTTATTGTGTGCATTCTGTAGTAGTAAAAGTTACCCCACTGTTGGGATGCCCACTGCTGGTGCTTTGAAACATACTGTTGATGAGCCCATTCCTGATACATTTTATTAATTCCATTCAAGAATTAACCAAATATCTGAAGGGGGAATATCCAAGGCAGAAGCACATGAAAATAGTTGGTTCCTCAGTACTATTATATAGCCTCTGGCTAAGTTCTTTACATCATATACCTAGCTACCTACCTCATAGGAAACAGAACTCTCAGATGCCTACCTCATGTTCATGAGTCTTTTACCCTCATTTTTTGGGTAGGTTTTCAGTTAGGGTGACTGATAAGGATTGGTAAACAGAAGTGGGCAAAAAAAAAAAAAAAAAAAAAAAAAAAAAAAACTGCAACTTGGCACTTCTTAAACTGAAGGTACATAATTCACATAGGAACAAGATAATAGCAATATGGCACACATGTCCAGAAATAGCTGCATAAGTGTAAATATCAAACACAAAATTTACTGAATCGGGTGGCATGGCACTGAAGGAGACGGTATTCAGGAAAAGAGATAATATCAGTAGTAACTTTAGTGCAAACCTGTTGTTCAGTGGGCAACGGAATGACATCACCAAAGATAGTTACTCGTGCATTTGATAGTCCACTCCATCCAGGTACCTAAGAAAGGTTCAGAACATTTTAGTACAAAATCAACAAAGACATTTCAAGAGCTGGTTATATTGTTGGTCCAGGTAACACAATTTGAACACTATGAGTTGGTCTGCCAGAGGACAGCTTGGCCTTAGCAAACTTGGGATACAAGAAGGTCTTCAACCACTACAGCATATTCTAAACTGCATAAAGTAGATGCTACTTATCCTTAGGCTAAGAGCTGAAAACAGCTTGACAGAAATAGTAAATAGCTAAATAGTTTTAACTAGATACATAGCGCAGGCACTAGGCATATATATAGTATAGCTGACTGTCAAATTTACCTGTACAACAAGGGTGCATCTTGGGTCTGCCAATAAATTTCTTGTGTGGATGGCTAGCGGGGATAATGAGAAGATTGGGTCTTCACGACAAAAATGCAAAAATAAATAAATAAATATAGCAATCAGAAACTTGGATACAAGATGTGTTATTCAAATCACTTACGGCCAAATGGGTCAGGTGCAAAATCTACTAGAGAACCAAATGGGTATCCTTCACGACGGTGATGCATCCGAGACATTATAGTGCACAGATGAGCAAACCTTGCCTGGTTTTACAAAAGAAACATGAACGTAGTCGTTACAAGTTCCTTCTCATGTCCATATTAATTGTTTCTCTCTTTATATCTCAGATACAACTAAACCAAACACAAGAGAGCGTAAACATACCTGTTCCATGAGGTTGCGAACGGCCAAAGCTGGTGGTGGTAAATCATGAACAGCAGTTGCACTGTGCACACCACCTGAAATAGGTGTTCTGAATAGGCCAGTCCTTGAGCCACCAGTGTTACTCCCACTACTTCCAGAAGTGCCAGCATCATCATGTTTAGTGGTATCCATGCCATTGCTTGTGCGTAGAGTTACATTATTCTTTCAATAGAAAAGGAGAGAACAATAATCAATCTTGGAGAGCTCATAAAAAATTCAAATTATACAGAGCAATAACAATTAACCAAATATAACACTGTACCCAAAGGGTAAGAGCTTAAGAAAGAAAACATTTCCCCAATAAAACAATAAGAAGCATGGTGATTTATGAGTGAGCAGGTGAGCATTGCCATAGTTCATTGCCCCAGCATACACTTCATTCTAGTTGCTTGTAATTACTGTGACATTGTTGTGTCTCTTGTAGAAATGACTTTTCAGGCATGAAAACACAAACAACAAAGAAAAAGTGCAGCTTACAGTCATAATATTACTTTGGCATAGTGGTGAGGTTTCTCCAAAAGCTAAAGCACTTCAACTGTTTAACATGGAGATTGAAATAAAACCACCAGTAGATGTAGGAGGGAAAGTGAACATTATGAAAAGTAAGAAGACAAAGCAAAATGTCCTCCTAAGCCATTAGCATATCACTTTCAATATCTATACAGACATCTAGAGAAAGGTAAATCCACCATCCAGAATCAGCCAACCAGGAACCCTTTTGGCAAAGATAAAGGCCAAATATGAACAAATAAAGTAACAGAAACCTGCACAAAAATGCAGCGCAAAACTCCCATCCAAAGTGTCGTGTATGCAAGCAAGCTCATGACTTCATTCATTAACTAGCTTAAATTTTAATAAATATAATCTAACTCAGCATCGGTTTAGAACAGTGCAGTGGTAACAATAATTTCTGTATTTGGCAAAAGTTACCAAATTAGTGAACCAGGTTACATCATCATATACTAAAGGTCATTATTATAATAAATAATAAACTATTTTACCAAATTAGTCATGGGTCAGCAATTGGTGCTGCTTGAAGAGCAAATTCCTCCCAGACTATTACTTTCTCCAATTTGATTAAACAGTCTAAACTTTTGTCAAGCCAGACGGGCAACTTGAATCTTCAATGCAAGCATAGCATACACATGCCAAAATAATTCTCAAAAACAAATGCACATGAAAAAATAATAGTTTCAATTGTTCTACTGATGAAAGCTCCTTATACAGCAGTTGAACTGTCCGCAAAACCCCGTATACTAAAGTACAGTACAATACGTCAGGTACAGAATCGCACGGGTTGGATATATATCCATCTCTGTCAACAACATATCATAACACCAGCGAGTACAGTACCTCGAGTACTGGAAAACCTTCCGCCTCGCCAGCCGCGTAGTCGGCGGGGTCCAGGGACCCGTCTTCCCCTGCTCCAGGGAGCAGGCGGCCGCCGATTCGGGGTGGAGTGCGCAGCCAGCGCGTGGAGATGGCGAGGGAGGAGGGGCTCCTGCGGGGACCGGGGAACACAGCGGAAGCTCGGCGGAACGGCAGGGACAAGGAGGGCGATGCGTCTCCGGCGATCCCCGGTGGCGAGAGCACGGAGGAGTCCATAAGTGGAAGGGAAAAGGCTATAGTGGAGAAGTGAGCGAGGGGTATCTAACAGCTAGTACTGACTACAGGGCCAGCACGACATAGTGGGCCCCACCGGCAACCAGATAAACCCCACCAGCCACCTTGGAGAATCTTATCGACGATTTTTTTTTTTTTAACCAGAATAAGGATGGGAATAAGTATTCTCGTTAAAATATATTCTCGTTTTTAAAACTTGTCTTCCTAGTCCATAAATCTTAAATTTAACAAAAATATAAAAAAATATTTACTATACGTGATAGCAGCAAGTATCATTCAGTGTTATTCTATGCGCTAAACAATGAACAGTTGGTCACCTACTGTTTAACCATTATTCAGGCAAAACAAATGTTTAAGCAGACAAAACGATCGGTCAAAACAACCAATTATACGAAAAAAATTATAAAACATATTTAAAAAACCTATTTAAGATAAAAAAAACATTCATATTTTATAAATAAACCTAATTAAATTTAAGAAAGTTGACTAACCAAACTAGGATGACATCTTTTTTTGGTCAAGTTTGCTCATCAAAAGTGATGTAAAAAAATGTTGTCAAAATAGTACAAATCAATTCAGTAAGTCATGGAATAACTTCGCCATTTGATTCTTGGCGGCAACAGTAGCAAAATAACCGCTCAAGCTTCACAGCATACGCCAGGGCTCGCATGTTAACTTTCCAGCGCAGTGCCAAAACCAAATCTGGCATAACTTTCAGCACAGGCTTCACTTGAAGGAAATAAAACGTGCAAAGCTCCCCCATTGCACCAGTATGGATAATAATAAATGAAATAATCACTGTGTTGTACATGTAAACGAAAAGGGTTGAGAAAGTATAAGGGGGCCAACTCAAGGGAGGGGATAACCTGTTACCATCCCAAAACCCTAACTTCCAAAACTACATGTCACTTTCCTGTATCCTGTATCATATAGTAAGTAGATACTAGCATGTAGAATGCCCTCCATCTTTTCTAAAAGCAAAGAATAGAGCAAACAAAAAAATGTATGTACAGGGGTTCATTGCTGCTGCTTCCTTCAGTTCTCTTCCATCCATATCATTGCATGCCATTGGATCCAAACTAAGCTAGACAGGACCACAGCACCAGGAAGATGGGTGAAAATGCATCCTGAAGATATCTCACAGCTGCCAATACGGCTCAAGTATTCCGTAACATTTTCAAAAGGAATCACGGTATTAGTGCAAACTCTTTTTGCTTAGATAACTTGCTATGGACATGGACACAGTACTGTACAGTCACTCGCCAAGGAGATCACTACAGCTGCATAACATTAGGAGAAGTCAATTAACATGACCAAAACTAAAAACTTGATTTTATGAAGATAAAACATGATAGAACAGTCAACAGTGCACATTTATCAAGATGGTTCCTATATCACTGATATATATACTCATTTTATTGGCACAATTATATATTTAAGAGAATTACTTCTTTCCCTAGTTTCATTAACTTTTCATTTCCTAAATCACTGCTTCCATCAAACCAATGCTACAGTGATGAATGTTCAGCAAACCAGTCCAATATATGTTTATCAATTATCATCAGGTGCATATGCTATGCAGCAACTATTGTAGTGAAACATGAGTGCAAGACTGTCATGGTATGTTTCAACATGCACAACACAGTTTGCCAGACAGCAGAGCCATAACAGTAGAAAGTTAAATTCTTGCTTAGTAAAAGCATTGCACACCTTTACACAGAGTTCAAATAAAACTAGCAAGCAACGCATGCAGTGCAAGCCAATATATCAAGACGCCAAGTCTTAAGGTCGGTTGCCTCATGAGCAATCTATCACCTGAGACCCTGTTAACAAAACAAAAAGGAAAATTAGTGATCCCATCAAAACATCACGAATCGCCAATCAGTAAAGTAACAAGTGAGAATGCAGTTACCACATCCCATCAATTCTGTCTGATACCGGTCGAAAGTGAATTTAGGAACAAAACGTGACATAGTCAATGACTTGAAACCATGAGCTGCAATGGCAATATAAAATCAATCAGAGAACAAAACTAAAATTGAAAACTAGTTAGGAGTAGAATGCAGGACATATGCTACCTTTGTCATCATCTTCGTCATCAAAAGGCTTGTCCTTCTCCATCTCTACATCGATAGCAACTTGGTCATTGTTGACTCTTCGCGCACCTCGTATCTGAGTGACAACTGCAGCTGGGCTTACTTTTTCATTCTGCACCCAAATTAAGCATAAATAAACTACTCCAATACATATTAATCACGTAGTTCTATATCCACAAAATAAAATATCCTTACCATTTGCTCAATCTCTGAAGTGCCAGGCAAGTTTAAAGATCTGCTCTGCTGATTGGATACCCTGTCCCGGCGAAGTAACCCTATCTGGGAATCCTTTTGGCTCAATGAGGCTTCTAGAGCATCTGATTTACGCATCAACTCCTCCATTTTGGTCCTCTCAACCTGTAGTAAAGAATCTTTACTTTGGACTGTAACCCTTAGATCATCTGATTCAGCTATCAGAGATCCTATTTTTCTGTCCAACATATCCATATAGACAGGAACTTGAGTGTAATCATAATCATTGGCACTTTCAGCATGCATACCGAACTGCAACAGTGTTCTTTCTAACCATTTCATGAAATCTTTTATCTGAGATGAGAACTTTTTGTTACTCTCTTCAGTGGTTAGCAGTTCATTAGTGCTTCTTGTAACTTCTTGTCGCAGAAAAGAGATCTCAGAATCTCTTTCTTGCAATTGTGACTGAAGGTTTTCCACTTCTGCAAGAAGATTCTCAGACAAGCTATGCAACTCATCAAATTTCTCAACAGTCGTTGCCAGTTTTGCCAGAGCTTTGGTTCTAGAAACTTCTGAGGTCTTCAAGGCAATCTCTTTCTCCTGCAGCATTTGCTCCAACTGAAGGCTTTTATTCTCCAACATTTCAAGCTCTTTTTCTTCTTCATCAAGTGCTTGCACCAAACCTTCAATTTCTGCAGAACACATAAAAACATATGAACAACCAAAGGAACATTTTTTTTTCTGTTATTTTTAATTACAAGAAAACATGTAGCAGCGAACAAAACACAAGTAATTGAACCAAAAAATGTTCTGACAGCTCACCTTGGTCTTTTCTGCTTAGTTCATCAGTCAATTTCTCAATTCTTCCATGCTGCTCACTTGCCACTGATTCCATATTTTTAAGTTCATTTAATTGAGTCTCTAAATCCTTCTTTTGATTATGCAACACATCAACCTGTTTCTCCAAATTTTGGAGCTCCATTCTTGCATCTTCAAGATCAACTGAGAGCTGCTTTGCAGAAGATTCAGCCACCCTTAACTGATATGATAGCTCAGAACTGATTGTACTAATTTGGATATCTTTAGCTTGAAGCTCCTGTTGCAACTCAAGAACAGTAGCCTTCAGTTCCTTTGTGCTGCCTTCATTACTGTTCTGAGAAGCTTTTACAGCCATAACTAACTGTTCAACTATTGATTTTATCGTTCATCTGCAGAATGCTCAACAGCATGGCTGTGGTTACCAGGGTATATATCACTCATTCCTTCAATCTCAGCAACTGAACTAGTGCATGCTTCATATAGCAAGCTCATATTCCTACGTGCAGATACAATCTCCTCATCTCTTTCTTTCATCTCTGACTGTAGTTCAACATATTTTGCTCTCAAAGATTCCAATTCATTATGCTGAGAAGTGAACCTGTTCTGCAAGGCGGACATAACATCAAATAGCTCGGTTGCTTTCTGTTCAACTGAAAAGCCATGCTCATCAATGTTTCTTTTGAGATCATTACAGTCCTTTACACAATCAGATAAAGCATGACATGCAATAGCAAGATGATGCAAAAACTGACTTTCATCGGTATCGTCCATCTTAATTTCCAAAGGAGCATTTGGAATATAAGCCTTCTGTAAAGAGCAATTAGAAAGTGGTTAGAACTTGCTACAAATCAAAAGGCAACACTCTTTGAATTTCATATAACATCTGTGTGTACTGTTTCACCACAGAAAAAAGCAAGGTCATTAAGTTTCCATTTTACTATGGATGGAAATTACATATTCCAAGGAAAATATTGATGACTTCCATGGTGAACCAAAATGGTGCCAAGAAAATATAAAGATAAGGTTATATTTCTATATATAAATATTACTTTTAAGCAATACAATCTCATTTAATAAAGAAAAATAGGTTGAAGTTTATCTAGCTTTGCAAAAAAATGCAAGTTAAGGAGTTGCATGTCTTGGATATACATGCATACAAGTTAACCTTCAAAATGGTATAAAACTTGCTAAACCATAAAAGTTGTTGTCAGTATTTTGAAATGAGGCAAAACATAAAAAAAGTGTGCTTATAGCATAATGTACCTTGTTGTTTATGCGGTTGGACAAAACATGTTTAGAGGCAATTGGTATGTCCATCATATTTGTGCCATCCATCCATTTACCAGAAGACCCCATGAAGTTCTCCATATAGCAGATAAGGTCCACATCCTTACTGAATGTATTGACAAGGCGGTGTGAAAGTTCAAAGCAGACTTCTCTTAGTTGACTGCAGGTGGAGTTCAGCTCCAACAAATGATCTGCTTGCCTCCTCCTGGTTTGTGACTGTGCATGCATAATATGCTCAAGCTGACGAACAGCATCAGCTCTTGCAGATTCTGTAACACTGTATTGTTTAGAAGATTCAGAAAGTGCAGCTTCTGCCTTGACCAATTCCTCCTGCAGGTTGTCCGCCCTTTCATGAGCTTCATTTAACTCAGCAAGAAGCAGCTCTGTTGCTCTTTTTGATTTCTTCACTTCATTTTGCGATGAAACCACTGTTGACTGTAGGTCGAGGCAAAATTTTGCAATCTTTTCAACCTTGGTCATTGGATCCATATCAAATTCGAGCAACATCCACTTTATTTAAAGCATTTAGTAGTCCACTCAAGTACTGGTTTGTTTCATGCAAGTTCTTCTCATTCTCAGCCAATCGATCCATTAAAGATGATTTCTCGTTCTCAAGTGATTCTATGTGCTGTTTTCTTTCACTTCTAAGTTTCTCTATCACGGCATTCATCTCTTCCATAGTTTGCTTTAGGCTGTCTCTGTGTTGCACTAGGCCCTTCCCTTTTCTGACAGCAACATTTAGTTTCTCCCTCAATGTGGCACACTTTTTGCTCCTCCTGATTTAACTGCTGCTGCAGATTGTCCCGTTGCTTGCCCACACATTCTAGTTCAAGAGCAAGTGACTGATACTTTTGCATCTGCTCAGCATCACTTTCCTCCAATTTACTTCTTTGAGCATGTAATGTCTCAATCTCCAGCATTAGTGATTGCACCTTCTCCACAGCTTCATCACGCTCCTGCTCCACTAAGGCCAGATTGTTGCGAGCATGGTCTAACTCGTTACTTAAAGAATTTAGTTCCATCTCTTTCTCATATGCACCAGTGTCCGATTTAGAGGCATCGTTAGATGGCTTGATATCCTCTAACTGAATCTCTCTCTCAGCAAAATTGCTTTCAGTGGACTTGGACAAAAGAGTACCATAGTCATCTAAAAGTTTCCTCAGCATTTTGCCCAAGCACAACACAGTAGAAACGCCCCCGATGAAATTTCAGAGTCACTGCTATCCTGCAATGTGTTTTGCACCAAATTCAGCAGTTTGTGGATCTCGGTGTCCATTTCATGATAGTGCCTGCTCTCCTCAGTTTTTTTCAGCTAACTTATCCCGCAGTTCAGATAGATCCTTTTCGCAATTTATCCCTAACAAACTCATCTTGAACAGCTTTCTCAGAGAGCCCAAGGAACTCAAATCTCAGTTTCTCTAGGCTTTGTGAAAAGAAATCCTTCTCAGCCTTTATAGCAACAACCGCTGCACTGAGTTCAGATATCCTTTTATGCGACTCTTCTAGATCAGCAATAAGCATTTCTGAGGAATCCTCAAGATGTTCAATCTTCAACTGTAATGAATCTCTCTCCTGTTCCACCTCCAAGAGTCTGTTTCCTAACCATGCTAACTTATCTTCTGCTTCCAACATCCTGAACTGTGGGGGAATGCTAATTTGGCCAAGGATTTCTTCCCATTTCTGTATAAGACTATTCCTCTCCACTAGAGATTGTTCCAGCATATTGTTCTGTTCAGCCAGCTCATAGAATCTCCTATTCCGTTCCTCGTATTTACTCTTTACTTCATCAGATACTGAATTTGAATTTGAGTTCTGCTCATCGTTTATGACATCCATAGCCGCACCAGACTCAGAATGCCCATCAACTGAGGATCTCTTGTCACCATCAGGTAGAGTAAAAGAAGTGCCAATGGCCATCTTTGACAGCAGCTCTATTTTTTCAACTATATCTCGAGAATGAAATTGCTCTGGCAAGTCTAGGTCTTCTAAGACTTCTTCAATTCTCTGAAGAACAGAGTCTTTCAGAAGAAATGAATCCCTTTAGAGCTGTAGCTGAATTCCTTATGTATGAGAGCTCCGATTCCAAGGCTTCAATTCGATCTGCTTCTGTATAGGATTTGAGCTTGGCTTCCAACTCTTTCAGCGATGATTCCTTTAACTGCAGTTCTTGTGTGAGTTTATCGATCTCACCAGACTTCTCCAGCAGAGACTGCTTAAGGCTGTCACGCTGCACTATCAAACCTTTACCTTTTGCAACAGCAATACTAAGTTTTTCCTTGACAGATGAATGTTTCTGATCTAACTGTTCAACTTCAGAAACCTTTTTCTGAAGCTCAGTCTGTGAAATTTCAAGAGCTTCATCCAGCTTTTTTTCATGCCATCCTTCAAGACTGGAATTTCAGTTTCCAGCTGAATGTTTAGTGCATTGAGCTGGTCGAATCTGTCTTGCAAATCACACAGCTTTGGTAAAATTTCCTCTTTAATCAATGTAGGCAAGGGGTAAGACCACTTTTCAAATGAAATCTGGTCAAACATGACGATCTCTTGCAAGCATATCTTTGATAAACGAATTTCTTCAGCTGCATTTTCAAATTTCTCGATGCATGAAGCCACACCCTCCTCAATGCATGGGAGAAGGATGGTAAGAATATGATCTTCCTTGCTAGACCCTTCACCAATATCAGATATCAATTGAACTGCTGAGGAATGATTTGCTGAGCGTGAAGCCAACTTTTCTGCAACAGCAAGACATCTACTGTGCAGTTCATCTTGGCTGCATTTTTACTTGAAGAACCTGACTTGAGCTCCTCATTCAGAATGCAAACTTCATTCAAATTTTTGTTAGAGAATTGCATCTCATGTTGAGCTCCTCAACTTCTTCACATTTACTCAACAGCCTCGACTCAAGGCCGGCATTAGTTGACAGCACAGATTGGTGGTCGTGCAACAAATTCTTCAAATGCTCGATGAGTCTTTCATATTGACTTTCAATTGGTTCATCTACACTATATCCTGCCCCAAATCCATCTGAACTTCTAAGTGAATCACATAGAAGTTCCTGCAGGAATCATACAGTTTCTTGACAATTCCATTTACTTGTTCACTCCTCTCTTGAGCAACACTGTTTGCTTTCCTGAGCTCCACCAGAGAAGTATTGAGCTGAGCATTATCAATTTGAGCAGACTCTAATTCCTCATGAAGACTTTGGAATGATCTAGCAACAAGGTCCACACAGCTCAAAGTGTGGAAGTTGAGACCTTCACTTTCACTGGAATCATTAGGAAATACAGCACCTCCCAAAGAGGTGAGCTTATTTGTTACTTCACTGAGTAAATCTGATAAAGACATTCTCTCCTTCTCAAGGATGGAAATCCTTTCT
Organism: Hyparrhenia diplandra; assembly: GCA_015847255.1. Classification (NCBI taxonomy): domain Eukaryota; kingdom Viridiplantae; phylum Streptophyta; class Magnoliopsida; order Poales; family Poaceae; genus Hyparrhenia; species Hyparrhenia diplandra. The sequence continues at coordinate 194,110 of JADLZK010011206.1, forward strand.
GCTGCATCCTTCTGCAACAGTTCTGCTTGATCAATGAGCTTTGCAGCATTACTTTTTGCATCCTGCTGCACAGTGGCGACCTGATTGTGCAGATTATCAATTGCATCCTTGTAGTTGCTCAGCTTGCCAGCAAGTTCATCCATTTTGGCTTCAAGAACAACAGTCTGTTGTCTATCTATATCATGCTGCATAGTAGACTTGACATAAAGTTCAATTCTGTTACACAGTTCAGCCACATATTCTTCAGCTTTTTGTAATATCTGAGCCCATCACCACAAATTTTTTCCCCTAGGCGCCACAGCATCTCCCGAGATGACTTTTGCAAATTATCATGCTCCCCCCTCAGACGGTCCAGTATCATCGCCGCTTCCCTTTGACTCAAAGGATTTAATGAGTTTTGATACCAGAACCCGTCCATCGGACCTAGAGGAGATCCTCTCTAGCAACTTTTCAAGATCATGCAAATCACCTCTTGCCACCTCTAGATGGCCCTTCAGTGACTGCAAGGCGGTTGAGTTACATGAGTCATTCGCATTAGCCAGATTAGACGAACACTGATTATTACCATGGCTAACAAGTCTAGGGCTTGTAATGGCTCTTTCAGCATTCTCAGTAGTGACTTCAGACAAGTCCAAATGAAGTTGTTGATGCATAACATTCTGGAATTGTCCCAGCACCACATTGTACTTGGTGTCTAAGTCTTTGATTGTAGATTGGTAAATATCGATGCTGCTACTTGTGTACAGATTTTCCTCAATTAGCTGCTCAGTGAGTTGTCCGAAGTATGTTTCTGTATCTTTGACATGTGACTCAAGCTGGTTATGCTTGGCATACGAAAGTTCCAACTTGTCATTTAGTTCAGATAAATCTGAAGAAAGCCTGTCCTTTTCATTACATAGATACAAATTGTCTTCTTGGAGTTTCATTTTTGCTTCTCTTTCAGAGGCAAAATTCGCAGATAGTTCCAAATTATCTTTCTGTAATGACTCCAATAAAGCCTGACAATTTGCCAATTCTGTCAAAGTATGATTCAAATTCTCATTGGAGGAACGCAGGTCACACTCCAAAACTTTACATCTGCTACTGCTAGCATCCATTTCCTCTTTAACAGAAGCTAAGCTAAGCTCAAGACCTGACAACTCTGATAAAAGCTTCCTGTTATCAGAAGATAGATGGTCCCGCTGCTCTTCAATTTCTTTTTGGCTTCTTTCTCGAAAGCAAGGCTTGCAATAAGCTCCATGTTCTCCTTTTGCAGAGCTTCCAGTAACAATTTGCTGTTAGCTAATTCACTATGGATTTGTTCTGTGCTCTCCTTGGAGGAATGTAGCTCACTCTCCAAATGTGTGCACCTTGCATTGCTAGTTCTGATTTCTTCTTTCAAGGAAGCCATGGACAGTTCAAGTTGTTCCTTTTCTGTGTTCACCTTGGAGAGCTCATGCCTACACTGATGAAGCTCTTTGTCAACTGCTAGCTTGCTTTCTTCAGTTTCTTTTAGTAGTACCTGGAGCTTGGTGGTCTCATCAGAAGATTGTTGTGTAAAATCCGAATAAAGGCCAGCAGCCTCATTTAGCTGCAACTGGAGAAAATCCCTTGATAGAGTTGCAGAGAACAGATGACTTTGTATATCCTCGAAGTGAACTTGCATAATGCCTTGCGATCCCGCACTACTAGATAAAGCTGGATCACCCTTCGGCTCACAAAGTGGCATATCCACTGCCCCTGTTGGCTTCTCCTGTACACTCAAATCATCTCTAGTGACAGCTTCGTCGCTAACACGTGTTGTGCTTGGGTCTTCAAGGACAGCCTCCTTGTCTACTCCATCAGTTTCGTCCTCAGCGCCTCTTCTCGTACTCTCAGGAATCTCATTTGAAGCTGCAACAGCCAATTGTTCTCCATGTGCAGTCTCGGCAGCTATGTCAGAAGAAGCTGTGGGCTCAACATCATGCTGTGTATCTCCATCCAATGGCCTCCCAGAAACATCCATCGCCATTTGTTGAGCTCCTTCATCACTGTTATTATCAGCTCCGATGTCTTGAGAATTAGTAGGCACCTCAGTGACTTCTTTGAACTCGGAGCTTGTTGGCATGTCAACAGGATCCGTTTGCACCTGCTTGTGTTCCCCTAGCGGATTGCAATCATCATCGGCTCCATCACCTTGAGAAGAAGTGTTCAACTCCATGTTATCCACATCACCCAACTGAGCTCCTACAAGATCACCACCAATGCCGTCTCCACTGGTAGCCTGAACTGGTAGATTCTCAGCATCAGCTGCCCGGCTTTCACGCTGCTCCAAAATCCCCTGCTCACTGGTACCGGCATTACATGCATCGGAGCCATCACCCACCTCCTGTTCCTGCACTGTCTCCTGTTCTGGCACAGCATCGGCACTCTCCGCATAGCTGGACTCCACGGTCCCAGGCCCCTCACCATTGCACTGCTCCACCTGAGACCTCTCCGCTTCCTGCATTGGCAGACAGGCAGGCATTACACACCCAGCAACAGCGGCAGCAGCAACCCCCTCGAAAGTTCAAAACCCACAAACATCACACTGGAGTGCTCGAGACTCACCTCAAATGAAGTGCTCCCGCCGCCACCACCACCACCACTACCCTCCCCGGCGAGGAGTTTCAACCCAACAGGCGATTTGGGCTCGGGAACAGACTCCTCATCCGCCTTGGGTGGCCCTTCCTCAGCCTCCGCGTCGGCGTCGACCTTCTTGCCAGGACCTCGCTTCTCCTTCTTCTTCCGGAACTGCTGCAGCTGCACGCAACCGTAAACGTAACGCTCGATCAAAAATTCCCCGGAAAAAAAAAACCAGGAGTGCGAATTCGCGGGACTCGGTACCTTCTTCCGCCCGGCAGCGAGGAGATCGGTGCGGTTCCTGTTGCTGTTCCGCCGCCGCCACCGCCGCCGCCGCCGCCCCTGTGATCCATGCGGAGATCTCCTCCAGTCCAGCCAGGGCCCAGGCAGCGGTCACGCGAGGCGGGGAGGCATCAACCAATCCCGCCCGCGGAGACCGACCTACTACTAGGGCTAGGGCGGATTGCCCGATTCGGGGCGGGTTGGCGCCAATCTGGAAGATCTGGGAGGCGGGAGGGAATCGCTCGGGTTTGGGGGGATTTGGGAGGGACGAGGAGGAAGGGACGGAGGAATTGACAGGAGAGATTCGTGTTCCACGTTACCGTGGTGGGTTCGTTTGGACCTGCTGCGCCCGCGCCCGGTCGGGTTGGTGCCTGCCTGCCCAGGGCCGGTGTCGGTTCGGAACGCGATGGTTTTCGCGTCTGCCGCGCGGTCGCCGTCTGCTGTTCACCTGTTCTCTTCTCTCCTGCTAGACTAGAGTACAGAACACGCACGCAAAAACACTGATTTATCAGGCATTAATCCCACTGCTAACACTTTGTTCGGCTGACGTGATTTAATATTTTTATGAGAAAAATAAGCTAAAACGAGATGAAGCAAGAACAAACCAATGGGTCGTCTCAAGCGCTCCCTCCGTCAAAATTCTTGCTTTTCCACAAGTTAACATTTTATTTAAAAATTAATCAACTTTTGTTCCCAATTGTTTTCTCCCCTAGACTAAAGTGTTTGCTTCACCGAGTTTTGTTCCCAATTGTATCTTTTTTGACCGAGGTAGTATCGTATTATTAATGTATATTAAAGTTTTTCCATGTAGCTAAGCTGACTCAAATAATTTTAGTCAACTGAGTGCACGTGGGATGTGAGTGCAACCGCTGACTAATGGTACCATTCGCCTCGTTACTTGGCGTTAATGTTCTGCTACTGCATTGTTACGGTAACTAATTAAAAACGTTGTCATACTTTCCCTCTGTCCTAAAATATATTGTAGTGTGACTTCTAGAAATTGTAATACTGAAATACAGTGTATTCTATGTAATATGCATAGTTTGGCAGAGTTTGCTAAAAAGGAAACTATAATTTGAGGAGAAAAACTCCTCTACGGATACATACGTCATTTGAGTGTTCTCTTAAATTTTCTTAAAAATTTTAGAATGCACTATAGTATATAGGACGGAATGAGTATATACAATGTGCTTGGCTCATAGTCGACCTCAGCGCCTTCTAAGGTCTGGCGTTAAAATTGGGGTCTGTTTGCTTGGTTTCCATAGTTGGTCACACCTAGGATTCGACGGCACCTAAAGTGTGGCGTTTTGTTTTCAACGATGTACTTTTGGCAAGAAACAACTTCGAAATGAACTAGCATGCGGTTGCGAGGGTTGTGGCGCCATGCATCAAACGTGCGCCAAAAAGCATGGTGCGAGCTGTGCGGCACGGTGAGGAAGCGAACCAAATGCTCCTTCAGCTCCCACATATGTGTCGCACTGAAAATATTTGCATCTCCCACAACCTATGCATGAAACAAACAACTATTCTGCATTACATGCCTCGTTAAGTGATTTCGCGAGGCACTAAGGCTGTCATAACATTCAACCGTCTCATAAACATTTTATTAATTTACCGTGATGGTAAAAAATTATTCACCCCACAGATCTCCAAAGAAATGATTAATGTAGATGTGACCGAGGCAGATGTGATGCCTGTCTCGGAATACTAAAACTGACCTGCGAAAGGCAGTAGTGCAAACACCTCCATGGTATCTCTACAACTTTATGTTCTTAGCTAAAAAGTGAGTTTATACAAACATAAATACTGCTACGACCTACTTCCTCCTTCCAAAGAAAGTGTCGTTTTTAGACTTTTTAGACATCTTTGTTGACCATTTATCTTATACAATTTTTATAATATATTCTATGTTATTAATTATGACTTATTTATCACTAGAGATATTTGATACTGATTTATTTATTTTATAATTCATACTAAAATTTAAATAAGATGAAACGATCAAACACGGTGGCTGAAAGGAAAAAACAATCAATCTTTTTTGGATCGGGGTGATAACCACTCCACGATGCTAGAATATAAACGAGCAATCAGATCAGCAAGTATTGTACAGTATTATGCAGTGTGTCAAAGTCTGATAAACGATAGATGAGGCTGAAATCTGAATCATGCATGCATGACCTTAATGGCCCGGACCACACGCCTATAACAGAGGATGAGGGGCTCAATCTCAGTTCACGCGACGGCCGCTCGATCACCTCGAAAGTAGATGCCCGAGGAGGCCGTCTCTGATCCTCGCCTCCACATGGATGAGATACCGAAATCGTCTCGACACCGATCGACCCCTCACCGAGTACCGACCCGGCGTCAGTTAATAGATCGGCCGTATCCAAAGCCAAAGTCCCTACCGGGAGCGGGAGGGCAAAGCGACACGCACGTCTGCACGACTGTGATGGCAGCAATCTCGCCGCCGCTCCGTCCGTGGTGCGACCTGCTTCCGGATCTACTATGCCAGGTCCTCGTGCATCTTCCATTCCCCGCCGACCGCGCGCGCTTCCGCGCCGTCTGCCGCGGGTGGCACTCCGCCGCCGCGCTGCACGTGCGCCAGCTCCCGTGGCTGGTCCTGCGGGACGGCTCCTTCTGCACCGTCGGCGACGGCGGGACCTTCTTCCACCGGACAGCGATGCCCGGCCTGCCAAATGGCGTGACTGTCGTTGGGTCCGTCGATAGCTGGCTCCTCCTCGACCGCACCGACTGCGTGTACCGCCGCGACAAGGCCCTCCTCTCGCTCGCGTCGCCGGCGTACAAGAGTCCCAGGCACGACGTCAGGCACGCGCACTCCTACACCCTGTTCAACCCCTTCTCCGGCGCGACGCTGCCGCTCCCGGAGGTGGACGCCGTCGTCGGGAACGTCTCCGAGGTGTTCGAGATCTACAGGGTGGCGATGCGGGCGTCGACGCCTGACGACGACCTCATCGCCGTCGTGACCAGCAGCGCCGATTGCAATGTCATCCTGTGCCGTCCCGGGAAGGGTAACTATACAATGCGATACCGTCGTGTCTTCGACGTCACGTTCGTTGGAGAGTGGCTCTACGGGATCACCAGGGATGAAGAACTTCTCGCGTTCCGCCTCGCCGAGGATGATGATGGCAAGCCTATCGTTACTAAAGAGAAGCGCGTCATCAAGGCCACATCACCACGCCGAAGGTGTGGGTGCCTCGGTGCACAGATGTGCACACCTGAGGCACACTTTTGGAACTGGATGGATTACCATGAAGATAACAACAACTACAGTGACGATGATGACAATGATGATGGTGGTGGTGATAATAGCTCTACTGTTGATGCCTGGGTGAAGGATGGTAGAGAGTTATCATTTGATCCATACAGGGGTGATACTACTACCACCCGGATGTTAGTGAAGTCGTGCCATGGTGAATTGCTCATGGTGAGGCGCCAGGTTTTTCACCTATGTGTTTCAAACCTTACACTATGAGTGTCAAGGTCATTAAAGCGGATGTCAACGTGGGTGAGTGGATTTCAGTCGCTCAGGATGGGCTTGCCAAAGATGAGGCCCTCTTCCTTAGCCGAGGCTTCTGCAAATCTACTATAGTGTTTGGAGAAATACAAGCTGGTCTCATATATTTTGACGACAACGATGTGTTCGACACTAGATTATGGACTAGTAGGCTATTTAGATTGCCATGGCCCATGGATTTGTGCACATGGGCGACGTGGATTTTCCCACCAAAATTGGTGGCCTAGCAGTTATAGATATTTTCGCTTACACTTTTACAAAGTTAGATTAGAGTACACACATGTTTTTTTAAATTCAAGGCACTGCCACTGACCTTTGTATCTTTTTAATAAAGATAAGGATATGTCTAAATGAGGAGTGCTTGTTAAGCAGTGGTGTCGGAGTCAGAAAAAACATAAGGAGGGGCTAAAACAATGGAAATGTTGATTTGTCTGAAGATTTAATGGTGATTTTTTGTTTTTGCTACAATAATTAACCTTGATTATCGGCTCATAGGGAGGGCTAGAGCCCGGGTAGCACCCCCGCTGGCTCCGTCGTTGTAGTATAAGTTCTTTTCATGATGTAAACGAGTGTTGGATGAGATCAACCATATGTCAATACACATTGAGCAATGGTTTTAATTGATGAGAATGTGATGTTTTTTTTGCAGTGTTGTACACCCTCCGTTTCAAAACTAGAAGTTGCTTTAACCTTTTGAGTTTATCCATCTTACTATGTATATTGGGTCAATCGTGTTAATTGATGATTATTGACATATTACTGTATCTACTAGATGTTCTTCATGGTTGCTCTTCTTGGATGTTATATATAGAACTATTTTGTTGTAGCCCCAACTAACAGGCCCTATGTTACTTTTCTATTATAGGATGCTTGTTTTTTTTTCAAAAAAAAAGAAGCCAAGGAAGGTCACCAAAGAAAGAAAACGCAGCAGCGGTGGTGCCAATCATTTGTTCAAGTTCGTTCTTAAAAAAAAATGCAAGATCGAATTTGATTTCCTTACATCTAAATCTAAATCTAAATCTCCTATATAGAGCTCCCCACTATTCTAGCTTAGGGAATTCTCGAACTTCCTATTGGTCCCTGCAATTGATAACTAAAAAAAACTGATTAGAAACTGAAATCGTAGTTTTTCCTCCGTTCGCGTGAAAGTGTTGCCTCTGATTGGTTTTGTGAGTGCTAACTGAAATTGAAACTGCGCAGCTCCTGCGCGTCGTGGCGCAGCTCTTGCGCGTCGTACTATCGCGCGGCCGTGCCCCCACCCAGTCCGATCCCCCGCAACGCGCAGATGCCCGCGACCTCTTCCCCTACCTCACGCCCACCTCGCGTCGTCCCATCCAATCGAGGCCGCCACTCGCCTCCCCCACCCCCAGCCCCCTCGCCTCCCCGCCGCCACTCCCTCGCCTGTCTCCATAAAGCTCTCGTCGCCCTCTCTCCGCGCCATCCCTGCCTAAGGTGCCCGGAGTCGCCAGCGGGAGCTCCGCAGCCGTCCATGGTTGCCCCTCCCTGCGCCGTCCATGTCCAAGGTGAGGAGAGGAAACGGTTCCCCTCGCTCCCCTCTCCGTTTTGATCCTATTCCCAGCCGTCGCCATGCCCGATGTCGCCGACGGGAGCTACGCCGGTTGCCCAGGCTGGCTTCTCTCCTCTTCGCCCGCCGCCGTCCGTGCCGTCCCTGCCCAGGTGAGAAGACGAATCGGTTCCCGAGACTCCACCTCCTGCGCCGCCCTCCTCGGCCCTCCCATCCCTACCATCGCAGGTCAACGAACTGGTGATTCACATGGGTTTGTGTTCGTCAGGTACAGGTACGAGGACGAGGCACAAAAGGCAGTTGCTAGCCTCAAAGCACGTCGCCATCTGAAGCCTTCCCTGCGACCTCTGCCACGGAACCGGCCCGCCTCGGCTCCTAGAACGGCCGCCGCAGTGTAGCCCCACGGCACCGCTACCTCGCTTCCGGTTATCTTCCTCGAGGTGTTCGTCCTTCCTACCCGTGCAGCGCCGATGGCCGCACCATCGCGTACGCTCACCTCCCCGTTAGATGGCATCGCGTGCGCGACGGCGGCGTGGCACAGCCGTACAACCACGCCCCGACTGTGGCTACATCCCGATTCGTGCAACGCCTCTACCTTGTCGAGGTACATCTACGCCTGAGCTCCTGCTTCCCCGCTGTTCAGTTGCTAGATCCCTCCAATTTGCAATAAACGTCATGACGTGCTGATTCTCTCCCACTGAATCGGAGTTTCAGCACAGGAAATGAGCCACAACCTGATGGCCAATTACTGTCAAAAAAACAACCTGGATAGCTGGAAGTTCACCGCTAGAAAAATCTCAACGGAAACCTTATTTATGCAGGTAGCAGCTACGTCCTGATCTAAAATTGTCTGTGCATATAGCCTGAATTTGTAATATTGCTTTCAGTTATTATCTCAGTGTCCTGAATGATCTCAACCTAATACATATAGGTTTGCAATAAGAATTTCAGCTTCAAAAAATCTGAATGGAACACTAATTCATGCAGGTAGCAGCTACGATCTGATCTGAAATTTTGTTCAGTTACTGTGTCTATGCACATAACCTGAATTCCAGGTAAGATTGCATACATTGACATGCTCAATTCGGACAAACCTCCATACTGCTATCTGATGGACGTATTATCATACGGATTTTATTCCCTTTTGTTTAGATCACGCCTCAGGCACGTTTTCCATACAAATTTTATTCCTGTGCATTATTTCTTACTGATTCGAGTGTTACGCCAATGAATAGCTGTTGCTTCTCTCCTACTGGTGCTTGGTGCAGGTGATGAAAATATATTTTTGGTTGAATATCCTCTGCGAGAAGGAGCTCCCATGTAGCTTGGGAAATATAGAATGCAATGCAACACAACTTCTGTAGCAGGTAAAATTTTTTCCATCCATGGAGGGTGAGTTTAGTTTGAGGTTCTCACCTGTGGAAATCAGTGTGCTCCATGTGTGGTTTCAGATTGCATAGTTATTCACCTGTGCTGCGTTTTATTTGCATGGAGATTGGTAGACGGGAGGGAGATCATGGTGCAGTTTGCCAAGTATGGCCCAAATGCTGTACGGATGTAAGACATCACTTTTCCCTGCTTTTGTGGTTGTTCATGAGATCTTCAATGATTAACTTAGTTTGCGTGCTCCATTTTCAATCACTCTCTATACATTTCAGTTCGCTTTACATTATTCATGATCAACCAAGCGTGTGCTAGACAAGCCTTGGCAAATGTGTCTGCATTACTTCGTCCTGGAGGCATTTTTATTGGGACAATGCCTGATACCAATGTCATTATCAAAAGTTTAATCACTGTATTGCTGGAAGCTGTGTGACAAGTATATAAACTCTTCTGCTATGGTCAGCTGAAGGGTTGGAATTTGAACAATGTTTACTGTATTCTTTGGCGAGGAGTACATTGAAAAGGTAAAATTTGCTATGATGTTTATAATATTTCCCCTTTTTTTGTTATAGTAACTCATCCATTTGTTTGTTTTGATGATGGTGTAGAAATTCCCTGTTTTGATGATGGCGTAGAAATTCCCTGCATCCAGACCCTTTGGTATCAAGTACAAGTTTCACTTAGAGGTAACAGCGGGACTACTACTACTTTTTCGTTAATATATGCCTTTTATTTATTTTAGTTAAATAGTTAAATATGCTTCTAAATGATCGTTGATCTTGGCACTAATTTCTGAATAGTATTTTGGACTTAAATATTTGTAGGGGGTATGCACTCAATTAGTTTCTGTTGTCTCATCAAATTAGTAGTTTACTAGATTGGTATTTATGGTAAAATCTTGTGCGACATGCAGGATGCTGTTGAGCCCAGAATGGGTTGTTCCATTCCATCTCTTCAAATTATTAGCAGAGGAGGTATTGGAGATCTATCTTTCTTCAATAGTCTTCTTTTCAACCAATGCCCAGAATGGGTTGTTCCACTCCATCTCAATGGGCTGCTACATATTGTTTGCCAATGTTTCGTAGTTTGAATGTGGTCAGCTTTCCCTCACTTCAACACTAATATGTAAAATGCAGGTACACTGTCACAAGATGAGTGGGAGGTTTCATATCTCTATCTCGCATTTGTCCTGCGGAAGGTATTGTGCAACTCACGTGTTTTAAATTCTGTTAGCATCAGAACTACATGTCAGTTTTTAAGCTAACGCATTCTCCCTCACAGCGAGGGCCACAACCTACCCAACGAAGGGCCAACAATGCAAACAGAGGGAAGATATTCCTCACTGAGGGTGACATTGAGGTTCTCGGGATATAAGCATGAGTGTACCTAGGAGATATAAGCATGAGTGTACCTAGGAGATATAAGCATGAGTGTACCTAGGAGATATCGCCCTAGGAGAGCTTGCTAAATTGGGTGATCCTTGAAACCGGATAAGCTAGGCACTAAAAGCATGAGTGTATCTAAGAGATATCGCCCTAGGAGATAGTGCCTGGCTTGCCTAGGAGATAACTTCGGGATATAAGCATGATCCTTGAAACACCCTTTCTGATTTTTTTTTTTACATTCACACGTTTCAAAGGGTCCTTTGCCGAATTTTTTTTCTGCTTCATATAAAAGTTCTTTCTATAACATAGCAAGTTAAATAACTTCGCACTTTGGTCTTAAAAATTAGTTGTGTAGACTCAATACACTGTTATTTTAACTATATGTAATAAGCTCATATATCCCTATCAGGCAGACATGATATCATGAAAATTTCCCTTATAATCGTTGCATTTTCTTAATTCCCGCAGCAACGCGCGGGTGAGGTTCCCCTAGTTGTTCACAAAAAGTGGGTCAAGACATTTGGGTACCCTGATCTCAAATTGAGACATTTCCACCTCTATAGCAGACCGCACACAAAGATGTGCTACATGTCTCATTAAATACAAGGGCTCCTGGCTCCTAAAAAATTGTGGAGCTAGACCCATTTTGGAAAAGGTTGAGTAAAAATGGATCCAATGGTAGTTTTGTACTCCGCTCTAAATTATAAGTCGCTTTGACTTGTTTAGTTCATCCACTTTGCTACGTATCTAGACATATTATTATATCTATATGTGTATATCTACATGTATATTTTTGGCTGAATATTTGAAAAATCATAGTAAATTGTAAAACAATTATAAAACAGAAAGTCAATTTTATTAGACTCAACATTAGCGTATCTACACATGGACGTATAATATGGTATGCTTTGTAACAAAATTTCAGTTGCACCTTTAGGTCTATGTTTTTTTTGTAATTAATTGAAATAATTCATAGCTATTTAGTTGGACTAGAGCATATCATATTATATATTCACTGTGTACTCTACTCATGTTGACCATATTTCGTCGATAGTTTGTGAGAAGTTAGATCTTTTATCTCCCCTCTAGTTCTTCTCTATACAAAACAATCCAAATATTCCGAGCTCCATACAAGAGCCAACTTATATGTCTGTTTTGACAAGGCTGCGTATAAGGAGTCACAAGAAAATTCAAAGTCAGACGCTTTGTTCGTCAAGACTTATTGCAGCTACATGACTTATTTATATTTATAGTGTTGATTTATTATGAGAAAAAAATATTGTTCCATGACTAATTTATAGTGTTGATTTTGCTCAAGCAAACAACATGCTTGAGTCCTGCGAAATACAAATAGGAGCTTAGCCCTTAGACTAGCCACAATGGCAGGCATCGATGTCCAAAAACCACCACAGTCACTCAACATCAATGGAGCAAGTTGCAATGGGGAGCATGCCATTGGACCCTCAAAACAAAAAACAAATAATGACAAAAAACATTTCCTCTCTACTATGAGTGCATGTAGTGTTGGACTAAGCATGGAGGGACCTACATGCCTCAATGTTGATTTAGTTGGTTCAAGCATCGCAAACTGCAACATCTGAATCGATGTTCCGATCTTCTCTCCGTCTCGTTCCAAAAAAAAAGGACATTTATAGGGTGTGTTTGGTTGTGATGCCCAATATAGCCCGGCTAGCCCAATCTAGCCAGGCCGGACTTAGCTTTGCATCAATCAAGCCAACCTCCACTTGTTTGGTTGTTTTTGTTTTGGTGGCCCATTGTAGCCCGGTTAGAAGATTGGAGTGTTTGGTTGTCTGTTTTGTTTTGATAGGGTCACCTCTTCTCTTATTTGGTGAACTTACCCTATGGTGGAGCCCACTGTCATACATCGTTTCCCATCTGTTCGTTCTCGACGTGGCCCGAATCGAAAAAGCCATCCGGCGCCCGGGACGGGCGCCCTCCTCCCTGCTTCGCCTCCGCCGCGGGCCACGCCATGTGCCTCGGAGGCTCGCCTCAGCGCCTCCATCCAGAAGACACGGCCATCCGTGGGCGGCGGCCGTGCGGGATGAAGGGCGCCGGGCGATTGGGATGCGAGGAGGAAAGCGTATCCGGCGGCGAGCCCACGAGTTCCCAAATCCATCCCCTTTGTCGTCCCTCGTCAAAGCCCCTCCACCCGCACGCCGGCTAGCCAGCTCCGCCGCGGGTGGTGGAGAGCGATTACGCCGCCGGCTACCTCCCGAGCGTCTCCTTGCGCCATAGGCAATGAGTCGTCCCCGACATCGATCTTTGCGGGCGTCGGTCTCTCCCTCTCTATCATCTCTCGACGCGGGCGAGCAAGGCGGCGCTCATCGGTCGCCGCCACTACCTTGTCCTCGTGACGCCCGAGAAAGCAACCGCGTCGCGCCGCCAAAACCCACGCGCGCCGGGTGCGGCCCGACCGGGGAGCTTCGCCACCGCAAGCCACGGTACGACCGGCGCGACGCTCAACACCATCTCGCGTCGGGGCATGGGGGCGTCGCCGACCACCGCCGCCTGCCCGGGGAAGGAGGTCCCGGGGCGGTGCCGCCGCTGGCCGCCCCACGGGGAAGGGAGCTCCTGGGGGGCGGCGCCGCCGGCGAGGAGGTGAGACGAAGCAGGACTCGGCGGAGGAGGCGAGGGGGCGCGTGGAGGTGAGAATTTAACCCAACTCGTGGGCCGACGGAGCCTAGCTCGTGGCCGACGGAGTCCGGCCGGGATTGAATCACCAACCTTGTGATTCATTCCGGGTCTTGCTTAAACTTCAGACGGCCGGCAGATGAAGCCCGGCTAGGATGGGCCGGTTGGGAACCAAACACCCAAAATGTGGCCCATCCTAGCCTGCCACCACATTTTTGGCCAACCAAACACACCCATAGCTCCCCTTCGGGCCTTCCCCTCGCACCCTAGATCCAAGACCCACTCCTTTTCACTCCCCTTGCAATTGAGGATCTATTTGCTCGATTACGTGAGTATGCTCGTTTCCTCCAACTCCAATTTCTAGCCATAGGTATGTATCCTAGTTGCAACGTAAAATGAGATACTTTCAATCTTTCTTCCTATTTCAAGCATCACTGCAAAGCCTAGTCCGTGGAAAGCCTAAAGAAGCAAGCAATACCTTTTGACAGTGGTGCTATCAGTCCCGTGCCCTGGCTTGGACCAGGACCGGCCGGCCGGTTGGGCCTGGTCGGCACGCCACCTGCTCTGCTCGCCTTCGGCATCTCTCTCCCATCAAACACCTGCCGCCCGCCCGCCCGACCCGTCGCGTCCGTTTCCTCCCTTCCTTCCCGGACGCCCCGACTTCCGTGTCGGTCTCCGGCTTGCGCGACGTAGCGCCCCGCATCCGACGGCCGCGCGGCGCCCGGCCGCGGGGCATCGACGGCTCGCGCCGGCCGGCGATGCGATGTGATGCGATGCGACCATGATCCGTCGTCAGTCAGAGCAGGGCAGAATATTCCTCGCCTTCCCCATCCTCCTCGCAGCACGCACGGGACTTCCTCCCCCTCCCCCTCTTCCTCCTCCTCCTCCCCCTCCCGCGCCGCGGCTGGAGCGGACCGGAGGCGAGGGATTCCGTCGCGCGCATGGCGCTGCCGCTCTGACCCTAGCCAGCTGCTCCACCCACCAACCCATCATCCACTCGGCCAGGCGCACCCTCCCCTTCTCCTCTCGTGAGTGAAATCTTCCGCGCTTTCTCTTCGTTTCCTTTCTGTCTGTCTGTCCGTGTTGTCTGGTTTGGTGTGCGCTCCGACGACCGACCGTCGCGTTCGTGTCCGGGCACGACCGATCTCGCTTCGCGACAGCTGGGGCCGTCATTTCGTGCCCTTGATCTGGGTCGCCAGGGCTCGGAATTGGCGTCTGCATGCGCCGCAGCTGAGTGTGATTTGGCAGTGGCACCGACCATTGACCATCAATCTCGTACTCTGCTCGCAAATTCGCGATGATCAGGGAATGTGATGGGATGGTCGGTGTCCGTGATCGATCTGCTGGTTCTGTGCTTAGTAGCTCCTGTTTTATTCGTCTGCGTGGTCGCGGGTTGCCTTCGGGAGCTACATATGGGTTGAGCTTGATTGCATGCTTGGGATTAGCAAGTTAGTGTGATTGTAGCGCGGAGGATATTCTAAAGCAATGCACGGCGGTGCTGGTGGTGGCGCGGAGCGTGTGGGATTAACGGTAGCAACTGACAAACGATCGAGGGGTACCTACTGGAATTGAATCTGTACTCGGTTGTCGAAACGATAGTGTCGTTCAGCAAGTGCACTTTTTATTTGCATTTGATACTTGCTGCTGCTACGTCTGGCCTGTGCACCCTTCCAAGGCTGAAATTCCCATGCCCCTTTTGTGAACCGAATTGGTGTGCGACCTTTTGGCAATAATGTTTGACTGCATGTCGGTTCTGTTTGATCCAACATCTACAATACTGTTTTACTTCATTGGTGGTACTAAACTGTGGGATCTGATTGTGATGTTATGAGCATCATGGCCTAAATATTCTTACTACACTAGAGTTTAAGCTTAATGTTCATTCATAATTGAAGACGAGGAGGACATATTATTTGGCATGCCCTTGAGGTGGATGTGCTCAGAAGCTTCAGTTTAGAGCATATTGTGGCCTTTTGGGCACTCTAGATAACTGTGACTGCACTGTTATATGACTATGTCCGGTCTTTGACTTCAATTCTACAAGTTCTTTGGTCTTCTGCATCTGTTGTTTTTCCAACTTTTTCTGTTTTGACCATTTCTTATAGCATTGTATACTAAATTGTTTTCTTTCATTTCCTTACTAGAAAATGGCGATGATGGTGGATCCTCGAATGGAATCGGAAACCAAGGAAAGCATTACTACACTATGTGGCAGACCTTATTTGAGATAGACACCAAATATGTGCCGATCAAGCCCATTGGGCGAGGAGCTTATGGAATAGTTTGTTCATCCATCAATCGTGAGACAAATGAGAAAGTAGCAATAAAAAAAGATACACAATGTTTTCGACAACCGTGTGGACGCTCTACGGACCTTGCGGGAGCTCAAACTCCTTCGCCATCTCCGCCATGAGAATGTCATTGCTTTGAAGGATATAATGATGCCAATACACAGGAGGAGCTTTAAGGATGTGTACTTGGTCTACGAGCTCATGGATACTGATTTGCACCAGATAATCAAATCAAATCGCCTCAGGGCCTTTCTAATGACCATTGCCAGTATTTTCTTTTTCAGGTAATACTTGGGTCACTCTTCTCTATTCTGAATTTACTCTTTCATATCTATGTTCAACAAATAGAACAGAGGTTATGTGTATTGTAATGGTCTTTAGCCATTAATTATTCCCTCCATTTCAAATCATAAGACATTTTGGCTTTTCTAGATACAAAGCTTTGCTATGCACTTAGATACACACTAATGTCTAGATACATAGTCAAAGCAATGTAACTAGAAAAGCCAAAACGTTTTATAATTTGGAATGGAGTACCTAAATAAGTGTCATTATGTGGTGCACACTGCCACACTTAACCTCCACTGCAGTCGAGGAGTATTATTAGCATTGGTACTAATTTGAAGTTGATTTTTATTGGACTGATGATCCAGCCTGGGTGTCAATTTAGTCATAATATCAAAATCAACCTTAGGTTCTGTTGCATTGGTCTCTTCAGAACATCTTTTTTCATAAGTTGTTTTCACAAAAAAATGTTATGAAAATACTTATTGTGAAATCATAAAATCCAGATAGAATACTAAAATGACTATGAAATAATTGCATTTAGAAGCACATAATCTCCAGTGATATTCTGGTTGGTTTTACAAATCCTTGCCCTTAATTAATTGGCCACTTATCTTCTTCTTTGAAACTCAGATTACACTGCAAATATATAGACAGCTTCGAATCTAGTGTTGTGATTTTTTTTTTAAAACTTTGTATTTCTTTTTGGGCTTAAAAGGAAAATCCCACCTTTTGGGTTATATTTTAGTCCATAGATTATCCAAATCTGATATGCATCAGCTTTTTTCTTATGGAAGTCCAAATCAGCAAGCAGTTGAGCATGCTGCAGATGTTAATTGCTGTCACCATGTTTCCTCTTTGACAAGTTTTCAATTTCTCAAATTTGATTTTATCTGCTTATGTTGTCACATGCAAACAATTCTCAGTCATTTTCTCATTGACTTATCAAATATACAATTATACATTATTGGCCACATGCTTTATGCAGCCTGCCTAACACCCTCCCTTTAGATGTTTACATATTACAGCTTATTTTACTGATTTGCTCGAGCCAGATCTCCCACTCCAAATGATATTTGAGTAAGACAACTCGCGCCTTATTTGATCAGACTTCCTGTTCCAAATAAAGCACTTATTGAAAAATGGGATCATCTGGTAAACCTAGCAGTTCTTTCAGCCAGCTTGCATATTTACAAAGAGTCCATCCAATAGTTAATAGTAGATCTGCATAGGACTTAAGAATTTATCCAGTAGTGAGTAGTTAATAAGTAGTTCTGCATAGGAATTTCTGGATGAAACTATGAAAAGCAGAGTTTATCCTCTACATGAAAGAGCAGGTTGATTAATTTCTTGTTCAACCTACCGTTCAGCAGTCCAGCTTCAACTTTATTTTGAGAGCCTTTGTATTTTTGTTTTGTCATTTCATCTTGATATTTGCTATCTACATTACCGCTAATAACTTGACGCACTGTTCTTTTTTTCTTCATTGTAGTTGCTCCGAGGACTGAAATATCTCCATTCAGCAGAAATACTCCACAGAGACCTAAAACCTGGAAACCTGCTGGTGAATGCAAACTGTGATCTGAAGATATGTGATTTTGGCCTTGCACGCACAAACAGTAGTAAAGGCCAGTTTATGACTGAATATGTCGTCACCCGCTGGTACAGAGCTCCTGAGCTGCTCCTCTGCTGTGACAACTATGGGACATCCATAGACGTTTGGTCTGTCGGATGCATCTTTGCTGAGCTCCTTGGCCGCAAGCCAATATTTCCAGGAACTGAATGCCTAAATCAGCTCAAGCTCATAGTGAACGTTCTTGGCACCATGAGTGAGGCTGACCTAGAGTTTATCGACAATCCAAAAGCTCGGAGATATATCAAGTCCCTCCCCTACACTCCTGGTGTTCCCCTCGCAAGTATGTACCCACATGCGCACCCTCTTGCCATTGATCTATTGCAGAAGATGCTCATCTTCGACCCCACCAAAAGGATTAGTGTCACCGAGGCTCTCGAGCACCCTTACATGTCTCCTCTGTATGATCCAAGTGCAAATCCCCCAGCCCAAGTGCCCATTGATCTCGACATAGATGAAAATATCAGCTCAGAGATGATCAGGGAAATGATGTGGCAGGAGATGCTCCACTACCACCCTGAAGTTGTCACTGCAATAAGCCAATAAGCATGTCATGAGATTCGACTGCCCCAGGACATCAGCAGGCTCACCTCTTTTTTTTGTCTTTGATAAAAGCCTACTGCGATTAGACAATTACGGCGCCTATCTGTTATAGTACCCTTAATGTCTGCTTGGAACCAATTACGGCGCCTAGCTGTTGTAGTACCCTTAATGTCTGCTTGGAACCCATTACGGCTCCTGCTGTTGTAGTACCCTTAATGTCTGCTTGGATACTTCCGCTTGTGTAAATATGCGCCCAATAAGAGCGGCGTATGGATAGATGTTATCACTATGGACCATTACTTGTTGTATGTACTGTATATCTGTCAGACTGTTGTGATGTTGTATGAGTTAATGAATCATGAAGCTCTGTTAAAGTAAAATCCCTACCTGTTCTTTTCTTAAACTCTGTTTTGTTCAGGCGATACATCATACATTTGTGAAAAAAACAGTCATGAACTGCAGGGCGTTTCTGCTGAATGCACACACGGAGAAACAACTGACAGCTTAACTGGGTCATCAACTCTCTGTCCCATTTCGGACCAGTTGATCAGCTCTGCAGAGCAGCAGCATACATATGCAGGCGTCAGCTGTGGAGGATCAACCAATTGCCATCTGACCAATTTCATCTGCGCTGTCCATGCCGTTGGCTGGAATTTTGGGTGTGTTTAGATCCCCAAAGTTGGTGCCAAATTTTGGAGGGATGTACACTGAAGACGTTTCGCTTTTATTAGTGGTAAATATTATCCTACCATGGCGTAACTAGGCCCCAAAGAATCGTCTCACAAAATACATCTAAACTGTGCAATTAGTTATTTTTTTTAGCTACATTTGATGCTCCGTGCATGTGCCGGCATTTTGATGTGATGGGGAATCTTCTTTTTGCATAGGGTGTGTTTAGATCCCAAAATTTGGGTGCAAAATTCCTGTAACGGTCACATCGTACACTCAGAAGACGTTTCGTTTGTTAGTGATAAATATTATCCTACCATGGCGTAATTAGGGGGCTCAAAAGAATCGTCTCATGAATGTACATCTAAACGTGCAATTAGTTTTTTTAATTACCTAAATTTTATAGTGGCCGGCAAGCGTTTTTGGGTGCATTAAATGTTTCGATGTGATGGGATGTGATAGGAATTTTGGGAACTTTTGGTTTTTTTGGTTGATGTGACTAGGAAATGAACACACCCTAGTGAAATTTTGGGGAAACTTTGGGCTCTAAACAGGGCCTAGATGTATGTGGATAACTGATCTGAGCAGGTCTGTGCCTCTGCCAAATCATTTCGCTCTTTTGTCTGATGCACTGCAAGTAAAAAAGATACTGTACCATCTGAAATATCTGATATCTTGAACCTCAGCTTCAGCCAGCCACGTGTTGGTTTATTTACAGTTTGTTATTCTTTACCTGATGCACGTCTTGTGAAATAAAATTTTGATTTCAAAGTTTCCAGGTGATGATGAAGTTTCAAGGAGATCTGTAGTGTTTATCTTTTTTTTTTTTCGTTTTGATTTGCTACTGTATTTTGGTAGTGACTGCAATACATGTTTCGTATAGTTGGATGCCTGCAGCTGAATTTTGGTAGGGACTGCAGTACATGCTTCGTATAGTTGGATGCCTGCAGCTGCAGATAATTTACCTCTCCAAAACAGTGGCAAGCCTAATGCATGAACAGCAGATGCTGTCAGTTGATACACAGCGCTACTTACTAGTAATATACAATAATCAATGCTAATTTCTAGTCGTTTTTCTTCGCAATGGATGTTACAGAGCAAAGTGATATTCAGACATTCGGTAATTTTGGAGCAGTAAAATCAAAACAAAACTCATCATCTGAGCTGCTTGGTATATGACTGTATATTCTTCTAACATCACTTTATTTCCTTCCTTTACCTCACATTGTAAACCTGAGACAAACTATCTGATCACCATGCCATGACAATCCGCTCTAACGGCATCCTATCCTCTCCTCTCAAGAGTAAAACTCTGAGACAAAAAAAAACTGGGAAATTCTCACTCACATCTCTTAGCTAATGTGGAACTAAAAGGCCAAAAAAAGGTGCTGATAAAAAAAAGAAAATGCCAGCAAAGATCATTGTCTGTCTAGCTAGCTCTCTTCCTCCAGGGCTTGCTGAAGAAGAGATGGGCTCCTAACAAACCTTCCCTGCAAGACCACAACAGAAGAGAACACAGAACATGTCAGGACTTGAGAACCTTTGCTATGATGAACTGCATCATCATCAGGCTGAAAAACATGGTATTTTTTTCATGTGATTGAACAGTGAGTTTTTGCCTTACGAAACAGATCTTTTATGCTTTCTAATCAGATTCAAGTGCTTGCCTTCATCCGGGGCCGGCAGTCAGCGTTCACCTTGCGCACTTGGTACCGGATCTTCTTGGAGAAGAGCCGGGTGCGCCTCTTCTCCTTGTACCGCAGCACACTGGCTTCCCTGATGCCGCCACCAGCTCCATTCTCCGGAAACAGATCGATGTCTGCAAGCTTAGCCTGTGACAATGGTCAATGCAATGTTCATCAGTAAGACTGTAAGAGCTCCCCATTCCTCAGTTCAGAACTTCAGATAGCGTGGAAAGATATTCACAAGTTACTTGCAGGTTGTTTTTGCATCATCATCATCACTGAAGATGTCTGCAGATGGCACCCAATTTACTTGATGCACGTCTTGTGAAATAATGGAAACCACATGCTTGGTATGTCCATACTATAAAGGGCTGGCTGGACATATCTGTAATTATGGCTGGATGTGCCCGAGCAAATTGCAGAACAGCCAACTGAATTGGGGCTAGAGTTTGTTGCAATTGCTCTATCATTGGCCTAAGGGGTATCAAAATTGAGCCCAAAATGACCCTTTGCAAAAGGACAGAGTTGTAATCCTTGGTACCAGATCTCCAGACTCTATTGTCTGTGGTCCACTGTTGAAAAATTGGGTTTAACAAGCTATATATAACCAAATTGAATGGCTGAGTTGGGTTAATCCGTTCTCTAACATATTTTCACCCACATGTGTAACAGAATTACACTGAACTCAAAGAGCAGAAAGCAATTCATCGAAATTTCTGTACTTTCTTCACCAATAAACAAAAACTGATCTTTCCAAAAAAAAAAGATAAACAAAAACTAAATATTTTTTCTAGATAATTTTTGCTATGGGGTTACTGCAGTACCGCTGATATTCTGAAAAAGACGTGTCTCACTGATATGCAGCAGTGCAGTACTATACTACACAGTACTTTTGGGGGAGGGACCATCCATTTAGATAAACAGTTTCTCTAGAGACTCATAATATTTTTTTTTTCTCTCGTAATTGCTGAACTCAATTTTGAAATGAACTTTTCTACTCCCCATGTCCCAGACTTTAGATTGTTTTGCTTTTCTAAACACAGTTTTTTACTACTATGCATCTAAATATATTTAGAATTTAGAAATTTTAAATGAAAGAACACTGAAGATGTCTGCAGATGGCACCCAATTCACTTACCCGCACTTCGGCGGCTGACGTCGGCGACTCCGGCCCGCTGCCCTCGGCGAACATGGACCCTTTGTCGGACCACGCCTTGAGCACCTCGTCGGCGTCCAGCTTCAGCCCCAACCCGGTCTTTGGCGCCTTCGTCGGCGCACCGTCAGCGTCACCGTCGCCATTAGCGGCATCGACAGAGGCGTCAGGTTCCTCCTCCTTGCATTTCGCGTTGGGAAGCTCCTCCTTTCCCTTCGCCATGATCTTCTCCACCTTCACCACCTTCTTCTTCTTGCTTTTCTTCTTCTCTGGCGCCGCGGCGGCGGCTCAGGCATTGCGGCGTTCGACGCCGGTGGTGCTGGCGGTGTCGGTGGCGCAATCGTCAAGTCCTTTACCGGCACTGCCGGCCACATCCACCAGGCGCCGTCGTCGTCCCGCCGCTTCAGTGCGCGGTTGAGGTTGGGCCGAGCGCCGTGCCGGAAGCCGAGGCCGAGCTCGAACCTGCCGGCGAGGCCGACCACCATGAGGCTCCTGAGGTAGGGGTGTATGCCGGAGCTGGACAGGATGGAGTCATCGGACGTGGTGGCGGTGTTGCTGCTCTCGACGGTGAGGCTGCCCATGATGCCGTCGAGGCCCTCGGCCGCGGCCTCGTCGACGTCGAGAATGGACTCAGCGTCGAAGCCGTCGTCGTCGAAGTCGATCTCGCCAAGCTCGTCGACGTCGACCGTGTCGGGGCTCGCCGGTGACGGCACCGGGTCGCGGAAGTCCCGGAACGCGCTGCTCACGGGGACGGCGACGAGCAATTCTTGGCGCCAGACGGGCTCTGCGGCTGCGGCGACGGCGACGGCGCGGGCATGTCGCGGAGCAGGAATGCGGAGTCCGCGAGAACGGGGAGCGGCGGGAGGAGGTCGGAGGAGGCGTCGAACGCGGCCGCGAGCCCGGACAGCTGGCGCGACGGCGGGCGCGGCGGCCCCGTCTTGGGGCTCTTCTTGACGGGGAAGACGGAGGGGGTGGATGGACGCGAGCAGCGCGGCGGCCTCGTTGTACGCCTGGTTCGGCCGCTTCCGCGGCGCGCGCGCCCGCTTCAGCGACACGGACGTCGCCGACGACGACGAGGCGTTGGACGCCTCCGACAGTGTCGACGACGGCGACGAGTGCAGCGGGCGCAGCGGCGACGAGTGCGCGCCCGGCGACGCCGTCGCCTTCACCATGTCCAGGTCCAGCCGCAGGCCGGTTGGTATGCAGGAAGACGACATTGCGCCGCCTCAACAGCAACAGCTACTGTTGAAACGATCGCCTTCGTCTTCGTCTCGTCCTTCTCGGAAGGGAAAATGAGCAGCTCCAGCTGTTCTTGGATTAATTCCAAGAACACTGGGGCAAGAAATGGCTGAACCTAATCGATCAAGGCCCCTAAAAAAAAAAAATTCAAGAACCCAAACAGTTTGCTAGTTGCCTCAACCTGGGGCACCAACAAGACCTTGGAAGAAGATGAGGTGAAAAAAAAAAATGATTCTGTGTTTGCAGCTGCTGCTCTGTGGCAAGAAGAGGAGAAGAGGCAGAGTTGAGAATAAGAAAACAGGGGAATTCCCTGAGCTGAGTTGAGAAGCTGTGTTGGGATTGGGGAAGAGAACAGCAATGGTACTTCTTGGATTCTTTACTTTGGAGGATGAGAGAGAGAGAGAGAGAGAGAGACTGTTGAGAGAGAAAGAGGGGGAATTGGAGCTGGTTGGGGGGGAGGAGGAAGAAAGGGTTCAAGAGAAGGGGGGTACAGGGTGGGGTTTTAGAGGGCTTGGGATAGGAGGCCAGAGGATGAGACAAGCCACCCTCTCACCAGGTCCCTTTCTCCCTGTGGACCCACACAGCAGCCCTCCCTCTCCAAGTCATATGTGTGCTCTTTATTCATCCTTTCTAGGTTGTACATGTGTTGGGATTGCTTTGCTTTGCTTGGGTCATCTCAGATGTGCAAATGGCTAAATGAGACCAATTTGCCCTACCACCCAAAATTCACCATCCTCCCTTCTTTTGTTTTTGTGAAGAACCTCACTGGATGACTGAAGGTATTTTGATTTCTATGCCAACTACTGCAAGTCTGTCTCACAAAGTAAGGTAGCTGGAAGTATCAATAACAATATATGTGATTCCCATAATTGCTAGTACACCTTTGATTGAACAAACATAATATCAATGTGTGGAGGAAAGACGACAAAATAAGAGCTAATCACAGCTGATGAAAATTGTAAGCAATAATCTGGCAATTTGTTAGGACTCGTTGGAAACATTTTTACTCTTGTCAATGTTCTGATCTCGTAATGGTTTCGCGGCATTATAAATAAAAAGTAATTAAAAATAAATTATTTGTGCATCAAGCTTATTTTTTAAAGCTTAATTGGCCTTTTGTTTCTTGATTGTCTGCTTGTAACCATGCTAGGGGTCAATAACCTTTCTTCTAGAGACGGCAGTGGCCAATGAAACACGGGAATAAGTATTACTTAATGGCATTCTCTTTTGGACTAATACAGCTTTGTCTTGTCGTCATGCCTCTTGTGCTGTATGAAAAGCAAATCTTTGAAGCTTTCCTCCCATATGTTTCTTTCTTGCATTGGTGAAATGTCAAGTACCATCCTTGTCCTGATGCATGTTACATGCCTCCATGTCTGTGTGTAGATGCATGTTAATTATACTACTCATGTACTATGTAATTTGGCATCCCATAGTAATAATCGTCTTTCTATAGTGGACTTGGCATACTCCTAGGGTTGGTATTATAAGTCGTTTAGGACAAAGCGACACGGTCTCAAAAAACACACTACTTTGACCACTTGTTATTATAAAAATATTTATGTAAATGTGATATATGTATACTTTTATCAAAGTATTTTTTAACACAAATCTATTCATATAATTTTTACATTTACAAACTCAACAACTTAAAAGTTATTAATGATTTATATTCTCAATGTTTGACCTAAACCTTATCCAAAATGACTTCTAATACCAACCCGAGGAGGGACTAAATATATTAGTACAAATGGGATTTGTTTTAAAACTGGCATGTTGGCATTTCCTGTGAAGTGTATACATGCTTTTTGGTCGATTGCATCGATAGATTCAGCACTGCTAGCTTCCTGCTAGTCGATCTGAATGAAGTACATATGAGTTTTTATTTCTGCCTCCTTTTTTCTATTTCGGTAAGAGGACAAATTCAAGAACAATATGATGGGGTCCAACCAAGTGCAGTCGATATATATATATAGCTAAATGTAGGCGCAGAGATGAGATTCTAGATTCTGATAGTATATCTTTTATTCATAGATTCTTATACGAGGATATCTAAGAAATACGAGGAGTGTCTAAATTATATATATATATATATATATATATATATATATATATATATATATATATATATATATATATTTCCATTTATCAAGAAATGCACGCCATATTTATTTTAAAATATCATGTGTCCTTTTTTAAAAAAAAAAAAAGGACTTGCTCATCTAGGAAGACATAGGTACACACTTGTATTTTATGGAAGTGGATAGTTGCCACTTGAAAACTGGTAATAGATTAATTTGTGACCAAAATTACTTCTACATTGTAAAAGATATGATTTAAATAATAAATCTCGGCGATTTCAACTTAGTGAATCTTACATCGTTTTTACCCATGCATTATTTTGAAGATTGTAACAAAACAAAGAACAACAAAATCGAGCAAAGTGATGGAGACTATGACGGCAACGAAGATTTTTATCAAAAATGGGTGGCTACCTTTGAATAGGTTTGGTGCTTAGTTTGTTATTAGTCTTATTTGTTCTCTCTGCTTTTATGTCTCTTGAAAGATTCTCTTTATCAACCAGAAGCTAGAACTTTATAATAATGAATGATTGAGCGCAGAACTCTTATGTGGAATAAAAAGATTTTCCTTTTTTTTCCTAAAAAAACAAGCAGAAAGTTTTGTAAGTTTCCTGCCCTCACACTAAGCACATCATTTCATATGTATATGTAGTTGCAAAAAAATCATTTCATATGTATATATGAATATTTTTTAGGAACAAATTCATTGAGAATTTGTGATACCCAAAACCTTTGTTCATATATGTCCTACCTACTCCCTCTGTCCAAAAAAATAAATGACGTTTTTCGCTTCCCAAGAAACATCTACCGACAATTATATATTAAAAATAGGATTAATATTTATATTACATAATTAATATCATTGGAAAGATCTTTTGATCTAGTTTTTTAACAAATTTATTTAGAGATTTAAATCTTCTACATATTTTCTATAAATCGAGTCAAACTTCACAAGACGAAAAACCCAAAACGTCGTTTATTTTAGGACGGAGGGGAGTACATACATAAAAAACAGTATGCATGCATATCCTGTGGAGTGTGGAGTTGTAACCACCAAAAGAGCAAAGCCGGAGGGGCATTTTAGTAAACGGCCGCCGAGCTATAGGACGCCTTTAAGCCTCAGCTTGATTGCGCATCATCCCATCCACCCCAACGGAAAAGGTCCTATGATTTTCCCTTATCCGCTGACATGGCGTGCTCCCAATGGCCGCGCTGGATTCTCTGGCCTACGTGGCGCGCCCTTTTATCGGCTCGGCACAACCTTTTCACGTGAAGCTAAGCGCGGGGCCCACAGGATCTTGGAAGCTAGCGTGTGTGCATGGCTGATGGTGATTGGTCCAGTACCAAGTGGAACAGTGCTACGCACACCCCACAAAGCCTCTCTCCTCTCCCTTGTGCGCCTTCATTTTCCATTTCATGCAATAATTTGGGATTGTGCTACAACTACAAGATTTGGGACCCCTTAATAAGTTTTGCATATAGGGTATGTTTGTCA
The DNA here is from genome assembly GCA_015847255.1 of Hyparrhenia diplandra. Classification (NCBI taxonomy): domain Eukaryota; kingdom Viridiplantae; phylum Streptophyta; class Magnoliopsida; order Poales; family Poaceae; genus Hyparrhenia; species Hyparrhenia diplandra. Next base: position 220,529 of record JADLZK010011206.1, read on the forward strand.
CGGCTCACACCAGCTTCATGGGCCAAGTTGTTTTTTCTTCCCCTCTCTCTCAAAGACATGAGTTGTAGTGTGAAGCTGAAAAAAATAGCTTATCTCACTTCTTTTCCTTATTTATCTCTCGTATTCATGTATGAAGGTGTTGGTGAAAATATTTTGCCAAATATTTTTTCAAAATAGTTTAGCTTAGCGAGTTGCTCATGAAGCTGTGCCAAACGGGGCCATTGAAAGTTTATATCACAACATTCGACCGCGAACGGGCCACGTGCTGCAACTGGTAGCTAGTGTTGTTTTATGTCAGCGAGTGCTATTTCTTGTCAGTGACAGCAGCGGCATGAACATAGTTTTCTCCGTATGCGCGTAGCATCAAACTCTTCTCACTTTTTTGGAACTTGCCTTTTATTTGCGAATTAGGATGTGTGGTGGTGATGCCCCATACGTTGTGTCCCCTGGGTTCAACCACTAATGATAGAGGAGAGGGTCCAATTGAGCCGTTTCTGGCCAACCAAATTAATCTTTGGCTCTTTGTTTGGGATGAGGTTTTCCCTCTGCCCATATGGTAGGCCAGGCAGGATCTTTCAACAAGATATTTATTTTTGCACCAAAAGCGTCTTTTTGCGTGGTTGGTGCCACAATTTTCGAAGAGTTTATTTTTAGATACATAATTATTGGGATATGGTGAAATCATCAAGATATATATACTACGTTAATTCAAAAAGTTTTTTTGAACTAAAAACTATAATTGACGGTTGAATATAAATGCATGATAACAAGAGAGACACACTGTAGATATACTAATAAGCTCCTAGTACACAATTACATTATATTTAGTAACAGATTTATAAATGTTCTTAGTTGGCTTTTGAGATATTTATAATGCTGAAGATAAATATCTCTTTAGCTGTTGCCGCCAAAATTCCAACACACAACACAACGCGTGGGCTAGCCCTTTTACATCCTGAATGGTCAGGATGTAGCAGCCAATCAGCTGCATGTGCAGTCTTCAAAGGGGATTCGATCAGATTGCAGTCTAGCAGATAGGCTCATCCATCAAGTGTCTAGAGCCGCTAGATGCTGTGTGTGCCTGTGTTTAACAGATGTGTGTTGCATTTGTGGCCAGCTATTTTGAGAGGTTTTTGTCTGGTTATGGTGCACGGTCGTACTAGCAAGGCTTGTTTAATTTTATGCCTCTCCTTTATTTGCTGTGTAATGTCGACGTGTATGTGCCAACATGCGTCTTCTCGAAGGGACGACCATCACGAAATTTGAACGGATAAGAATATACATGGTGTATTTATGTTTTAAAGAGAGAAAAAAAATGATTTCATCGAGTTTACCCATGCATCTCTCCATCTTTTCTATACTTTGTTAGAGTACTCTCTATATATACAAGATGTGCTCCAACAGTTGTAGAAAGATATATGACCATCTTAGAACTAAGCAGTTCATTTTAGACCTACTTATCATGTTGTAACGCCATATATGTGTAAAATTAAACACACAAAGAGATTAATATCGAAAGTTTTAGCAATTATTTCCATGGGACAGTTTCATTGCATCAGCCGTCCTTGATACCAGGGGCGGAGCTGGGCTAAGCACACGCCTAGGGCTAGCCAATGGAGGTAATGGGTCATCTACACCGAGCCTTTTGTATGTACAGTAGCTACAGTGGAGAAACCAACCCAACGGCGCCAAGGGCCTCAAGGACATTTCTTCTACTGCAACCGCCTTTTTAAATATGAACGTTCTTGTACTACAACAGCCCCTTGAAAAACATTCTCCGTGAGGCAGTTATCTTAACTAAACCGCCCCCTAAAAATGAAACTTCAGAGGCGGTTACAGGAAGATAGCATTTTCGAGGCGGTTTTCATAACAGAATTGCCTCTCGAAGATCTATCTTTAGGGGACGGTTAAAAGTGAATCTCTAGAAACGCCCCATCTTTACAATCGAAGTTAGCGATTGGGCTAATCGCCTCGATTACATAACGCAAATTTCATTTTCAAACTTGTTTTTAACGCTTATATTTTTTTTTTTCTGATTCTAATAGTTTTGGAGGGCACCGATCGATAACTAGTTTCACACAAAAATTCGTAATTTAAAAAAAAACAAATTTACGGTGCAACTTGGAGGGTTAAAAATATATTTTACCCTAAAATGGCAAGAACATTCTCATTATGCATCTAGAGAGAGAGAGAGAGTTTGTACTTTGTAGGCGAGGCGTGCGTACTTATCCACACATATATGACGAGGACCATGTACCACGTGTATGTAGTCTTGGCCGATATATGTACCGCCTAGCAGAATAGATATTTGAAGCTAGCTGAGTAAAGCTACAAAAACAGATCTCAACTATACGAAAAATATCATGCAAGATAAGCTATGCATGGCGGTTGGATATTGTTGTCGCTATGTATATGTTATTTATATTGCTCCCTGTATAATAGTGCCAAAACGAATTAATATAAGATGTGTGGCATGTATGGCGAAAATGGTAGCACGAGACCTTGCTCTATTCAATCAAACGATCGATCGATGGGGCCATACATACAATAAGAAAACAAGAATGAAATGGTGGCATGTCCGGCATTGAAATTATTAAAGGCACATATATTCATTTGGATTATATTGTCTGACAAAACTAAATAAAACAAAGTTATGCTGAGAGAACGAGGTGGATCAAGGTGGTTTATCGCGTTGTCCGATAAAATTTGTTAATCTTTTTAGGAAAGTACGGTTAAATCTCAAGAAAAATTATATTGTGCAATAACATGGGATTTTGAGAATATGGATATATATAAGAGATTATATATAGAGTCCTAGTATATCATCCTATCCAAACTGTCTAGATTCTCTAGAAGGATTTTGAGAAGTAGACTGGACTTCTAAACGAGCTAACTAGAGATAATAATGTGAGTAACTATATATGGAATCAATTCAAATGATCCAGTCGTGTATATATCCATCAGTTTGAATCTTGCTCCATGTTACAGAAATGTACTCCTCCTCCTACACGGTATGGGCTAGGACCTACTCCTACGATCTAGCTACACCTAGGTGTAGAGAGCTGACTGCCATTGCTACTTTTTACATTTTTCTCTCTTTTTTTTCGGCTGTCGGCTCAGCTGAAAGGAGAGTCGAAGCAGAGCACGCTTTTGAGCAAGCTAGCCATGCATGCGCCGGTGCATGTTTATCAGCTGCATGCACTGCAACTAGTTCAGCTGCTTTGCCCCTTTGCTACCTCCTCCATTGATCTTTTTCTGTCTGTGTCTGCTTGACCGCTTGCTGCTGCCGAGCTGTGACGACATACTCTTTTCTGCTATCGCCGCCTAGGGCTCTGGGATGCGGAAAAAAAGGGCAAGATGAGGCTGGTGCAGAGATCAGTCAGTGGACGTCGTCCGCATGATGCACCATGGATCCATGGAGAGGCGACCGACCGTAGGAGGTACCACACGTCCACCAATACAATGCATGCAGTCCCCAAATTTCCCATCCATCCTTCCATGCTTTCCCAATCCTAATGTTGCAGCAATGCAGCTAGCGCCTCTTGGATTCTACTACTTCTACTACATGCTTTCAAGTGCAGCAGCGACCTCTGCTACTGCTCCTACTGATCGATACTGCATGCATCAGCTGACGTACCATTGGGCGTGCTGTGCAGAGACTTACTGTACTTGCTTGTTTCGTCATACTACGTACTACTCCTACACTTTGAATTTTTCTGGACAAGGTTGGCGATTTGGGCGTACGCTGTCTTTAGGGTTTCGAAAGAGGACATACAAGCTCGGTTTGGAAAAGTTACTTGTCAAACCTTTTTATTTGTAGTATGGGCCTGATTGGTTGGCTACCAAAATTTGCCATGCCAAGGATTTGGCAAGCCATGATTTTGGCTTGCATTTGGTTGGCAACCAAAACTTGCCAACTACTCACATTTGGCTTGCCAAATCTTTCACAACTTTTATGCCCAACTTTTGGCTTGCCAAAACAATGGTTTGGTAAATTTTGGTAGTCAACCAATCAGGCTCTATATACCTACTCCCTCCATTATATGCATATGTCACTTCACTATTCTTGCCTACCAAACATTTTTTTAGAAAATATCTAGGGAACATTGCCAAAGAAAAAAAAAACCTATGCACTATGCTTGGATTTTTTATTCCTCATAAATATAGTGTATGTGTATAAAGAATCCTATTAGTCATATATTTTGGCTTTCAACACTATGTAAGAATGAATTTCCTCAATGCCAAGAGTCACCTTCCAAATCCATTTCACCAAAAGGCACTCATTCGTAGTTTTGGTGTTGATAATACGTACCCAGAGACCTCCTTGATACTACTAAACCATGCCATATTTGAGTTACTATATCTGCTCCCATCAAGAAAAAAAACATGAATTTGATAGTATCCATCATAGAGAGAGCTAACCCCAGTTGGAAGAAGATAGAACTTTATTGTATATAGATTTTAAGGCTGCTTAAGAAATTGTTAGCCACTCTAGATGCTTAAGCATTTTGTTGAACACATATGCCTTAGCCTTTATCACATATATTGGCACGCCAAGACACTTCATTGCTAGTTCTCCCAATCTTTGATTTGACATATATGTTTGGATAGCCTCTCTAATTTCTCATCTTGATCATTATATATAGCCAAAAGGTATAAACTTCATTTTTCATGAAAGTAAGTTATAAACCTCATTTCAGTTCGACCTCACGCTAGCTAGCTACCATGTTATAGAAGATGGACTCCTGCAAGAGAGAAAATGTTTGTCGATCACAAGAGCCATCTCTATGAGGAGAATTGGTGAAAGAGTATCACCTTGTCTTGGCATTTGAATAGATGATGGCCTCTCGATTCTACAATATGCTGATGACACATCCTATTTAGTGAAAATCATATTCAACAAGCAAAGAATATGAAGATTCTTCTTTGCGCCTATCAACAACTTTCAAGATTTAAAACCAATTTCTCAAGAGTGAGTTGTTTTGTAATGGGGAAGCCAAAAACTTAAGGGATCAGTACCTTCACACCTTTGGTTGTGATATAGGCCAACTTTCTTTAGCTACTTAATTAGGCATCTCAATGAATCATATGACAAAGATTGATCAAGGAGGCTATAGCATATGCATGGTTATACAAGCTTATGAATGAAGATGGAGTTTGGCAACAACTACTAAGAAAAAAGGTACTTGGCTAAAACAGGTTTAGCAAGCCTGAAGATTCGCATTTTTGGTGGGGCCTTGTTGAAAGGTCAACCATCATTATTTTTGGGGAGATCTATCAACGTTTATAATCTATCTCCATATATAGTGGGCTAGTGGTACAGGTTCCGGGAACACATGCGTACTGAAAACTTTACTCTCAAAAGGATTTAACATCACAAGTATAGAAACGTTTAACTTTACACGCTCATCATCAAGTCTGTACGTACGTCAAGCTAGCCCAAAGTAGTTAATAATCCCATAAAGGAAAAATGATCTCCAGTACATTCAATTTTTCTCAAGGGCCACACTACGCATACCAACATTTATATTTCATCGATTCGAATTGAGCTAGCTAGGGGGCTGTACGTCGATCGTCGTTGTCTAGTAGGGGAGCAGTAACAAAGCGTGGTAAGAAGTTATTTATTTACCCGGCTGACCGACCTTGGATCGATATATCCTGCATGCGGCTGTGGCTTTTGCATCGCACAGGATCCGATACGGTTGCCATTTGCCGGAAAAATCCAAGAGGTAGCGTACATGCAACACCTGTGACCACATCGTACGCGCGCGTTTGGATCAACGGCAAAAGGGCACGCCCTTTTTTTCCCCCCGGCCCCCTTTATTACTGGGAGACGCGCGCGCCTCTCTTGATCTTGTGAGGATCGACGATGATGGAGCCAAGCCAAGGGGGTGTGTAATGTGTATACGTACGTACGTGCTGCCCCTGCCCTAATGATGTAGTGTAGCCAAACTACGCTCTCGATCTGGCCCTGAGAGACCAGTGCATGTGACTCATAGGTACGTCAGCAACAGTGTCCGTCACCGGCTCACCACAGCACAGGGCAAGAGAGAGAGATCTTGCATGTTACGGACCTACGGTGGGCATCTCGGTCGAGTTGCTCCGTCTCCATCTCCTGCCCTGCCGCGTTGTGACTTCTGACTTTGTGGGCCCAAAGAAAAAGGGCCGGGCTGGGTGGTGGGTGCGGTCCAGGGCCGGGCCCGGCAGGCAGCGTCGACACGCCACTGTACTGTACGTCGGCAGCTTGCTTGCATGCAGATGCCGAAGCCGCTAGCTGTGCCACTCACACTATTGCCACCGCTATGCACCCGGCCCGTGTCCGTTGCCACCGCTAGATAGAGCCTAGAAGCTCCATCCGGGACGGTCACTGACACATGAGCCCCACTGCTGTACCTGTGCGAAGAACTGAACTGAAGGCGCCGTGCACAGCACCACCAGCCACCAAGTACGCACTTACACGGAGCATCTCTTTTTTTTTTTTTTTTTTTTTTTTTTTTTATAAAGGCGGTCGTTTTGGGTTAGAAAACGGCGTCGCAGCGCAGAGGCTAGCCATGCATTCTATTGGTGCCGTACAAATTCTGAGTTCAGAAACTTCAGAACGAGGACGAGCAAACTCCTGTAGGAACCACTGCATTGTACTGTTTGGCCTTGCATGCTGTCTCTACTAGGCCTTGTTTAGACAAGAAATATTTGGAACCGAATGCCACATCGTATATCGTAAGACGTTTCGTTTGTTAGTGGTAAATATCATCCTACCATGAAAGAATCCAGCTCAAAAAGAATCGATCTCGTGAATGTACATCTAAACTGTGTAATTAGTTATTTTTTTTTACCTACATTTAATACTCTAAACATATAATTTCGCCAGATGTATTTAATGTGACGTGATGGAGAGAAAGTAGGAAAAAGGTTAGAAACTTTAGCCATCTAAACAAGGCCAAGGACGATTTTTTTTCATTTCATTTCGCCCTAAAAGCATTTATAAAAACACAGGCCTCCTACACATCGTTATATGTGCATGCATGCATGAGAAAGCTACTACTGCCTGTGCTTGCCAGTGTAGTTATATCCTTTACGGAAACGCAACTATGCAACCAGAGCAAAGCTGCTAGCTGTTACCGCACACACACCACTGGACAAAAAAGGTGTTGCGGCTGTTCTTGTTCACACCGTACCACACGGTAGACGACGATGACCAATGCAAACCGACCGTGTGGTGGACGGACGAGGACGAAGCCTTTCCGATCTTCAACTCACTCCTTACAAGATACCGTACAATGTTCTTTTCAAGAAACACCGTTTGTAATCTAAAAAAAAGTAAACACAGTTGTATGCACACAAATTGAGTTTATTTCCACACAAATACAGTAATGGAGCCAGAAATTATTCATAGGAGGACTGATCAAAGAGATCCAACTTGTTTGTAAAAACGAGCACAACTGATTAGGTATTTTCGTGGTGACCATCTAGATTAATCCATCGACTTGACACGAGAGTGCCCATATTTTATTATATATAATCTAGGATCAACGACATTATTCTTCAGTTGTACACGATAATGCCTTAACAGCACGACATTCAGGGTAATTTTGTAAACCTTGAGACCTACGTTAATTCAATCCTCTGAAGGTGCTTCAGAATATTATCTAGTTGTTTTATGTATGATTTAATTATCTAGAGAAGATTAAAGGTATATATATGACAAGAATTTTATTATATTCTCTCTCTTAATATTATACTAGTAAAAAATTATCAACTTATAGTAAAAAAAATGTTTTGACATGTATGGGGGGCCGGGGGCATGGCCCCCTTCCTTCGCCATTGCCCTATGTACTCGCCGCTGCCGAGCTCCACAAAACGTGCTTTCCTGATCTCGGCACGCACCTTCGTCTGCACATCGTGTCGGTACCATCGCTGAAAAACTCGAAGCATTGTCACCTCCTCATCGTGAGCAGACGGTCACTGCTTCCTTCGACACTCGAGAGGTTGTGCAGCGATTCCGCATAGTAACGAGCAGCACATCCTGGATGGCCTCCCCACCGTGGCGGAACAATCGCCTTGTGGATCTCAACAATCTCCTTCAGAACATCGACACCAATCTATGCGCCAAGCACATCACAAGAAATTTGTTATAGTCTTCATCTTAATATAATATATTTTTTTGTTTCAACATGTTGAGGGGCATGACCCCCCAACCACCACCACCATTTCACACATGCAATGATCAACTCAACTGTTTCAGTTGACAATTAACTTGACCAAGCACCCTTAGTTATGCCATCCTAAATTAAAAACTTCTATCTATGTTTAATGGAGGGAAAACAGATATGAGTTTGGTTTGGTTATGTACAACGGCAACCTTTTTATTAATAGAGAGGCTATGAATCAGTATAATGGAACCTTTTATTAACAGTGATTATTTCATCTACATTTGACGACGTTATTGGGAAACGATAACATCATGAAAACTCTTGACTGAAAATGACCTCATCTGATACGGTATTACCACATCCCACCACCAATAGAGTGGTTTTGAGCCTTTTGGCCTAAGTCAAACGATTTTATTAAACTAAAACTTAGCTCCAAATCCAGAAATTTTGACTAGAGATGGAACTCCATCAAACACAAGCCCCAAGTTAACATATATGGTCGCCAAACATTGGTGGTTTTTGAGCACAGCACTGATCGCCCACCGCCACCACAAGACAAGGTTAGCATATATATATCTGCCGTCCCCATCAGCAGAAACCCATGACCTGCCTGTCCATCGATCTTATCCCAACTCTGTCATCTTCTGCTTGTACTGTACTACTCCAGTGTGTACAATGCCCATCCCTCGCTAGTCCTGTACATAAAGGCCAGAGGGGGCGTTGCAATTTGCTTGGTGCGGCGTGCAGACACTTGGACCCCTAGCTAACCCGTCCTCCGTTTATCCGCTTCAGACCGGACCGGATAACATGCGTGTATGCGATGCGAGTAGGCAGGCAATCACGCGCAGCCCGTCTCTTTTATTTCTGTGGCAGCATCAGCAGGATCGATTTCCTGATACAAACAAGATTCGGTGGCTAAACAGCTCGTGCAATCTGATTGTATTCTAGTGTTTCAACTACTACTACCAACCAAGATTTAAATCTGCTTCTTCTGAATACATACAAGGGCTCAGTAATCTGATTGTATTATTAGTAACGATTCAACACCATAAAGCAACTTTCAGGTGAATCAACACATACAAGGGCTCAGTAATGCACAGCTGACAACATTAATCCAATCCAACACTGAATACCTTTTCAAAAGAAATTCCCAATTCTCTTGAGAGCTTTTCTTTGACATCGCGGGGTGGAAGCTCAATTTCAGCAAAAGCTCTGCTGTGTACCTGTTCTAGCAAGGTGAAGAACAGTGGATATTAATGTAAGCAAGCCTGAAGCCATGGAAGCTTAATAAGGTAAAAGTGGTAGTTCCATAAATGCAGACACAATAAGCTAGTTTAACTCAAATTACAGCCATGACTTGGCCTTGTATCAGAATGAAAGCAAATACATATGGGCCTATTTGGTTGGCTAGATATAGCCTGGACTGGCTCATGGGATGCGGGTTCCTTGCATTTGGTTGCCTGTACTTCTCCCAGGGCCTGGCGCTGCAAATCAAGGCAGTTTGTTTGGACTAAAGTTCAGGTTGACTTTTGAAAATATCTAGTCTAGGGGACTTATCTAAGGGCAACTCTGCCATTACAACATCAATTTCGTCCTTAGTAAAGTTTGCTTCCAGTCTAGAGAAGTCTAAGGGCTGAACTAGCAACTCATTTAGGTTCAAAAGAATGTATCCAGATTCAGAGAGGAGCCTAGTCTTGACTTTAAGGATTCCCAAATAATCTATGTTTTTTGTTCATGTCTGGTAATGCCATGCCTTGATCATGGCATAAGGAGATTGTTTTTTTTTTCTGTGTCTCATTTTGGCATGGGCATGGAGAATTTTCTCCCAGCATCTCCTTGATCCATCTAATCTTTTCTTGTCACCATGGGTGGTGACTCTTTCCTTTTCAAAAGGTTCTCTTCTATTTGAAGCTTTGGGTCAATCTGACAGAGCTCTTTCTGCAAGTTACTTATGACTGAAGAGGCAAGAGTTTGTGGGAGCAGCCAAGAAATATTAACTTTTCTGGGATCGTTTTTGAATCCTAAAAGGCCTGCCTTTTTAGTAATTTTAACCGAAATGGTTGTTTTCTTCGATTCAAATCTAACGATTAGCTCAAGCAACACCTCTCTACAATTACACTGCACACTCATTTGTGATTAAGTATAGAATACAAGGTGTTCAGGTAATAGCACACCTGCGTGTCAACAGCTCCAATGGCTAGAAAATCATTTGGCCATTCAATAGACACAATCTTAAGTAAAACGGTCCTATATGCCATCAAAGGAGATCACGTAACACCAAAACCAAGCTGAGGTTGAAATGGAACAGTTCTGAGAGTTGAGATATCAAACTTGGTTTTGTAGTTGGATTAAAGTTGATGGACTAAAACATACTGTACTTACTCGCATAATCAATCATCGCCATGAATTTATTTGAAATATGGTAATGCATATTTCTCTGATTTGGACAGGTTCAGACCAGAGTAAAATTACTCTTCGTCTGCAAACCTACTCTACACCTTTTATTGGACCTGAACCAAAATTCTCAAACAAAGTTCTACCCTTTCAACTGATCTCAACCGTCTACATAGCAGCCTCAAGAATGTTAAAATTTACACGGCAAGACTTCCCTCTGCTGGCTCTGCCATTTGAGGCTTTGGCTTTGGCTTCTCAACAACAATTGCCTGTGTGGTTAAGACCATTCCAGCTACCGAGGCCGCATTCTGCAGCGCACACCTAGTCACCTTAGCAGGGTCGATCACACCGGCCTCAATCAGGTTCTCGTATTTATCCGTCATTGCATTGTAGCCCACCTCCCACACACTGTCCTTGATCTTCTCAACAACCACTTCGCCCTCTACTCCAGCATTGTGTGCGATCAATGAAGCAGGTGCGACCAATGCCTGCACAAGTAGATAATATAGGGTAAAAAAATGATTTATTCCTCTACAGGATTCAGTTTAGTATATGTGTCTGCTATGACAAGAACTGGTCTGAATTATCTAAATAAATTTCAAAGCCAGCAACACACACTAAGATGATATAGATTTACTCACAAACTTAGCAACGCACATCCTAGATGATGGGTCCTAGTCGCATTTTACCAGCACAGATAAACATATTAATGAGATTGGACCTCTGGCAAATACAGTTCAAACCATCTAACTGCATAGGCACTGATCAGTATATAAATATGTTAACCAAGTTACCTTCTGAATAATATCAGCACCAAGGCGTTCATCAGGGTCCTCAATGTTTTCTTTGATCGAAGGGACAATGGTAGATAGGTGCACGTATGCCGTACCACCTCCAGGAACAATGCCCTCCTCTATAGCTGCAAAAGTGGCATTTTTTGCATCCTCAATTCTTAGCTGGCGGTCCTCAAGCTCAGTCTCAGTTGCAGCTCCAACCTTGATAACAGCAACACCACCAGCAAGCTTAGCAATTCTCTCAGCCAATTTCTCAGTATCATAAACTGAATCAGTCTCAGCAAGCTCCTTCTTTAGCTGTGCAACCCTTGCTTGGATCTCATCTTTACTGGCTGCATCTGCTATGAGGGTGGTTGTAGTCTGATGTATCGTGACTTTCCTTGCTGTACCAAGTTGTTCCTCTGTAGCATTTTCAACCAACAAACCAAGATCTTTTGCGAGGAACTCAGCACCTGAAAGTGAAATTACATGATATAAGCAAAATGAAACAGACAAATAAATGGCCAATTATTATAGAAGAATTTCAAAACAAAGGGCCTGGATAACCAAAACGTCTAGCATAAGCAAATAATCTGAACCAACTTTGAGGAAACCATCTAGGTATTCCAGCATTCACTTGCCAGGAGTTGTAATATTGTTCAGTAGTCTCAAACATCATGATTGATGCAAGTATACACACAAAGAACCGTTGTTTCTCTTGCAGGCTGTCACTTCTGTTGAAATCTTCAATATGTAGGGTGTTAGTGTATATGTGTAGGCCCATGAGGCTAGGCCCATGAGGCCCATGTACAAGAACTATATTGCCCACACCCTTCTAGGGTTTGGAGGTATACACGTAGTTTATTCCCTTCTACATGGTATCGGCTTAGAGTTCGATCCTCTCTCCTTCCCGGCCGCCGTCGCCTTCCATGGCGGCCGGCCGCCCGGCGCCGCCTTCCTCTTCCTCCCTCCTCTCTCCTACCCGGCCCCAGCCATCGCGAAGTTTGGCGCGGGCGCTGCCCGCGCGGCTCGGCGACGCCCGCGCCCCGACTTTCTCCTACGCTGGCGTGGACGCCTGCGGCGGCGGAGGCGCGGCCTCCGGCGCGGCTCGCGCGACCACGCCAGCGGACGCGGACGCGCGCCCCTCTTCCTTCGGGCGACGCGGCCGCACGCTACGGCTTCGCGCGACCGCGAGCCCGACGCGGGACGCTGCACCTCTTCCTTCATGGATCGCTGGCGCCGCACGCGCCCTTCGCGGACGCGGGGCCAGGAGGACCCTTCGCTGCGGGGCGTGGCCTCGCGCGGCACCGGGCGCGCCTCTCGCAACGGCGGCGTCCTCGAGCCGGTCCGGCGGCGCCGAGGGGGCCCCTCGCTCTTCCAGCGGGGCGGCGTTTTTCATGGCCGCTCCCACGAGCGACGCCGCCAGCACGCGCTCCCTCCCCGACGGCCCTTCTCCGCGCTCCTCCCCGGCCGACGGACCACCCCTCCACCCGCGCGCAGCTAGCCTGCTCCCCGGGTCCTTCTCCAGCCCCCGCAGCCGCAACGCTCCTCCTCTCGCTCCCGGGCCCGGTGTGCGGAGGTCGGGCAGCCCAGCCACCTCCTCCGTGCCGCGCCCCTCCGCCCCACCGCCCAAAGACCACCGCCGAGGTCGCGGGCCGGGCAGCGCGGCGCGACCATACCCACCGCGGGCGCACCCCACGCATGGCCGCCGCCACCCCGCCCTCGCAGCGGGCGCGCCACCGGCCGACGCCGGGGCCGCCTGCGCGCGGCCTGCCTTCGCGGCTGCGGCTCCCCCCGACGGGGCCCCCGCACCCGCCCCGGAGGTCCGCCCCGCCATCCCGGCAACCCCATGGCCGTGGCGCGCTCGATGGGCGGGCCTCACCCCCGCTCCAGCCGGCCGCCATGGTCGCCGGCGGCCCTTACTCGCATCCGTGCCCCGCCGGCCTTCCCCTCGCTCCGCGTGCCCCGACTCCGTCCCGGCCCGGGGGTGGAAGTCCGGGCAATATGGCGCTATCCTTCCAAGACCATGGGGGGGGTACCACCACGCCCTCGCACCTCCCGAGTGGATCGCCGACTCGGGGGGCCTTCCACACTACCCCCTCATGCCGCATCCTCTCTTCTCTTTCGCCCCCTCCTCACCCTTCCCGTCCCTCTTCGATCATGGTTGGGAATGGGTCTTGTCTTCCTGTCACCTCCGTGGGTTCTGTCTCCGGGTCTTTTTTCGTCTTCCTACCGTCCTTGTTTCTCCTCGGATCGTCCATAACCTTCTTTCCATCCGCCCGGTTTTATCGCCGACAACTCTTGTTTGTTGAGTTCGACCCCTACCGGTCTCACGGTGAAGGATTCCGCCTCGGGTGGCCACTCCTCCCGTGATAGCTCAGACCCCTTTACTCCCTTCGCCTTCCTCGGCTTCCGCTATACCGTCTTCCACTTCGCCTGCCCTTGCCACTACTCCCTCTTCCTCTACGGCACCGCCGGCCGGTCACCCCGGCGCGACGCTGGCTTTCGCCCCAGCGTAGTGCCCACCTCCCTTTGCACTTGGGCTTCGATGAGCATCTCGCCATGCGTGCCGGTTGGGTCGCGTATGTGCGCCTTCCTTTTCCTACTTCTTCTTCAAGGCGACGCATGCCTTTGCTCTTCTTCAGCGTGATTTGTGGACTTCTCCATTTCCTAGCATTTCAGGCTACAAGTATTATCCGGTCCTCCTCGATGACTTCTCTCACTACTCTTGGACTTTCCCTTTGCGCGCCAAGTCCGAGACTTTTTCCACTCTCCTCCACTTCTTTGCACGGGTGTCCACTCCGATTCGGCCCTCACCATCAAGGCCGTCGGTGTGACAACGGGCGTGAGTTTGATAACAACACCTCTCGCTCCTTCTTTCTCGCTCATGGTGTTCAACTCCGCATGTCTTGTCCGTACACCTCCTCCCGAGCGGCAAAGGCTGGCGCATGATTCGCACCACGAGCGATGTTATGCGCACTCTCCTTCTCCGGGCCTCTCGCCCTCGCGCTACGGGCCGAGAGCCTCCACACCGCCACCTACCCGCTCAACCGGCTTCCTTCCACGGCCTCTCCCGCTCCCACCCCACACCACGCACTCTTGGGTACACCTCCTCGCTATGATCACCTCCGTGTCTTCGGTTGTGCTTGTTACCCTAACCTCGCCGCCACTACTCCTCAGCCAAGTTGGCGCCCGCTCGACACGGTGTGTGTGTTTCTTGGCTACTCCCCGATCATAAGGGGTACCGATTGCCTACGACCTCACTTCTCGTCGGGTGCTTATTTCCCAAGACGTCGTCTTTGAGAGTCGGATTTCCGTACTCTACCTCTTCCACGCCTTCCCGATCCCGGGTTGGAGTCCCTGCTTCCGACTTTGGCGGCTCACCCACCCGCTCCGTTCCGGCCTCCTCCGTGTGTACCGTTGCCCCTCGTGCGCCCCCACGGCCCTCCCCGGCGCCACTTTGTCGGTGGCCACGCGCGGCCTCCCGGCGCCACCCGGGCCGTGCCCACAAGGCCCCGGAGCCACTTGCCGTGCCACGCCGCGGCCCCGGCGCCACTGGCCGTACACGCCGCGGCCCCGGAGCCACTTCGCCGCGCCACGCGCGGCCCCGGAGGGGACCAGCCGCGCCACGCGCGGCCCCCGGAGCCCGCGTCATTCCCCCGTCGCAGCCGGGGACCCACCGCGTGGGCCCGACGCAGTGTCACGTTCGTCGCGCGGCCCCCGGCGCCGTGCCTCCGGACCCGGCTCCGGCTCCCTCCACCACCGCCCCCGCCCTCCCTCCACCACAAGGCAGGTCCGTGGTTACCCCCGCGGCCTACCACCCGCAGATCCTTGCCGAGACCCCGGGTCACACTCACCAGGATGGTGACCCGCCATGCGGCGGGGGTTCTCCGGCCCCGCGACCCCTCCGCCACCGAGCGCTCCCGCCCTGCCTCTCCGATTCCTACCTCCCATCCCGCGCCGCATTGGCGGATCCTAATCGGCGCTGGCGATGGAAGAGGGAGTACGGGGCTCTTCTAGCCAACCGTGACGTGGGACCTTGTGCCGCGTCCGTCCGTGGCAATGTGGTCACCGGGTAAGTGGATCCGGACGCACAAGCGCCGGCCGACGGGCAGCCTGAGCGCAGCAAGGCTCGGGCTGGGTCCCGAGGCTTCACCCGGCGCCGGGGTTGATTATGATGAGACCTTCGGTCCGGTGGTCAAGCACCGCTACGGTCGCGCCGTCCTCCTCACTTGCCCCCTCTCGCTCTTGGCAAGTGCATCGGCTAGATGTCAAGAATGCATTCCTCCATGGCACCTAGTCCCGAGACAAGATATCTTGCCGATCGGCCCGGGATTTGTCGATCCCGTCGGGCCCGATCCGGTTTGTCGGCTCAACAAGTCACTCTATGGTGCAAGCGGGCTCCTCGTGCTTGGTACTCCCCGGTTTGCCACCTACCTTCTCACTTTGGGGTTGAGAGAGGCCAAGTCGACACTTCTCTCGTTTGTCTATCGCCATGGAGCCGAGACCGCACCGCTACTCTATGTTAATGACATTGTCCTCACCGCCCCAAATCCCAGATTGTTTCGGCGTATGGTCATATCGGCTTTGCGGCCAGAGTTTGCCATGAAGGATCTCGGTCCACTTCACCACTTCCCGGGGGTCACCGTGGAGACTCGCCCTTCGGGTTGTTCCCGCACCAAATGACGGTATGCCGGACATTCTCGAGCGGCCGAGATGACACGTGTCACCCCCGTGCTACTCCGGTTGATATCGAAAGCTCTCTGGGCCGATGAAGGCGACCTCGGCGGGATCCCCACGCCTCTCCGAGTTCGGCCTGCTTTGCGCACCTCACCTTCACCAGGGCGACATCGCAGACGCAGCTCGCCAGTTCGTCTTCACATGCATGATCCCGGACACCACATCTACCCTTGCGATGAAGCGCCTTCTCCGCTATATCCGTGGCAATCGTTGACTCGGCCCGATGATCCACCGGCCTCTCCCTCCACCGAGCTTGTCGCTCACACCGATGCCGACCGGGCGGGTTGTCCGGACACTCGCGCTCTACCTCCCGGGATACGCCGTCTTCCTTGGTGGCAACCTCTCGTCCCCTCGGCGTCGCCCAAGCGGCGGCGGTTGTCTCCGTTCCGGCCAGCAGAGGCGAGTACCGAGTCGTTGTTAACGGTGTGGCGGAGGCCTCCCCGGCTTCGACAGACTATTGGTCGAGCTTCACGTACCACGACCAAGACCACACTTGTTCATCGTGACAATGTCGATTGCCGTCTACCTCTCCACCAACCCCGTTCAAAGATCACGGACGAAGCATGTGGAGATCGACTTGCACTTTGTTCGAGATTTGGTGGCCATCGGCGCTTGTTCGGTTCTCCATGTACCGACCACCTCCCGCCATCGACATCTTCACCAAGGGTCCGCCCTCATCGACCTTCTCCGAGTTCCGTTCGGCCTCAACGTCGTCGGCTGGCTAGTTGTGACCGGGGGGCCCTGTGTGTGTTGCTTTCTTTCATGTCCAGTCTTTGATCTCAGCGCCGGAAGTTCGGACCATGGGAGTGTGTTCTTTTCATGTCCGATCTTGATCTCATTGCGCCGGAAGTTCGGGATCATGGGGGAGTGTTAGTGTATATGTAGCCCATGAGGCCCATGTAAAGAACTATATTGCCCACCCTTCTAGGGTTTGGAGGTATACACGAGTTTATTCCCTTCTACATAGGGTTAGGGCTTCAAGTGGACTAATGGACGAGCTAAAGACACAAATTTGAACAATTTGCTAGTTTGACAATGACTAATTAAGTATAACTCGAAAATGAGAGATGGTGAGCTCAACTTCTAATTCTATCTACTTTTTGCATCGATGGTTGGACAAAGCTTGACATTCATGATGAAGAATCTGATCCGTGCAACAATTCTCACCCAATTTTGTTCAATATTAGGAAAGAAGCTATAGCAAGTCGATGAAACTAAAGATCTATTGGATGTATTGAGAAAAAAGGCTATAGGACCTTGTACAAATTATATAGAAAAAGAAAATAACATCTTTATTTTTATTTGTTACGGCATTACTCTGAGAATGAAGCACAATATGTGTATTTTTAATGCATAAATATATTGCAGAAATCAAACTAGAATACATTTAGCAGCCAAAACAAATGCAACTACATTAGAGACTGATGACAATCTGTAATATTACGGTTGGTTGCAATACAAACCTGTGACAATGGCAATGTCCTGAAGTACAGCCTTCCCGCCGCTCACCAAAGCTTGGAGCCTTAATCGCTGCAACATTGAGAATTCCACGAAGCTTGTTAACAACAAGAGTTGCCAAAGCTTCACCAGTAATGTCCTCAGCAATAATGAACAAAGGGGCCCTCAGCTGTGTGGTCTTCTCCAAAATTGGAAGAATTTCCTTTATGCTTGTGATCTTCTGATCAGTAATAAGAACCTTAGCATTCTCAAACTCCACAATCGATTTCTCGAGGTTTGTCACAAATTGTGGGGAAATATAACCACGGTCAATCTGCAATATTCAAGAAAACTTGAGGACATATGATAGTATATGAAAATACGGATTGCCATTTTGATGTTATAAATCAGAAGCTTCTACTTCATATATATAAACGTTAAAGAACTGTACAAGCTGGGTTCCCTACAATACAAACCTCCATTCCTTCTTCAACTTCAACAGTGGTCTCAAAAGATGAGGAGGATTCAATTGAAAGAACACCATCAGGCCCCACTTTGTCAATTGCTTCAGCAATCATGGATCCGATAAATTCATCATTGCCAGCAGAGATAGATGCCACGGCTGTAAAAACAGAACAGCTCCAAATTAGACATTAATCATGTTTTGAATACACATTTTTTTGTTACATATTTACATTGCGAAGTGAAAACGAATAAATGATAAACAGTCTAATAACATGAAAATACAAGAATCACCTTTGATATCACCACCACCCTTGACTGGCCTAGCCTTATTCTCAAGCTCCTGAATTAGACCCTGCACAGTTTTGTCTATTCCCTTCTTAAGTGACACAGGATTTGCACCAGACGTTACACTCAAAAGGCCTAACTTGATGATTTCACGGGCAAGGACGGAAGCAGTTGTAGTGCCATCACCTGCCGAATCATTGGTCTTGCTAGCAACCTTTAACGACAAAGAAGTCGACTTTGGTATTCAGAATCCTCAAATAACAAAGCGACACCACATGTTGATGAAACGAAAGAAAGAAAGAAAATAAAAGCACCTCACGAATCAATGCTGCACCAGCATTTTCCATTGGATCATACAGTTCAATAGCCAGCGCAATAGTGACTCCATCATTGACAACTTTGGGGTTGCCATACTCATCAAGCACTACATTCCTCCCTGTGAAAACATTATATTGATGATTAATGGTGTTTTGTTTTTCAGACATGTCTTTTGAAACCTTTTTTTTTTTTGAAAATGAAGATTTTAGGAAAAGTGGAGATACAATCAGATTATGAAATTATTAAAAATGTAAAATAAGAAGAATGGAAGAGATAATTCATTTTCAGAAAGGAGCTCTTAATTGGAAAAACTGTGTTTGTATGTGCACTGTGAATAAAATGAAGAGATCCATCGTTTGTGCAATCTTTATTCTACAGCACCATAAGTTCCTGGAATTCTTGTCTTTTAGTAATCAATGCACCAATGAAGTGTATCTAGACATACTGTACTACTCCCTCCGTTAGTAAGAACTCTACCTCGTGGCCCGAGGGTGACACCAACGGCGTTTGCGAGCTTCTCGACGCCGGCCTGCAGCGCTGCCCTGGATTTCTGGTCAAAGGCGATGTCTTTGGCTTCCGCACGCACCACGAACCGCTGTGACCAGCAGCCATTCCTGGCCCTCCTGTTGTGCTGGCCACCAACAAGAAATAATATTACATATTGAAAGACACAGAATTGGTGAGGAAGCCACAATTCAATGAACAAGAAAGGCCCCAAATTGTGGGATGGCCTTGGCCGGCCGAGGAACCGCAACCCGCAATGGAACCAAAAAAATCAGAAAATCGTAGAGCGGGGGAGAAGCTAGAAAGCTGGGCGGCGGAGAGGAGAGGAGAGGAGCTGACTACCTGCGAGAGAGGCCGGCTGAGGAAGGCGGTGGAGATGGCATTCGCGGATGCCATTGAGGTAGGGAGAAGCTTATAAAGTGAGACGAGAGGATAAGGTGTGGTGAGTGACGGAAGAAGACGAGCCGGAAGATTTGAAGCGAGAGCGAGATGGGGTATACGCGGTGGGTTTTATACACCCGGACTGAGGCGTTTGGAGACAATCACGGCTTGGGGGCTGTCAGCTACTCAGCTGGAGAAGGGGCTGGAGGTCGAAGGGTGCCTCGGCCTGGAGCTCGGGCAACGGACCAGGACCGGCCGTGGGTGTGGGCGGCGCGGCGGACGGCGGCGGCGTTTGGAATTCGACACGGCGCTGGGAGCAACTCGGGCTGAATGAGCGAGCAATGTAAATGGGCCTCCAACCCGTTGAGAAATAATGGCAACAAAAGTGTTGTAAAATTCAGGGGAATTTTTTTTTAAAAAAAGAGAGAAAATCAAGGGAAAATTCGCGTTCCGGGAACGAGATCCTCTGAATTCAGCCTCCCGCGGTCGTGTTGTTGGGCCACCGTACGTACGTGCAAACTGAGGCATAGTGCCCGGGCTAACTTGCTTGGTTGGATGGCAACCGACGGCAGCGATCCCGTGACTGCCGACAGCGGTCGTGGAGGCTGAATTCAGAGGATCTCGTTCCCGTTCCTGAGTATGCGCAGTGTGATCAATTATATCCCTAGAGTCAAGAAGGATTTTACCTCATAGTTTTCTTATAATCTCAAAATTCAATAAGACTGTTGTGACTCATTTTCTTTTTTACCTGGATTCTTTGAATCTAAAAATATGAAGGAAAAATGAAAAGGAAATTAAGGAAATAGACTGGACTTCTAAACGAGCTACTAGAGAGATAATAATGTGAGTAACTAATTAACTATGCAAATCAATAATTCAATTGAGTCGTGTATATATCCATCAGCTAGCTGCATGCACTGCAACTGGTTCAGCTGCTTTGCCTTTGCTACCTCCATCCAACCTCGATGGATCTTTTCCTGTCTGTCTCTGCTTGACTGCTTGCTGCTGCCGAGCTGTGACAGTTGCTATTTTCTCCTAGCACCTAGGGCTCTGGGATGAGGAAAAAAGGGGCAAGATGAAGCTGGTGCAGAGATGAGTGGACCGTGGACGTCCGCCGCATCATGATGCACCATGGATCCATGGAGGCGACCGACCGTAGGAGGTACCACACGTCCATGCAAGTCCCCAAATTTCCCATCCATCCATCCAACCCCCCAAATGCTCCGGCAAGTGCAGCAGCTACCTCTGCTACTACCCTTACTGATACTGCATGCATCCGCCTTTGCAGGCGACTTGTTTCGTCACACGTACTGCTCCTACACTCAGCGATTTGGAGTGGAGTGGAGATCCTTTTCAATGGCCAAGGCCGAATATCCAGCGGTCTCTTATTTCTGGCAGCATCAGCAGGATCGATTTCCTAATATAAACAAGAATCGGTGGCTAAACAGCTAGTAGCTCGTGTAATCTGATTGTATTCTGGTGTTTCAACAACTCCTACCAACCAGGATTTAAATCTGTTTAAGAATTTTGGTACAACACTAAAATCTGTGCGGCACTATTGTCACACAACGGTCCAAAATCATCCATCTTAAGTTTCTTTCTATATAAAATCAAACGACCAGTCGACATCTGTTTGTTCTGAACAGTACAATCACATGGCAAGCTAATCCAGACAGTCTGGATTTGGATTAGTATTTAGGAGTGTACACCATTGTTTCTACTACGCACAACTCTGATATACAACATATGATATGATATGAACCGCCAAGGCACACAAGTAATGGTTCTGGACTACCACAGTATTAGTAATGTCGAGGCCCAACAAGGGGAAGTACCTGACAGTATAGATCGGTATGTAAGCGGGCACTGATCTGTTTGTTGTTTCTTCTTCCTTTTTTCTTGGCTGTCTGTACAGCTATCTGCTATATATAAGACCTATGGGTAATAATGCCCAAATAAACCACCATGCGGCGCTTTTTCCTTGAGCTCAGCCGTCGGCACAAGCACCACAGCCTGGTTTCTCATGTCATTCTCACCGGTGGGTTTTCCATCTATGCCAGATGAGAGCATATTCTCCTTCAGCCTCTGCAGCCTGTACTCAAGTCCGCACATCTCATCGATCACGTCTAGGAAAGGCTGATAATCTGAGGCTCCAGTATCCACCCAAGGAGTGGCTTCTTGCTCAGCGCATGCTCCAGCATCCATCCAAGAAGTAGCTTGCACTAAAGTGCTCACTTCATTGGTTGTTGGATGTCTTATTTCTGACTGCAAACAAGGCTTGCTTATAGGTGGTAATATACTCTCCTGCAAACATGTTCAGACCATAAAATCAACTAGATGAAAGTTGATAACAGTTTATTTTGGTGGGAGGGTGTGTGGGTGGGTGGGAGGGGGGTGTCAAGGCCCTCGTTAAATAAGACAAGATCTGTAAATGCAATCAACATTGTGTCATTTCTACCTTGGCTTGGCCTGTTGGAGACAAGCAACCCTTTTATTGTAGCAGCCACAGGGGGCTGCTGGTTGATTCCATCTTCCCTATCTCAAGATTGTGTTGCAATCGTATAGGCACATTGATCATTTCAGACAAGGGAAGCAACCAAGAGTTATCTACTGAATCAACCTTCACCGATACACCAGATTTTTTCTTCATTTGTTCTTGAGTTATTGCAGGGACCAGTAACATGACCATTTTCTTTCAGCCTGTAGAACAGAAGAAAGATTACAAAAACACAGCATTGGATATCTATATACACAAATGAAATGGGAAAAATGACACCTTCCTTCAATAAATTTCTGCACGAAACCAAAATACTAAGAATAACAGAAAAGATTAATACACAAAATACAGTTCAGTTTAGTTTGTGACCAATTGTAATGTGGTTTTGAAATGAAGTAACCGTAAGGTGATATTCACACTTCATAAATCAAAGGCTCAAGAATGGAATCAACACACAGACTATTAATCTTTGGGATGTGGCATTATTATTTTTTTTTTTTTTAAAAAAAAACTTGTCTGATGGAGAAAGACAACCCCATTGTGTTGCAGTAAGAATAAACTCTGTCAACCAACCGAAGAAAGGCCTCAAACCCTGGTTTCACCACCCCTATGGCTGCACCATTACCACAGGTCTGCAACCTGCCACTACCATTTGGGATTGGCAGCAAGAGGCCTTTCTTTTGGCCACAAGGATTTGATCCCTGGCTGGCAGCTCCCTCACCTGGGGAGCAACTGTTGCACTGGCATTATTATAACCATCAGAACCAACATGAATCCTTAAGGTTGTCAAAAAAAAAAAAGAATCCTTAAGAAAATAGACAACTGAGAACCACCAAAATCTTATCAATTGCTCACAAACGGATCAGGTCATTGGTGGTTTCAGACATGGGAATAAATCAATAAAGTACAAATTGTCTGCTGAATCAACCTTGCCTGAAATTCCAGCTTTTCCTTTATTTCTTGAGCTTTTGCTGGGGGGCGGTATTATGACTATTCCCTTGAGCCTAAAAAGATGGCACCAATGTCAAGAATGTTACTGAATGAAAACTATCAGAACTTGATGATATGTGTCCATTAAATTTACACAGAATAAAAGCATATGCTATAGTCGAAGCTATAACAGTTAAATTAAGCTTTAGTTCCTGCCAATGAATGATTCTGTATATTTAGTGCACTTATAGAAAACACAGATTCACTGGCATAAATGCAATGTCATTGTTGGTTATTTGAACTTCTATTATGGCCCACTACAAATGTTTGTATAGAGAATACAGAAGTGGTTGTTTGGGGGTGGGGAAGGGCTATTGATTCAATGATATAATGTAGATCATATGAATAACAATGGGACATAAATACAAACCTTACGATCTCGAGAGCAGCACACCGTGTATTTTTTTGAACCATTTATCAATCTGTAAATGGATGAAAACATTGGTTACTGATCTTAAGACATTTTAAGAAAAACAAATTTGTAGTTAATCTATATTTCTTAGATGCTCTGCCCAAATATATTGTTAGATGGAAAGGGTGACAACTGTGATATGGACTCCATTATCTGATTTTAAAAATGAATGGCATCTATAGAATCTCTTCTCACAAGTGTAGAATTTAGTAAGGTGCCTAATGGTAATTGAACACCACAAAGCAACTTTCAGGTGAATCAACACATACAAGGGCTCAGTAATGCACAGATGACAACATTAATCCAATCCAACACTGAATACCTTTTCAAAAGAAATTCCCAATTCTCTTGAGAGATTTTCTTTGACATCCCGGGTGGAAGCTCATTTTCAGCAAAAGCTCATGGAAGTACCTGTTTTAGCAAGGTGAAGAGCAGAGGATATTAATGTAAGCAAGCCTGAATCCATGAAAGCTTAACAAGGTAAAAGTAGTATCTCCATAAATGCAGACACAATAAGCTAGTTTAACTCAAATTCCAGCCATGAGTTGGCATTGTATCACAGAATGAAAGCAAATACATATGGGCCTATTTGGTTCGGCCGGATATAGCCTGGACTGGCTCATGGGATGCAGGCTCCTTGCATTTGGTTGCCTGTACTTCTCCCAGAGCCTGGCGCTGCAAATCACGGCAACCAAATAACAATAGTATGCATGGACAGAGGAGGCCTGGCTGGCTAGATGCGGTGCAGGCTACCATAAAGGAAACCAAACAGGCCTTATATGAATCATAATATACAGATCTAAAGTAGTCTATCATTTTTACTATCAATTACCTCAACAGCTGCAGGAGGAATCCTGAAAAAGTTTTTCTCCCTTTATTTTGGCTCTTTTCATCAGATACAATGTTCGACAAACCCACGGAATTATCCCCAGCAGCACCTGAACGTGTCCTTCTTTTCTTTCTCCTTTCATGGCCCCAATCTTCATCCTCACTCTGTTCTTCATTTCCGATTATTTTACCAAACATTTCCTGCACATGATAAAAAGTAATCAACACTTGATTGATGAGTGACTTTTTACAAAATATTGCCAAGCAAGTGTTTTGAGTTACAGTATTGAATCTATTGATAACAACAATTTGTACTGCTGAAACAAACCTCATTAAGCCTTCTATAATCAACATCTCTTCTTGGCCTTTGGTAGGTATGATCTGTGCCAATTCATCACCAACGGCATCAATGCCTAAGTCTAAATTGGTGTGACAAAACCCTTCCACGTCATTTAAGTCTGCTGATATGAAGTCGGGAATATCGTCATTTGGAGAATAAAGGGGGCTTCCTGAACCATTGGAATCATCAGACATAATTTCCTCCCCTCGCTGTCCATACAGTTGCCGCTGTCCTCATTTTTCATCAGGATCATAGTCCTCATCACCTGAATACTCAGAAAGCCAATCTTCATCTAGTGCATCCTCGGAGTCTATTTGTTCCGTTGCTTCCTTGAATATATCCTAAAGAAAGCAAGTATTAAAAGTGACAGGAATGCTGAAGTAAAATAGTCATAATATATGGGTGTGAGAACGATAAAAAACTTACTTCAAATGGGCACTTCACTGTAAAACTTGTTCCTAGATGTGCATTAATAGTTTCTAAAATTTTCACCTTGCACAAACAGAATTTGCAAAGCCATCCATGGCTACTTGTTGCAAGTGCTGATGAAAAGAACAAGACAGATAAATGTATCAATGGTAAATGTAAAACAAATGCCACTGCAACATCAGAATAGAATCTGCATAGAACTATTGCAAAAGCAGACATGTAAAGGAGTAATAATACTTCAAAGATAAGCAGCAACTCCTACGAAATAAATGCCACTCAACTATTACTGGAGTCTACTACATATAAGACCAAAGCAAAGGCGTACCGAACATTCATGAAAGCTATTATTACATAGAAAGACTGCATGAATATACAAATCAATATACAACCATGAGTTAGTGCA